>JAOQGH010000001.1:205955676-205966390 GCA_025769975.1 Gallinago jamesoni | reverse complement strand
CCCACATGGGATGGAATACCTGAGTCCCTGCTAGGTCCTGGGAAGAAATTAACCCTTTCTCCACCAGACCCAGTACAATCCCAAACTGCAATATATTACCTTAGCAGCAGTCATCAAGCCCAGGACACTTATCCTTCACTCCAGGACCAGCTCCAGGCCAGCGAAGCTGCAGCTCACCAGGGCAGCAAGCCAGATGTTGTGTTTCCCTCTGCTTCCCCATACTCCGTAGTCCCGCTCTGTGGGATGAGAGGTGCCAGCTACAGAGGTGCAAGGATGCTGCGGGTCAAGGTAGTGTCCATGCTCCATGTCATGTGAGACCCCACCTGGAGCACTGTGTCAAATTCCGGGGCTTCAACATACAAAGGACATGGAACTGTTGGACAGAGTCCAGAGGAGGCCATGAAGATGATCAGAGGGCTGGAGCACCTCTGCCGTGAGGACAGGCTGAGAGAGTTGGTGTTGTTCAGCCTGAAGAGAAGGCTCTGGGGAGACCTTATTGCAATCTTTCAATACTTTAAGAGGGCCTACAGGAAAGCTGGGGAGGGACTCTTTATCAGGGAGTGGGGCAACAGGGCAATGGGTAATGGTTTAAATTGAAAGAGGGGTGATGTAGATGAGGTATCAGGAAGAAATTCTTTACTGTGAGGGTGGTGAGACACTGGAACAGGATGCCCAGATCCCCTACCATTGGAATGCCCCACCATGTGCATGCCCCACCATTGGAAGTGTTCAAGGGGAGGTTGGATGGGGCTTTGAGCAACCTGGTCTAGTGGGAGGTGTCCCTGGCCATGGCAGGGCAGCTGGAACTAGATGATTTTACGATCCCTTCCAACCTAAACTGTTCTATGATTCTATGACTCTACTTTTGTCCCCTTTTTCCCTTACAATGACAATTCCCACTCCCCATCACACCCCACCACTACTACTCCTTAGCCCTCTCCACTCCTTCATGTACAATCACAGCTGCTGAGATGGAGAACGGGGAACAGATCCCACCTCATCCCACATCCTATCCTCTTCCCTGTCCTTATCAGGCTGCAGAGCAATCCCTTTTTTCCCACCAGCTTCCAGATGAAGAAATGCACTTTATTGACTGGCACAACAAACATGATGCAGCAGACAAACACCAAAACCACAGCTGGAAAAGCCATCTCAGTGCTGGGCCCATACACAGTCCAGCACGTCTAAGTCTGACCGGCTAAACTGCTCATCTGCTCTCAGCTCCAATTCCCACATCTGCAGAACTGAGCCAGTGGCATTCACTCAGAGGTTAAAATTGAAAGAGACACAGAAATCTAAGATGCCTGCCTTCCTCCACTGCTGAAGCAAGAGAGACTGTTAGCAGATTCAAAATAATCAAGCTCACAAATCTGATTAAAAAATTATAAAATGGCCTCAGTCTTGCAGAAAGTGTTGAGAACTTAATATGGGCTGTTTCTGTCAAGAAGAAACATGCTAACAGTAACCATTTGACTCAGCTACACCAGCAGTGCCGTCATTTCTCAGCTAGAAGCAGATCAGTAGTAGGCAATTTTGAATGTCAGGAGGAGCTATATTTAATACTGCACATGTTTTGATGGGTCCTCGCAGTGCACAGAGCCTCTTCCTGACTGAGGTCGAGCTGTTTCCCTGACTCATTTCACAACAAATTCTCCTAATTTGTCTCCTGAAATTATTGTTGGTTTTTTTTTTTTTTTTCCCAGACAGACATCTGCATTTTGAGTATTGATTGAAAAAGGTGCCAGGAGCTTTGTAGAGTGAGCACACTTTGGCCCCCAACTCCAAACTCCTTTTTTTTATGGCTGCCTGAAGTGTGAATGGGAAGAAATCCCAGCCTGTCATATGGTGCTCTCCAAGGAACAAGACATCCCAGCTTAGCTCTGCTCTAGACTCCTTATCTCCTGACATCCCACAGGCTGGAAGCTTCTTCTGTTATTTCAGTCTATTATAGAGCATGTATCTTCATTATTCCAGCATATTACAGAGCATGCATCTTCATTATTATTTTGACCATTTATCTGCATTAGCTCCCTACAAGCTTAAATTGCCATTTTTTTTTCTGATCCTGATTATAAAAATATGCTGCATGCATATGCTTACTTCAACACTTAGATTTCTTTAATATTGTTACTTTTTTGACAACTTCCCATCTATTTTTGCATGGGATTCATCTTATCTAACATTAGCTGTCAAGCTACTTATATAGGTTGTCTTCATAAGTAAGGGAGGGAGATGACAATTTGTTCCATCCAAATCCAGACGCCTGTTTAGTGCTCACTCTTTCTTGACTGAGTATAGGGCGAGCTGAGACACAGCTCAGTCCACATGCCTGAATCTTAGGCAGCTAACCTTAACTGTTCCTCATTCTTTCATCCTGGTAAAACTAATCAAAAAAGCTAAACATAAACACTTATTCAATTTAATTTTTTTTAAACTAAATTATATCTTCAGTGGGCCTTTTTGTTTTCTTTTAGTGCAATTATAGAGATAGATACAGATATGATTCATGCTGGATGAGCTCTCCACCATGAGCGCTCAGCAGGTCCACGCTGTCATCCCAGCTGCCCCACTGTCTTTCCGTGTAAGAAACTGTCTGAAGGAAGGTAGCTCTCCGCTGCCATTCACATTTTTCTCTACCTTTCTTTTCGCTTTCCCTCCCTTCCCCAACCCTGACAGAGGAAAAAATGACTTTTACCACGGGCTGCAGTGTCCTGTGCTTTAGACCCAGGGGCTAATCCTTGCTGCGCCAGTTGTGATGCAGCTGATTGCATGAGCAGCTGCTACACTTCAGCTCTGTATCTGAAAAACAGGAATCAATCACCTTCCCCTGCCTAGAGACAGTGCAAGGGAAATGCCGGTGATGATTTGCAGGATCTTAGGTACTTTTCCAACAACAGCCACAAATATGTGCGTAGCTGCAAGAGGATGAATATTGTCTGTTGGACTACTGCTGAAGGAGGTGGAGAACGCAACTGTCTTGTTCTTTTCAAATACGGGCTGCAACAGGGAAAAATAAACAGAATGGGCTGGATTCATTGTGCCTATTAAGATCACCTAATTCAAATCAACTTCAAACTAATCATCAAGGTTTAAACAGCCATTTAGGTTCCTTTTATATTTAATAGAGAGATACAGGTATCATCTCCAAAGGACATTTTTCCATCTCTTAGGAAGAGATGAAATGGCCCTTAGACATGTTTACTTTTCCCTGTTAACTGCAGAGGAAGGCAGGACAGCTTCTCTATCAAATTTTTAAGTAGCTAAAGTTAGGTGAGACCAATTTTAGCTGATTTAACTAGTAGGCACGTCCATCAGTTGTGCTTTCATTACAGAAGTATTTACTTAATTCCCTCAGTGCAGCATCGCATTAACTTGAATCCATTTAACCGTTTTGGACAGACATCAGAGCAGCAACAGAAAAAGAGCTCAGACATCAAACATATGACTTAATAGGGGGATAGCAGCAATAAAATTCAGAAAATGCCTCCATACAGTAATTCAACCAGAGACAATGCCACACAGTCCTTGGGTGTTAAACATCACAGCAACACCTTCCCTATGTTTCAGCAAGTAAAACTGATATTTTCATAATAATACATTCTGGCTAAAAGTGAGAGTAGCTAAAATATCCCATGGCTAGAACACGTTGCCCAACAATAAGTTACCTAACAGAATTTTTGCTGTGTGAAGTGCTGCAAACAAATGCCTAATGAGTTGCTGCAGTTTCAAATGACTGTGGAGAAACCTGCTCTTTTTGGAGAAACTACGACATCTGCTGGTTTTTAATGAGAAACCTAGAAATACTTCATTAGTACAGATTTCAAAAGAGGCATATTCTTTGAAGGCACAAATGTGACTTCGGAGACGAAAATGCTGGTTACAGCATTGCCATACATCAAGGCAGAAGCTGAGTTTTTGCAAACCCAGTGAAGTCATCAAGGGGCAAGAGGAATTTGAAGGTCAGCTTCACAGAAAGGATTCACAAAACGTCACAGACAACTGGAATCTGACAGAACTGTTCTCAAGATATAGGAATTCAATACTGGAAAACAAAATTTAAGCATGATTTTCTGTGTTTCCTATTGCTCTCCTATTAGTGCATGCATACAGATACTTCAACACTGCATTCAAGAACATAACCTCTTCAGTTCTGCAATGGGAAGCAAAAACGTTCCAGGGAGAAGCAATAGAAATCAGCCAGTTGTTAGCAATTTTTACTAATAGGTATTTGCTAATCATATTTTCTAAACCAGTGTCATGACGTATTAGGAATGCTGGCCTGTTCTCGGTTACCTGTTTTTAAACAAACGATAAAACTAGAACAACCATACATATGGGTTTTTAAAGACATGTTACTTCTCACAATTCGATGTGCCCCAGTTGCTCTGCAGAACGCTGTTCACCACAGGGGGCTTGTACATCTCTCAGCGACTGCTGCTGGTATTTCAGCCACCTGTGAAGTGATCCATCTGTAAACTGTGTGCACAATCCCATTCGTACACCACTTTTGAACCTTCATGATGAAAGCTGATGTGTAAGCAGAGGAAGTTGTATTGTTAAGTGTGGACATTAACGCTGTAAAGAAAAGCTTTCCCTTGCACTTGAAGGTCGAAGGTCTGAACCCATTCTTCTCAGCTTAGAATAAAACCGAAATAACATTCAAGGCTTTTATAGTACAGTCATGGATGCAGGAAAATGGATTATTTTCTCATCCATTCAAGGTACAGTGAATAAAAAAGTACTTTTGTAACTGGCAGTAATGTGCCTACAGCTGGTGTCATTGAAGAACAGAGGGTTTCACTGCAAACTCTGCTACTGTTTAACAGACCCTAGCAGCCCTGATTTCTAAACCAGGAAATTAACAGAAGGCTGCAGAGAATTACATGTCCCTAACTCTATCTTCCAAGCACTGCAATAAATTTGTCAGCATATTTTGCTGTTATTGCCATAGACCAGCTAAAACATAAAGATGACAATGACGGAATGCCATCACCCTAGACACCAAAACAGGATTTTTCTGCATTCTTGTGAGCAGCTTGTTTTAAAAAATCCCAACAACAGGAGAAAGAAATAAGGAAGATTAAGGAAAATCTTCTGAAAATGTCAGTACCCAGAACTATACCCAGATGTTCAATAGGAAACCAGTCATCGGAATCCTGGAATTGGCATCATTATATTTTGACGCACAGTACAAAGAACACTTCCAAGGCAGAACTGGCAATGGATCAGCATCTGCTACCTGCTAATTAACACTTTAAACATAGCATCGCAGGTGGCTGAAACAGAACAATGCAAACCTGGAGCATGCTGGCACACCAAACCTCGCTCTGTTGGGAGGCACCTCGCTCCCTCCTGCCTCTCTACAGAATCCACTCCAGAACCACGTGCAGTGTTCTGCATTTGTCTGCTTCTTCATTGCCTTGACAGCCAGTATTATAGTTATTTAGATGTTGTGTAACTGTACTAGTTAATGTTTGCACAGTGCTTTGAGTATGTGAATTGCTATCCAGCTATTCAGTATTATTACTTCCATTAGGATGAACCTTAAAAGCATATTGGAAAAGGCAGTGCTTAAGTTGAATAACCTTCTTTAAAGAGGAATGGTAAATCCATCAGATCTTGTCAAGATGTTGTACTACCTGAAATATTTGAAATACTGTCTGCTTTTGCAATACACACATGCACGTGCATGCACATGTACACTATTTTAGTTCAAAGATCACTATACTGGTTTAATTAGACTTTGTTTTTTATTATTATCAAATTGGAAAAACCTACACAATGAATATATTACAGATTCTATTAAGTTAAAATTAAATAGTCTGTCTTAGTGAGATGCCAAGAAAAGTAGCCTTGGAAAGCAGAATTAATGATGTTCTTTTACACGGATCTAAGTTTCTCCACATTATATACTGTTCAGGTCAGGCTAGAATTTTATCAATACTAAGAAATTAAGCAGAAAGGTGGTACAACTGCAATTATATCACTAAGAGTTGAAGGACATAAATTGTAATGTGGATACTGGAACAAAATTAAAAGTGCCTTGTCTAATTCCAGTATAACAGTTAAGAAGGCTCATGAACTTCAGTATAAAACTAGGCATACGATGAATTGTATCAGAATGACTACAATGGTATGGACTAATAGCTTATGGTGGCTTAACTTTCTATATCAAGAAGAATTATGTTGATTTGGAAAGCTACGTAGTCAATCAAGTGAAAAAACCCCATAGTTTTCTGCCCGTATGGGCATAGATAATTCAAATCCTCTTGGAGATTTTATCTCAGAGAGAAAGACTAACTAAAATGAAGTTGGCTAACTTAAAAGTAATCAGCACCCACTTTGAAAAGAAACCTATAAAGCAAGAGTGGTGATTGCTATGGTGAATATAAAAGTGGCTATGTTTGCAGAGACAGGAGGTTTTTCTATTAATGCATAGAAAAAAAGGACAAACTTACTTATTAGAAGCCAGTCCATTTCTTCCAACAGTAGCTTTTCATCTAATGAAAGTTATCACCTCTCTTTACAAAACACACTCCATATAAAAAGTTTAATAGATTCACATTACTGAAGCCATAGCTTCATAGAACACATCACATCTGATGACAAGGTATGCTTTCTTTCAAGCTGAAATCGTGTGAAACATTTGCTTTTTAACACATGATCTAAGGGTCTCAGCCCATGTTTGTTGGTCCAGAGGAAGTCTGGAAGTACTGGTATCTATTCAGTACCCATGGGCTGAGCAGGCTAATGAAGTGTCAGGCAGGCTGGAGGCTGTGAAAGAAGTTGGGTTGGGTTAACCCATAGTACAATTTTTCTAACTATAGGCTTAGAGGATTAACCAGTGTTTGCAAGGAAGGATTAATCTGAGAGTCATGTAGATGACTTCATCCTTCTGAACCGGTCACTAGAGCCCCTGTTACAGCTGATGGAGAAAAATGGGCACTTTTAGAGATGATTTATCCCAATGTAGATTGTAAAATGAAACAGACAGCCCTCAATATGGGAAGACTGGAATGAGTAGTTCAATTATAAGACAAAGAGATCTATCAGATTGGCTCTGATAATATAATCAGTAATTCAGTGTCATAATTGTATGTTCAGAAGACAAAACAATGTCTTGAACATTTTTGTGTTGTTTTGCTCTCACAACCTCAGTTAGTATTAAGAGTATTAATCAATCCTGTGACTATTTCCAGCCACCCTTTCACTCGGCTCGTTCCCTCTCTCTGCTCCCGGGGCCCCACCATGTGCTTTGTTTTACCTGTTCAGTCTGTTGGCCTTTGGGGCATGGACTGGCTGTTGCATGTCATGTCCACACTACTGAATAAAGGAGTGTAATACAGCAAACTCAGAGCCTGGACCTGTAATCAACCACATCACTTACTGCTTATTCCCTGATTCTTATCCCTCTTTAGGTAGCCGTATAGATGTCAGCACAGAGTCTGCAAAACCCTTAGTGTGATAGTATAGATTGATAGCTTCATAAGTTCTCCCCAGAAAAATATTTAAGGATGCTTCTCCACACAGGGAGCTCTGCAGAGCTCCTCCTTCCTTGCAGAGCCCAATGCTTGTCTATGTGTGTGTTGGATACAATCCCTCTGCTGCTCTGAAGAATCAGAGTTAATTACGGTGTAATCCTCTCATTCTGACTTTGTTCTAAACTGTGTGTTCAGACAACACAATAACCAAATCCGTGAATTTAAAAGAAGTCAAGTTCCCTGTGGAATACACAGATTTGGGGTCCTACTTTAAAATCATTCCATAGGAGAAAATCCTATGAACTGGGCAGGAGCTTTCCTTACGCTGGACTCAGGCCATTTCCCGAGCTTGACCATGAATTCCTATTTTTGACACACTAGGGAGCAGGTGCCAAAGAGGTTTCTAACTGAAACACACAGCAGCATTGCACATTAGCACATTAAGCAGCAGAGTGTTCAGCTCCAAAAAGTAATATTTTGAGGCAGATATGTGTCATGGGAAACTGCAGAAATCACATGACCTGAGGGCTCGGCTAAGGTTGCTCTCTGGCAGATCGGCTTTAGGCAGTTGTAACAGGCTGTCACAGAAATAATCCGGACATAACTTAATAATATTTTTTTGTGCATCTTTTTCTTACCTAAGACTACAGAAGAACTAAGTGGGTTATTTTAAAAAGCACTTTAGTGTTAATGAAATCTATGTACAATGCAGCGTATAGCTTGGTTCCTCCTTTGGCTGAAGGTCACGTCTCAATCAATTAAGGAGGAGTCTGTATGTTTTTCCAGATGTTTTTCGTGCATGATTTCAAAATGGTCTGAGGTAACTTCTGTCTTTTTCTTAGACTAAATATCCCAGAGCGACAAAAGGCTGTTGAAATTCAAGTCATATCTTCCATCTAATCTTCCCTGTTTCCTCAAAAATGCCATCTGGGGGCAGCCGAATAGGAAAAGCAGTTAACTGATCTTCTGGCACCTTCAGTGAGATTAATGGATCCATCACGGGAGAGGTCAGACAAGGTAGCTCTGCACCACTCTGGAGTCATTGCCACAGGAGCACAGGAATTATTTTAATCTTAGAAGTTTTCCTCCAGCTTTTCAATTTAGCAAACAGCTACCTTTGGCAGGAGCCATGCAAAGGAGCCTTGAGCTTAAATAATTTAACTATGTGGAAAGGTGGAGAAAAGTAGGTGGAGGGAGGACTAGGGGGAGAAGCTGTAGTATATTTTCAGTCGCAAACTTTATTGCTGTGCCCATGGATGGGAGGGAGCTAGAAGGCATATGCTTACAGTAGAGAGAGGTCCTCAAAGAGCAGATAGGTAGGGAGAAAACCATCATTTATCAGGTTGCACTGGCTGTCATCATGCTGCTATTAACTCTGGCTCAGTGCCAACATTTCTGCATCGGATCATACTAACACCAGCCTTGTGGAAAATTATTATTTCTTTGTTATATATAAAAGCTAACAAATGCATGCTATTTCCTTTTGATTGGCATGGTTTCTGCAATCTGTTTTAGGCACAAGCAGGAAATGAAGGAAGCAGAAGGAAGGCAGTTCTGCTGGCACAAAACTGAAAGCCCAAAGGTTTATTGCAGGGAGATGCTTAGGTATAGTGCGCAGGTAAGGAAAAATATGACCCTTATTTGTCAAACAACACTGGTGATCTAGTTGAAGATGTCCCTGCACATTGCAGGAGAGTTGGACTTTAGATGACCTCTGGAAGGTCCCTTCCAACCCAAGCTATTCTGTGATTCTGTGACCAGTCTAGTGGTGCTGAGGTAACCCTGAGGGGGCACATTCTGTGACGTGAATTTTACTGTTCATCCAAAATGAAGGAATGATGTGCAATTAGCCTTTTCTCCAAGCTGTCACTGAGGAGAGTTGTGCATCTGCTTTCAGAGTAGACAAGTGTTCTCAACAGCATTAACCAACACTTTTGGGGATCAGTAAAGCAAAATACAACATTTTGCACTAGGTTACATTAGGACAGGTATATATATACCCATTTCTCCTCCGCATGCCTGTGTCAGTTGAAGCATAAAATAGATTCAGCCTAAATTAATCTGGAATGTAAAATAAAACTGGTTAGATGACATTAGTGAAATGAATAGAAACTATAAGTGAACAATTGACATAGGTACCTTTAGAAAGCGTAACTCTTAAGACAGGTTATCTCAGCTATGAGCCTACAAACTAATTTTGTAGTGAAGAACTAGCCAGGTATCCTTTCACTTACTGACAAGCTTAAGGTCCAAAGCACAGGGTGAAGGATGTTTGGACTTTGTAATGAAGTAATAAGATGCAAAGTCAAAGCTTAGCTTGGTGAATGACAGCTTTGCAGCCTGTTTCTTGTGCTAGTTATGCAGGTCAAAGTACTAGACACAGTAATGTAGCCATGGAATTTGGAAGAGATGCAGCAGCCAGTTTCCTCCGTGTGCTAATTGCTTCTCAAAATGTTTCACTGGGGCTACTGTTCTTCACTTCTTTTCTGTTCTCATTCCCCCACCCTAGTACTTCTTCTTTAACCCCTTTTTATCTGCTACAAGAACCAGAGATTTTCACACCCCAAAGTGCTGCAATTGTGCAGTGATGCCTAGGACTTCTGTCAATGCAAAAGAAATCAGATTCTCTTTGAATAGCTGTTGAAGGATAAATACTGTGCTTTATCCCATATAAATGCATGAAGCTTTCTCCTGGCAGCCTACTGATTTACATTATATGTTGCATCATCAATCTTGTCTTCCGAAAATGGACAAAAAGCAGCAAGAGTGAAAGCTATAGTATCAAAATGAAC
The DNA here is from genome assembly GCA_025769975.1 of Gallinago jamesoni. Taxonomy (NCBI): domain Eukaryota; kingdom Metazoa; phylum Chordata; class Aves; order Charadriiformes; family Scolopacidae; genus Gallinago; species Gallinago jamesoni. The sequence continues at coordinate 205,956,117 of JAOQGH010000001.1, read as the reverse complement.
TTTATAGATGAGCAATTGACCTTCTATTAGTGTAGATGGCCTTGAGATTCATGTCCCACCAGCCATGTTGTTATCAGTATATCCAAGTAAGAAGAAGGCTGGAGTCTATTTCTTCAGAGCTGGCACACCATGTCCTCTGTGGGAGCCCCAGGTACCCCCTTGCCCCTGAAAGCAATCATTTGGCTTCCATTAGGTAAATATAATGAGCAAAGACATCTGTATATAAGTATTTGTGTGCACACATATATATAAAAAATATAATAATACGTATGATACATATAATATATCTATAAAGTGTATTGATATTGGCTAATTACTTGCTGAGTATCCTTCCTGAGCATGTTATGAATTTAGAAATGCCTCTGAAAGAAAGAAAGAAAGAAAGAAAGAAAGAAAGAAAGAAAGAAAGAAAGAAAGAAAGAAGGAAAGAAAGAAAGAAAG
>JAOQGH010000001.1:205914793-205950898 GCA_025769975.1 Gallinago jamesoni | reverse complement strand
TATGAGAAAAAACTACTTCACGGTGAGGGTGACAGAGCCCTGGAACAGGCTGCCCAGGGAGGGTGTGGAGTCCCCTTTGGAGATTTTCAAGACCCGCCTGGATTCTGTCCTGAGTAACATGCTCTAACATGCTCTAGGCAATTCTGCTTCAGCAGGGGAGTTGGACTAGATGATCTCTTCAGTCCCTTCCAACTCTAATAATTCAGTGAAAATTCAGTGAAATTCAGTGCAATTCAGTAAGCATACACCTTCTAATTTGAAGTCGGTTGAAAGGTACCCAAAACCACCCAGTAGTAGGACTGGAAAACTAGCTCTATACCATTAAACAGAGCAGGACCAGAGGCCTGAGCCTTTGTGAGCCTGGCTGCTCCATGTTGCAGAGCACCAAGCTGGATCCAGGCCATCCCCTGGATAGTCCTATCCCAGTAGATTAAACAATGTCAAATAATGAACCTCACCCCCAGAATTAAATTGTCTGTACTGTTCAGTTGCTGGAACAGTCCCTGGTATTAGACTCCCATTGCATTCCCTAAACAATTCTCAAGAGTTTGGAAAGTGGCATGGACCAAGGGCTGCTCCCAACAAGCAACTCAGATGCAGACACTCTGGTTTTGACCATAAGAGATTTTAAACTTAGAGATGTGGGCTCTGCTGCACCTCCTGGCCTCAGTGTCAGAAATGGGTCCCAAAGTCTTGCAACCCAAAGAAATAGCTCCTCTACATTGAGTGTTTTTTAAGTTCACAGTACTGACAACCTGAGAGCTATGCTGCAGCCTGACACAGTGATTTTTAATAGTAAAGTGAGGGAATGCCCTGTTTTCCATGGAGGTGATGGCATGAGGACATACAGGGGTGCTTCAGGGTACAAAGCTTGCTAAGATAAAGCTGAAGGCCAACCTTGAGGAACAAAAGAGTCAGAAGTGGTGTATTCTTGTCCCAAGTTTTTGTATTCAAGTGATGTAGACAAACTGTCCCAAAACAGGAGCAGAGAGTTAACAGTTAACAAGGGCAGTTAACAATTAAGCAATATTTTAATTTAGGCTGTGACCTTCTTTCATTTTACAGTAGACACATTTACTGGATCCAGTTTCAGCTCCTTTCTTTACTTCTGGTACAGTGATTTAGTATGTAAACGTACTCAACATGCCTTTCACCGTGTATTTGTAAATGGATTATACACAGGCACTCCAATATTACCTAAGCACTGTAGTGCTATAACTAATAGTTATATGTTTGTGTCAAATAATAATGATTGGACAAAGGGTAATGGCTTCAAGTTGCGCAGGGGAGGTTCAGGTTAGATATTAGGAAATAGTTCTTTACTGAAAGGGTTATCAAGCATTGGAATGGGCTGCCCAGGGAGGTGGTTGAGGCACCATCCCTGGAGGTATTCAAGAGACAAGTTGACAGGGTGCTCGGGGATATGGATTAGTAGTGAATTGGTGTTGTTTTGGGTGTGGTGTGGGGTTTGTGTAGGGTTTTTTTGTTCATTTTTGTTCGTTTTGTTTGGGTTTGTTCGTGGTTTTTTTTCCATTGGTTGGACTAGATGATCTTAAAAGGTCCCTTCCAACCTAGGTGATTCTGTGATAGGCTGGACATAAAATACTTTTTATTCCAGCATTCACTTAAAAAATCAAATGTCTAAATAATACCTTCTTCTGTTCATTTCTATTAATTGCCTACAGTAAGGCTGGAGACAGTCTATTTACAAAGGCCGGCAATGACAGAACAAGGGGTAATGGCTTTAAATTGGAGAAGAGCAGATTTAGATTAGACATTAGGAATAAATTCTTTACTATGAGGATGGTGGAGCACTGGAACAGGTTGCCCCGGGAGATGGTTGAAGCCCCTTCCCTTGAGACATTCAAGGTGAGGTCGACAAGGCCCTGGGCAACCTGGTCTAGTTGGGGGTGTCCCTGTGACTGCAGGGGGGTCAGACTAGATGGTCTTTGAAGGTCCCTTCCGGCCCAGATGATTCTATGATTCTATTCTATGATTCTATAAATTGAGGACAAAAATATTGAAAAGCTATTAAGCTCTGGCAATGGGGCTGTAAACGATCAAACAAGTAAATAGTGCAAAAAGGGATGAGCATCAAACAGTAAATCAAGGTTTGGAAGATTGGGATAGATGTCTGCATTTATGAGTACTGCCAAAAATAGATTCAAAAAGAAGAAACAAGAAATACATAGACTTCATTCACCATCTTTTATGAGGTTGAATCTTAAGTGACAAGTGTAAATACTGAGCTTGTAACAGACATCCTATTAAGCATTTAATTTCGCTCAGTATTCAGGCACTTGGAATTAAATAAAGGTAGAAGCTGCATGTTGCTCACTGCAAGCTTGTGAGAGACTTTCTCACTCTAACACCTCTGTGCATGCCCCAGTCTCTACATCTGTAAAACAAACTGAATATGTTCAAATTTTTTTATGTGAATGTAATGGACTTTGAGCAGCACATTGCTGGAAGCTTTATTACAGCTGCAGGCCCCCAGTGCAGCTGGATAGACCCAACATTCTTTTAAGAGAACTGAGGAAAGCCTGTTATACCCTTAGACTCTTCTACAGGGTTTCTCTTATGCCATGGCAGACCTTTGCTCAAGACCCTTAGAGACATTCTCATGTCTTCTGGGTCCTATTTTGCTGCAGGTCTGCTTTCATTTGTTTGAGCTGAACAAGTACACACCAATATCACTAGCAGAATAATGGAATATTCATGACAAGGAGCCCAGGCACAAGAGATCAAGCAAAGAGAAACATAGGAAGGGTTTCTCTAAAATTACACTGGCACCGTCCATTCTGAGCTAAGGCCACAATTTTCTCCCTCTCATTTATATTCATTTTGCTGGTTATTTTTGTGGAGCAAATTACTTCCCTGCCCATTTAAACCATTGGCTCCATCTTCATTCCCTTCTCCTTTTTTCCCATGTTCATTTTGGAAAGGAACATGTAATCTGCTTTCTCTTTGCATTGTAACAAAAATGCTGCAGGAAAACACCAAGTAAAAAGGAGAATCTTCCCTGGATAGATGACCAGATTGCATCTTTAATATGACACAGTATCTCTCATGCAGGTAATTGATGGTTCAAAAAGCTATCCCTATTTTTCAGTATTGTCTTGTTGCCAAGGAGTCTTTTTGTAAACACTTGCTTTTGGAAACGGGATGGTGACAAATCACTTTCCAGGTTCCCATGACTACTGCAGTGGTTAGTTTATCTTGATTTGTTCTACGTTTACATCTGCTTTCAGTCTTTGTGTTCTGTCCTTTGAGAATTCACCTAATCTACTTGGGTTTCAAAAAAATTGATTGGGAAGTTCATGTTAACATCGAAGGGAAGGGGAAGGAGAAAGGTAAAGTGAAAGGGAAAGGAATTTGATTTTCTTATTCTTTCTGCTGAAAGTTTTGTGAAGTACAGGATATAACTATAGCAGATGTGAATAAGAAACAGAGCTCCCAAGTCATCTATAATACAAAGTTATTTCACAGGGATAAGAAGACCTTTTCTTTTCATGGCCTCATCATAGTTTGTTCCAGCTCTTAGCTAGAATTTCCAGTTTACCTCATAGACCCATATAAACTAAAGACCCATATTTTCAACCTCCATTCAGCAAAGCATAAAGTACTCTTAATTCTAACAGAATTCGAACACATGATTCAGTTCTGTTGAACAACTGTATGAAAACATCTTAAAGCTACATAGTCTTTTCCATTGCATATTTGGCATTTGACATCCTTTTGGTTGTGCACCTAATTCCAAGTCCAGTGTTGTACAAGTACAATGTTCCAGTTGTACATCTAACTCCTGATTCTAAAACACTGGGTGTACATTTTTAATCATCCTTAGTTCTGAAGCAGCTGAAAAGATTCATACAATGGGTGAACAACACAAACCTTACACCTGCAAAATGCATGTTTTTTGCAGGTTTCCCTGTGAACCGGTCAAGTGCTTGAATAGAAATCCATGTCAGCAGATGGTGCCCCTGACAGCTGTGCAGTTTGAAAGCTGCTTGAGATTTCCCAACATCATTTTCTCTAGGGGAAAAAAATAAATAAGCAGAGGCAAAGAGAAGCATGTTGTCTTCTTTTCCAGTCTGTTTTCAAAGGCAGCGATCCCAGCTATTCCTGCAATGACAGTAACAAAGAGATTTCTCCCATCCGGCCTTAATGTCATTAGTCATATCTTTCACTCTTTTCTCCTGCTTTTCCACTCTAGTTAATAATATGAAGATAAGAAGTTGTGACTAGCTTTTCACTGTGGTCTTCAAGTGAATTTTGACAACAGATGAGGATCCTTCTAGGCTTTAGATTTGGCTACAAAAGTCCATTCTCCTGTGAGGGGGAACAATCTTTGCCCTCTCTATGCGTTTTTATAATTTGGGGCACGTATAATGAAAAGGGAATAAATCCACTGATTTTGAAAAATTAAGCATGTATTCCAACACTTTTACCTTTCTAAATAAAAGCTCACTTGAAAGGAAAAAGACACATTATTATAGTGATTTCTGGTTTTCCTCTTTACTACTTTTGGGTTTCTCCCTTTACTGTGGTGTCTACTCCATTTCCTAAGTCCCTAAATTTAAATTTGAAGTGAAATAGTTTCCAGATGCAATTTTACTGCTCCCTTACCCACAAAATGAAAACTAAAAGATACTGTAGAATCCCTGTTGAGGCACCACTATCAATAATTTTGGCAAATACCCATCATAAAGCTTTATTACTACTCTGTTGACTTAAAAAAAAATATAAGTCATCTAGAACAGGATGTAGTGCAACAGTTTAATGGTAACAGACTCACTTTGGGGGTGTTATGATGTTTCTTGAGAACTTTTGCTTAAAATATGCATAAATGCACAGAGGATACGCTTTGGTAAGTGGAACGTTTCATACTCTATAGAAATAAAGTGCAATTAGTCAGTTGCAATTCAATTACACTTGTGTGCTAAATAAGGCTACTGAGATAAATCACACATTGTTTATTCCTAAAACAAAGTACTCATAAAGCTTTAATTGGATTTCCTTAACCTTTCTATAATGTCAGTTTGCAACTTTTTGATTATAATAACAAGCCAACAAAAAATCCCAACTTTTGCATTTTGCATTGAAGTAAATTTGAGGCTTGTGTCAGGAAGACTTATTCCTAACACTGAGAGTAAAATGACTGATTCTGGAAGGCTAAATAAAGGCATTTATTTTCCAACCACTAAATTTTAAGTGTGGCAAAAGTTCAAGATTCAAAGTCATTTTCCTAGCAGAATGCAGTGTATTTGCCTCCCTCTCTCAAAGTGCTTCTTAATCAATATGGACGCCATTTGCCCCTTTAAACAAACTAGAAAATCATTTCATTCCAGGAATACTATACTTTTATTGGATATCAAATATACTTAAAGCTTACCTTGGCCCAGGTAATGCCTTTGGAAACAGAATTTGGCCCATAATACCAAAATGGATGGAAAAAGTTAATTACTGCATATAAAATGTTACCTTTAAGACTCATATTTCTGAATGTATTCTAAGACATCTGGTCAGACCAAATGAGGTCAGAATTCATGACAGGGAATAAATCCGTTCCCTTCAAATAGTGATATATCTCAGGATTTACATAAATGAAGAAGATTTCATTGTGCCGTTAACCTTCAAAGTGGGAGAGTAAAAATGATGTAAATATGAGGTTTAAAACAATTAATAACTTTAGTAAAAAATAGTAAATTAGTAAAAAATACCTTTGTAAAAATCTCAGCTGGTAGAAACCTCTAAAATATCTCCATCTTTGTGCACAACGAAGGGCAGGGGACAAGCTGGGTACCAGCCCAGAGCTCCTCCTCAGGAAGGCTGCTCTCAAGACCTCCTCACTCTATCTTGTCAAGTTTCAGCCCATCCAGGACTTGGATGGGCCCCCAGCTTTCATTCAGACAAGAGCACATAGTCTGAAATGCCCAGATTTTCTTCTTTCATTGCTCTTGGTTCTTTAAATTCTTTTCAGTCCGATTAATTTCTCAGTCTGATCGCAGGTGAATGCAGACTCTGAGCTATTCATTAAAATATTCTCCAGATGAGCACCAGCTGTTGGTGTTGGACACCAGCTGGCTTCTCCCCTGAAGGAGACCACATTACAACACCCATTTCTTTTGCTGGTGTGAATTCAACCAGCACTGGCTTAGCCCAAGGTGATAATTTGTAGTAAAACCTGTAGCTTCTGGCACAGCAGAAACATTTCTCTTACATCAGTGATGTTTTCTACTTTTTTTCAGGAAGAATCCAAAAATGCTTCTCTTCAAGCTGAGGCTTTCCCTTCCCTCTCCCCATTAAGCTCAGGAATTTTTCAGGAAAAGACTTCTTGTCATGGGAAACACATTCCTAACACCCCAAACACCCCACATTCCCTCTTTTGCATTCATTTGAATGAAATTAGCCATTGGAATAGGAATCATTCAACATCTGGCATTTAAGGAAAACAGCATAGCAGGAGACAGAAAACACTTCTTTTTTTTTTAGAATAGGAAACTATGGTCTTTGGAAGGAGTGTTAACAATACTGAAGGTCATGTGAGCTCCTGGCTTCCAGTGCCAGCCTGTATCCATTTCAGTGTAATTCTTGAGACCTGTCTTGAAATCCAAATGCTGCCATGAAAATTGCCTGCGTCCTCTGAATCAGTGTAAAAAGTATTCAGCAAAAACTTCAGTTCCAAATTATATTTCATCTTGACCCATTGAAACTGTAAAATGGAGTGGGTACAGCTGCTAGAGGTGGTCAGGAGGGGTTGCAGAAGCAGGATGCAATCTGCTTGGACCATCTCCCATGCTGAGATCTGGACATGAATGCGCTTTACAATGTAATTTTGCACATAGACGTTTATTTGAATGAGTCATTAACTAATTAGAGAAGCACCATGAGGGATACTCGTGTGTTTTGTAACAAATTACAAAATTCATATGTAGGGCCATACTGGGCATAGATTTTCCAATTAGACCATTAAGCTGACCAAAGTGCATCACCTACAAATTGGTTGGAAAAAAACACATACATCTTTTCATTTCCCATCCACCAAGGCCTATGAAATTAGGAGAAATAATATAAAGTGCAATGGATAAAGCAGTTATTAATAGTCTGCTAAGGAGAAACTTACATTGCCAAGTGGACAGTTTGGCATACATATTCTTTCCCATCTTTAATTCCCAGGAGTCTATGGAAAAAGCTATTGACTAGATAGAGATGAAGCATACATAATTGCATTATGTCACAATTTTACGCTTAGCATCTGGCAATGATTCTGTCTCCAAAGTAAGAAATTCAGATATGACAACAATGAACAATGATTCTGATTCTCATCTTCATTAAATTGGGTTTTCATTGCTGTAATTTCAGTCTATTTTTTCTCCTAATATTCAGTCATTCTGTTATCGGCTGATTCAGGATGTGAATAACTAATTAGATTTGGATGATTTCATGCATCCCAAAGAGGAAGCTGAAATTTGGCTGAATCTTTCTGAAAAAAATGTTAGAAGAGTCAAGATATACTGCTCTCTAAATAACTGGTTTACTTTTTCTATCCAAAAGGAATACAGTTTGTACCTCCTAAGTAACAGCATGTTTTAGGTTATTGACTAGTTTCATTTAAGGTCAAGAGGCAACTTGATTTTGGCAGCTTTCTTGCAGCTCTGAAGCATTAGAGAAGCTAACTTGAGAATCAGTCTTTTGTGACAGCCTCTATCACCAGACATGAGTAGCAGATAGAGGAGTTAAACTCTGTAGCTATTCATCTAGCTATCCTCCCACCCCATTGTATAAAATCTTTTACCTACCTTGCTAATCAGGGCCCATCAAAAGCAATGTGTTAACTGTAACTTGTATTAGAATAAAGAATTCAGAGTGACAAAGCAAAGTTGGTTTTGCTTGATCCTTAAAGCATATTCATAAGAAACATTAAATCATAGAATGGTTCAGGTTGGAAAGGACCTTAAAGATCATCTAGTTCCAATCCCCCTGCCATGGGCAGGGAGACCTCCCACTAGACCAGGTTGCTCAAAGCCCCATCCAGCCTGGTCTTGAACACCTCCAGGGATGGGGCATCCACAACTTCTCTAGGCAACCTGCTCCAGTGCCCAGGAACTGGGCACTGTGAGTGTTCAACGTCATTGCCAGAGTTGGACAAACAGATCATATATGAACTGAGTTTCATTATGTTTCAACCTCCCTTTCTGAACTTCTGAACAGTTTGATGAGCTCTCACCTGCTTTTCAAGCTAACTCACCTGAAGGGTTGTAGACAAAGCAAGTGAGTAGAGTTCCCAGAAGTTTCCACCAATTTGCCTAAGAAAGTGCTGCCAAGCACTCCCATCAGTCTGTTTGAAAACAAAGACCTTTTGGAAACATATTTCCTCTGTTTTCAGAAAACACTGACATTCCTTGAGATTGGGTAAGGGTATGCTATTAGTGCTCTTGGCCATAGGCCTGCAGATATGCATCATTGCTAATCCTGTGGACATAAGATTTTCTGTTATCATATCAACATTATATAGTTAGCTGCTTAGTTCTCACACAGACAAGTATCTAATATTAAGAACAGCTGTGCCCGTTACAGTATAATTTATGTGACGATACTTGTTCAATATTATTTTGTATTGCAGCAATTTAGATGCAATCGTATTCGCCCCAGTAGTCCTACCATTGACATCAACAAAAGCTAGATGAGATCCAAAGGGAATTGCAGAGCCATTGTTCACCTGGCCATAACTTCTACCAAGAGAGATTTTCATACTCATATCTAGGGTTCATTTCCTGAAGACAGTTAAACACTAAGTACAGAGACAAAATGGAAAAGAACCTGATTCCGTTTACTGGCATGGTTTTAAAGTGAATAAATTGCATTTAAACTGGTTGAACTAAGAACAAAATCCAGCCAACTGTATCAAACCCAGAGCCCATAATATTTTCTTCCTTTCAGATCATAGGTAAGGTATTTCTCATTACATGGCAAAATCCCCCTCAGTCTATATTCTTCTTGTAGTCACATCTCCCTTTCAAATGACAATGTCAGTATCACGGCAAGTCCATTACCAGAATGTATGCCGTTAAGTAACTCTATTTAAGGAATTTTATTCTTGACAGACTGAGATACTTTCAGGTACAATAAAAGTACCAGCACTGAAATGAAGGGGCGTTAACTCTATCAGCTAGAGAAAGGAAGGAAGGTAACAAACAGGAGTTCAGTTACAGTTTGTAACACCATATGGAAGGACTCAATGAGTCTTTTACTCCGATGCTAGAGGAATCTGTTGCAATACACTTGAACCTGATTTTTTTTGCCTTTATTTTGCTTTGGAAAGCAGGAGAAGTCCACTAACCACAGCTTTACTGCTCTGTGTTTGCACTGACATCAACAAGATCAGCTTCGACTTATACAGATTGCCCACAATTTTGTCAACCATAAAAATATTTGACCATCATTAGAAACCCGGTCTGCACATTATTTTGTATTCTGCTGTTGTAGGACTGATGGTCTCAGCTCTTTCCATGGGTATATTGGGTCTCGGTACACACCAGCAATTTGGTCTTTTAGCCAGACCACAGAAAGGGCCAGTCAAAACCACAGACTTTTCCCTCTCACAGATTACTGGGGAAGCTGCTTGCTTCTGAAGATATTAGAGATGAAATGAGAAAACCAGCAAAAGGGCCTTGAATGCCTTTCTTATTTCAGAGAAATTGCAGTCATTCGCAACCCAGTTAAAAGTCCTTAAGCAAATCACTTCTGTCACAGCTTGATATCAGCCTACATCTCTTTTGGGTATCATCACTCAAAGAGCAATTGTCTTCATTTGTGCTTCTCCTACAAGCTGATGATGAAATAACAGGTTGTTCCTGTCCCCAGGCTGTTCCTGGGCTCATCCCCTCTCCCCAGGCTTAGTACCAACTATGCTGCTTAGGTCCTTTATTGGAGATGCGGTGCCAAGGAGCATGCTGTGAAGGAGTGACGTGCTCTTCATGGGGCACAGTGGGACTCAGTGTCTTGCTGCTCAAGACCATAGACTGAGTTGGGGCTGACTCTGTCTCAGGTTTCCCATTTATGATTTACAGCGCATCCCCCAGGTCTGTAACCTGACAGTCATATATATTTCAGCTTCCAATGATATATATCTTACCTTCAGCCAACAGCTTCACCCTGTTTCCCCTGCCATCGATTTTGCCTGAATTTAGACTAGACATAGCTGTAATGCTAATGTCACTTCAGACTAACCTCAGCCCATGCCCCAGAGATCTTCCCTCTTCATTGCCTGTAAAGGTTCACATTACATAAAACCAGTAGGACCGACTTAGACTGAAGGTCCATCTGTCTGACACTGACAGGCCCATAGCCTCCAACAGTTCCTCAGATTTTTTTGAGACAGACTGGAATGGAATTCATGTACTGGAATGTAAGTACCTGCTGTGATTTCAAATCCCTTTGTGTGTCTTGCTCAGCACCCAGCTGCTGCTCCAGGAGGGTGAAGGTCTCCTACAGGTCCTGTGGCATATCTGCCAACACTGTGCGGATGTGTTACATATTTTAGGATACCTATTTTTGGCAATAAATCCCAAATGTCATGTCTTTCTGTTCAATACCCTCTGTTAAATTTCTGATCTAGGATCTTGCCTGTTCTTCTTAATTACACATTTTTAGCACTAAGAGAATCTTACAACAGAGGTTCACAAGTTTTATGAAAAATGGCTTGCTTTTTTTGGCTATGAATGTGTTAACTAGTTAACCTGTAGCCCAGGCAGAGGCTTCTTGCAGCCAAAGGATAGATGCACACAGAGCAAGTTATTATTAACATTTCCTTGCCTTAAACCCATTCATAAGCACACTAAAATACCATGATCAACATAACCATAAAAGCATCTTCTAAAATTATAAGGCCACAAATATATTTTTTCACACAGGTAAGTTAAAATATACATAATAACTATAACTGCAAAACACAAATGGTGACTCGAGATACGGCTTCAGAAATGGGATGCACAGAAAAACATGTGCAAGTAGTAAAAACTGCAAGATGAGAACTAAGGATGTAGAGCAGGCAGGAAGGGTGGATGGAACCAGAATTCCTGAAAAATGAGCAAAACCAGTACAAGGCCTGATCCCCAAAACAATATATCAAGAACAGATGATATCAGCCCCTTTTGTTTGGGGGAAGGGGCAGAAAAGCATAAAACTTCAAGGATGGATGAGAAAAAATGGGGAACACAGCCCACTTCAGTTCTGGCTTCCCACATCAAAGAGGTCTGAGGATTGACCAACTCAGCCTCAGCAGCTAAGGACCATCAGGGCCTGTAGCCATCAATGCTAACCAAAGCAGCATCAGTTCCACGTGCATACTCACAGCTAGTTCAGGATAAGCTCATAAAGGAGAAATTATTTTGTGTATGTATGTGGTGATAATGAAAGTCCTTTCAATGTAGTTCATGATTTTACAGACCTCAGCCAACTCCCACTCTTATCCAGGGAGCTTGAAGAGCCCTTACCTGTTTATTTGTTCAAAATACGGAAGGCAGTTTTTAACTTTAAACATTCTGCCACTTTTTTCTAAACATTTGCAAAGGGTTTTCTAAACATTTGCCAGAGCTAGGTCAATGGTTGGACTAGACGATCTTAAAGGTCCTTTCCAACCTAGGCAATTCTATGATTCTATGATTTTTCAGTTCTACTGTAGATGGAGAAAATAGAATTGCTTGAAATTTCAGCTCACCATGGCCTAAGTGAAGGCATAACAACATACACTGCTATACTTTCTGTCCTTCCCTTACTAATTGCTAGCAGTCCGTTTGCTGTTTTGCCTGCTTGCGATACTTCTTGTGGGTATGGCAGAACAGGCCTTCCTCTCTGGCATCCTGAAGTGTTAGTTAATTGCTGCCATTTAACACGGTTTATGTATCATATTGCATGGCCTTTTCCAACTGACAGATGAAGTTAAGATCAAATTTAACCAATGTACTATTAACACTTTAAGTTGCAAATAACTTAAAACGGGAACTTTGCCTAAGTCACTAGCTCCAGACTTGAATATAACAGAAGGGGATATCCAGAAAGGAGCCCAACTTTTTTTGAGTTCTCATGTAACACTACAAAGAAAAGAGGAGTTTGGGATTTTTAAATATAATTCTGGCTGTACATTGGGATACAAATAGAACCATATCCCCTTACAATGGAAAAGTAATTAATGTAAGAGAGAATGAGAGGTGTATTTAAGTTCCTTTTCACTGCTGTTTTTAATATACAGTTTCTTTTGGATTTTGTTTGGTTTCTTTGAATCCCACTCCTCCACAGATTTCCCAGGACTCAGTACTCTGTTATTGCTTATTCTTCCTACTGCTCTGCTGGCTGGAGCAGTTCAATGGTTGCTTCAGCTGAAAATAGCTCTGGTAAGTTCCAAATTATTTTTCTTTACAGAAAATATGTGAAAATGAAAAAAGCAAAAAAAAAGACCATACAGCAACAGAGTCTGTAGAATAGCATATGCTTCTTCCATTAATTCCCTGATTCTTCAAGACATCAAAGGATGTTCTTGCCCTTGATAGGCATCACTATATTCAGTTACTCTGGGTTCCCTTCTGCTCCTATGTCTTTGCAGGATTACAGGGTTGGAGCTTAAAATACCTAGAATTAGGATTTGTTTCCTACCTTTATGCTTCTGTAAGACCAAGAGGTATTGTCACCTTGTGCTTATTTTCATTTTAGATATTTTGAAGGCTTATGTAGCAACATTAATAAGAAGGTATATATAGGTATGTCATGATTATAATCAAACATTAAGAATACTCATGAGTATAGAGATTTTATGGATTAACTGATAGAAATATAAATATATGTAATGGAAGGAGATTGTGGAAATTGAGTTTAAACAGCCCGTTTCTCCTAAAGCACAAACTGCTATTATTCAAGCTAAATAAGAAAGGAAGATATCTACTCCTAATGCAAAATTTCATCAGTTACCCAGGAGCTTACTGGCACAATTTAGGTTTCCATTCTATAAGATACTTCAGGAAGATTTAGATAAAATATCACATAGGAATCACTGTAATTTTAGTATTTCTGTAATATTCTTCTTGCTCCTCTTTACTAGAGATGAAAATCAGACTATCTGCAATGCTCGAGTAGAATAGTCTATCACTTTACTCTCCGAGACAGACAGCCACTGACATTCTCATTTTCCCATAGCTGACAATAATTTACAACATTTTCAACCTTGGTTGATTTTACTAGCCATGGATCCAGTATTTTCACCTTTATACAAGCAGAAATCTTCCAGATCCCCCAAGCAGTGTTTGATAAACAGAGTCCTACACACATAAAAAAAAAAAACCACAAAAAAACCCCTCAAATAAATAACAGAAACCACCAACCCACCAATTTATCTCTGTATAATTTATTTCTATTTGAAACTGCAAAATAATATTATCAGCAAGTGAGTATGTAGTCTCCTATTAGTGTCTCACCCTTCACACTGACAAAAATTTGGTGTATCACAGACACAGTTCGGGGAGTATTTGGGGAGGAGAGTGCTTAGGACACAGGAGACAATAAAGATTAGTATACCAAGATTTGTCACTATATACTTTGTACTTAATATTAAATGATTTTTCCTACACTGCAACTTTTCCTTATTTAGGGATTGTCTTGCACAGAGCTTCAGACGCTTTTTCTTCTATGATTACATATATGGAAGTCCTCATATTTTATTGGAAGAGGGGATTTTTTTCTCCTATTTATCTGTTTCATTACTGATCAGTCTCCTAGCTACAACACATGATTTGCCTTTGTGTCAGCATTTGTTTTTAGGGACACAGAGCAGCTCCATGCTGCTGAGACCAAACTTGTGTGTTGGCAACGTGTATATTTACCTCTGTTCAGTAGGGCCAGCATAACACAGCTGGGGGTCTGTGCCTTGGGCAGCCCTGAATACACAGTGAGGACTTCAGCCATTACCTCAGTTTGATTATTTTCCTCACTTTTTTTTTTTTTTGATGCCTTGAAGAAGGCTCTTCGCCCTTTATGTGGAAAAGCAGGGGGAATGTATGGAGCACTGCTCAGGGATGGGCCATGAGCCAGCTGAGAGATTAAGGATCAAGATGGACGGACAGACCAAAGTGAGTGACGTTGTTGTAGTTGTCTGCTATAGACCTACTGGTCAGAAGAAAAGGTAGATGAGACCTCCTTCAGGCAACTGGAAGAAGTCTCATATTCACAAGTCCTGGTCCTTGGGGGGGATTTCAACCACCCTGATATCTCCTGGAAGGGCAAACCAGCAAGGCACAAGAAATCCTGAAGGTTTCTGGAGTGTGTGCTGATGATAACTTTTTGATGCAGGTAACTGAGAAGCCAATGAGCGAAGATTCTCACAAACAAGAATCAACCTGTCATGATGTGAAACTGGGGGCAGCTTTGGGACCATGAGATGGTGAAGTTCAGGATCCTGAGATGAGGGAGCAGGGCTGAAAACAGGATCATAACCACGAACTTCAGGAGAGCAGATTTTGGCTTGTTCAGAGATCTGTTTGAAGGGATTCTGTGGGAGACCATCTTAGAGAAAATAGAGGTCCAGGAGACCTGGCTAAATTTCAGGGATAATTTCATCCAAGCTCAGGAACAGCTCATCCCAATCTGCAGGAAACCAAATGAAGATGGCAGTAGGTCTTCATGGCTGAAGAAAGAGGTCAACTCAGACTTAAAAAGGAAGCATACAAGAGGTGGAAGCAGGAACAGGTGCCCTGAGACTGACTTACAGATGCTGTCTGAGTGTGTAGAGATTTGGGCAGGAAATCCAAAGATCACGTGCAGTGAGTCTCACCAAACTCTAGCCTTCTTAAATGAGATGACTAGCTTGGTGGATAAAGGGAGACTACTGAATGTTGTTTATCTTGATTTTAGTAATGCTTTTAACACTGACTCCCGTATCATCCTCATTCAGAGACAGACGAAGTACAGGCTGCATAAGTGGACAGTGAAGTGGACTGAAAACTGTTGGAACAGCTGGGCTCAAAAGCTTATGATCAGTAAAACAAAGTGCACCTGGAGGCCAGTCACTACTGGCCAGGTACTACTACAGTAGCCGAGGGGCTGGTACTGGGGCCAATATTGTTTGATGACTGCATTAATCAACTGGATAATGGTACAGGAAGGTGCACCCATAGCAGGTTTGCAGGTGATAACAAAATTGGGAGGAGTAGTTGATGCATCAGACAGTTGCGCTGCCATTCAGAGGGACCTTGACAGGATGGAGAAATTAGCCAGCGGGAACCTCATGAAGTTCATCAAAGGGAAATGCCAATTCCTGTCCCAAGGGAGGAATAATCCTAGGTACTGGTATATATTGGGGGCAGACCAGCTGGAAAGTAGCTTTGCAAGAAAGGGCCTGAGGGTCCCGATGAACACCAAGTTGAAAATCAGCCAGCAATGGACCCTTTTAGCAAAGCCTCCTGGGATGCCTTAGGCAAAGCTTTGCCAGCAGGTCGAGTGAGATTATCCTTCCCCTCTACTCAGCACTGGTGAGGCCACACCTCTTACCACTGGTGAAGAGATTTGGGCTCCTCTGTAAAAGAGACATGGACATACTGGAGAAATTCCAAAGAAGGGCTACAAAGATGATAAAGGCACTCAAACATCTCATATAAAAGTCAAGAACTGAGAGATCTGTGACTGTTCAGCCTAGAGAAGGCTCAAAGGTGATCTTATCAATGTGTAGATACTTGAGTAGGGGGAAAGTAAAGAAGACAGAGCCAGGAAGTTCTCAGTAGTGCCCAATGCCAGGACAAGAGCCAATGGACACAAACTGAAACAAGAAACTTTTTTCCCATGAGAGTGGGCAAGCCCTTGAATGGGTTGCACAGAGAGGCTGTGGAGTCTCCATCCAATTCTCACCACATAATATAGAGGGAGTGGAGACATTTCAGATCAGGTTGCAAACTCCTAGTATGCCTTAATCTCCCTTCTGTGTTTATCTATTCTGTGATTCAGTGATTTTTTCCTAACGCCTATGCGGGTGGACAGAAGGAGCTCAAAACAATGCTCTCTTCATTCAAAGCAATGCTCTCTTTGTTGGATGAAAGAACAGTGTTTCTTTCTCCTCTGAAGTGCTGCAGTCCAGTGCTGCAGTCTAATACAATATTAATCTAATGTCTGAACAGCATCTCACCCAATCTAAGATGAAGTCAGGAAAAAAAAGCACTCTTTTTCAACAGTCAACATCTACACAAGGTCTGTGCACACCCTCTTCTCCTCCCCAACCTGGATTTTTACACAATAACAAGGGAGGAGGACTTGGAACTACCAGCACCATTGTTGCTAACTTAGAGAAGGTATCTTATGATAGACGTCAGTATGAATGTGTCACAACACTAATGAGACCCAAGTCCTGCAGTCATATCTATATAGATAGCTCTATCTTCATATGTTGTCTCAAAGATTTTCAGGTCATAAAAGCATCTCCTTGGGTTTCTTACTGAAACTAGAGTTCACATATGCAGCATCCACTGACTTTAAGCCTGTTTCGATAGCTTTGGCTTTGTCTAAGGCACTTTCTCTCTATATAAGAAAGTCGATTTACTAATGATGATGAAATGTCATTGCACTCTGTAAACTGAGAGGATTTGGAGAATTCTGTTCTCTCTCTTGCTTCTGCTTTTGTTGTTGGTTGCTGCAGGTAAAGTAAAAAAGAACGCCTTCATCACATATTTCATGGGTGAGTTATTTCTCATTTATGCTACTAGAATTTCAAAGAGTATAAAGTAGGAACTGAGCTACTAAGTGAAAAAAAACTTCTCTCTATGTTTACACATATTTATAAAAATAAGCAAAGAAACAAAATAAAAGGGCTTGCTGCTTGCTTGCTTGTCTTAACATAAACACAGGCACAGCCAGAATTTCACAAAAATTATTCATACCATCAATTTTTAACTGAGATTAATTGATCTTTCAGTATTGTGAACTAATAAGGCTTTCAAGGAACTGTATAGTATTAATTAGAAAGGGGAGCTCTCAGTGGTTGCTAAGTAACAAATATATATTTGTAATCACTTTTTCACCCCCTGGCAGTGATGCCTTGTCACAAACTCAAGAATGTTTCCCTCGGAACAAATCCCTGTCGTTTTCAATTAGCAGGCTAAGAATTTAAAAGCTAATTGCTGGTTAGTATAACGAGATAGAAGGGGGCATGTCTGCTAAAGTAAAGGTAGCAAATCACATGTAACATCTAGATTAAAGCACTAAATGGGACACGTAAGTCTGATGAGCATGTTGTATCATCAGGGTCCATAGTGTGTTTTTCATTGAGGTCAACTAAGAGACTCCCAGGGAAAGGCCAGGCATGGTTCAGGGGGTAACACAACCAGACAGCTTTTCCAGTAGATAACTCAGATGCAGCCACCCTCTTTCAGGACATGCAAGACAGAAACTTTGTCATGCTGGTTGGCTTCAGGGCTAGAAGCAGTCCACGGACTGCTTTATTTGCATCTAGAGCTATCGCCATAGAAACCTGAAAAATCAAGGAATAAATAATAATTAAATACATCAGTATTGGAAGAAGCAACACTTTAACACCTTTGGAATTTTTCCTCAAAACCAACTCTTTTTTTTTAAATGCTATCTTAGGTCTGACTAGCTTTGGGATGTGTAATTGCATTTATTTGTTTTAAATACTCCCTAGTCCATTGGTATATGTGCCATGGAAAACAACCTGCTAAAATCCTGTGCAGAATCCTGTTTATGTGAATTGTTCCCTTTACTGCCATGTGGCTACTTCCCATGAGTGAAGTTAGGCATGTGCTGAAGCATTTATAGGGGAACTTAATGGACTACATAGGAATATGGGGAAATCAACTGTATCCAGAGCACTTCCAAAACATACAGAATAATAAAACTGGAAAACTCCAGAGATTTTTTTTTTTCTATTTTCCCTGGAAAAGCTTACTTATAACAACAGAGAGAGAGTTTTAAACAAAAACACAATGTTTAAATTAACATTCCTTTTAAAGCAGTGTCTGCATGTAAAGAAATGACCTTCAGCTTTTATGAAAGATATTTTTACAGGACCCTGCACAGATTTTTTTTCCATCCAAAGACAAAAAATCCAAAGTTAGAAACTGAGTTTAAAAAAGGGCAAGTGATAAATCACAAAGGAAGACAGTGACAGAGAAGTACCTGGATCACTTGGAAAGCTGGGAAGCAAGGAAGCAATACGTGCTTCAGAATTATATAAAAGGGCATTGTCCACAGTCACTGGCTGTAAGACTCAGTCTTGGGAAATATCCTAAAATGAAGCTGATAACATGGCAGATGTCAGACTAAACGTAATCTCCCAGATGACACTGTCACCAAAGGGGTCATGAGATCTTCAGCTATGTGAACATATTAATTTAGGATATATGCTATTATCTATATGTTTGAAGCAGCTCTGGCCACTATAGCCATAGAGTGCCCACTGCTGGATCCACGACAGTTTTTTGAAAAGTCTTAAAGAATCACAAGAGTGGCAACAGAGTTTGAGGACAGACCATGCAGAGAGTAATTCAAGAACTCACTCTGTTTAGATTAACAATGAAAAACAAGAGACCATAGAATCATAGAATGGTTTGGGTTGGAAGGGACCTTTAAAGGTCATCTAGACCAATTCCCCCCACAATGATCAGGTTGCTCAGAGCCCTATCCAACCTGACCTCAAATGTTTCCAGGGATGGGGCACCTACCACTTCTCTGGGCAATCAGTGTAAGAGTCTCACCACCCTCACAGTAAAGAATTTCTTCCTTATGTCTAGTCTAAATCTACCCTCTTCTAATATAAAGCCATTGTCCCATCACAAGAGGCCCTGATAAAGGGTCCTTCCCCATCTTTCCTGTAGGTCCCTTTTATGTACCGGGAGGCCACAACAAGGTCTCCCAGGAGCCTTCTCTTCTCCAGGCTGAACAACCTCAACTCTCTCAGCCTGTCCTCACAAGAGAGGTGTGCCAGCCCTTGGATCATCTTTGTTACCCTCCTCTGGACCCACTCCAACAGGTCCATGCCTTTCCTGTACTAAGCACCCCACACAAGCTGGACACAGTACCCCAGGTGGGATGTCACAGAGTGGAGCAGAAGGGCAGAATCACTTCTCTTGACATGCTAGCCATGCTTCTTTTGATGTAGCCCAGGATCCAGGATATGACGTGACTTCCTTAATCATAAACTGTGAAAGTTTGGATTTCTAAATCACCAGAATTTCTGAGGCTGATTGAAAAATATTTTTTATTGGTTTTACCATGTTCACATGATGGATTTATTTTTGTCTCAATGCACAGCTTATTTTCAGGAACAGAAGGGAGGTGTTGCCTTCTTCTGAGGCAACAGGAGAAGAGGTATAATTAGTTATGCTGAGATGGATCCCAGCTAGGGACAAGGAATTGTGTGTCATTAGAAAGCCTTGATCCAATGTTATGTCCTCTATCAGGTAGGTTGAGATTAAATTTTTATTTGACTGAATGTGGTAGGATGGTTTTCTAGGATTTCTTTTAAAGCACAGGATCTAGCTCATTTCCAAGGCTCTATTTATTAGTTTTGCATAAATCCTTTGCCATTGTAGGAGGAACACTGATCTTGATCTTTCTTGCTGCCTTCCTTTGGTCGTAGGTTCTGTTTTACAGCAAGTTGAGGCATACTTTATATGCTCTGTGAATTTTCCATCTATTATGGAGGACTTCCATAGCTTCCGAGGACTATGGAGATCTGAATTTTCTTATCCAGGAATCATTTCCCATCCTGTACTCTTTTTTTTTGAGTATATATGGGAACAAATAATTGACTTTTTAATATATATATAAAAAAAAAGAAAAGGTGTTTCAGAAGCTAAAAAAGAGAGTAAACTATTTCAGGTAAGAATTCAGGTAAATTTTCTTAATATGAGAGTATTTAACTTATAAGAACAGCTTAACTAGGACTGTTCTAGATACTGTGTTATCTGTAGATAGATAGTTAGATAATCTATTATTGAAATTTTTTTGCAGATAACCTTTTAAAACTTCAAAAGGAGATAATTTAGGACAGCTGTATTGGCTGTGCTTGTCAAGCCAGACTAAATGGTAACGACAACCCATTCTGACTTCATAACATGTCATTTTTCCCTTGTGAAATTACAGACATATCAAACCCAGCCCATGCCTAGGGAAGGTAGAAAACACCCAGTCTTTTTTGCACTCTCTCGCTTCCTTCAATATATTCCTATATAAACAGGCAATGTTAAGGCATAAGTAAAATACACCTTTTCTGAGGGAGTTGGATGGTCAAAGACAGCAAAACAGCCTCACTGCCTACATGGAGTCTACCATGGCTTGGAAAACCATCCTGGCACCTGCTTCTGCAGAAGAGCAGCACCTTCCAGCAGCAAGAGTCACTTCACACCTCCAACACAACCCCAACAAGTTACGCTTGTTTTTTCTACATGAAAGTTTAGCTGATTTTTTTCTGTTATCCTATGCAGTTTGTCTTATATGAAGGTAAATACTAGTGATTATTTTTATATTAACATTTTTGAAGATATATTGTTTTGAGGTCAGGTGTTGGCCAAGCCAAATATTAACCAACATCTGTTATTACCTCAGAGCATTACTCCTTTTTGATCATTAAGAACTTGGGAAAAGGTCTGTACTGTTTAATTAGCCCTGTCTTATTATCCTGCTGCCATACAGATATAGTGTACCTGGTATTAAACTGAGCAGAGGCAAATATTATTATCTACCACTTTTTAATTGACTAATCTTTGCTTGTATAAGAAAAGCATAAAGGAAACATATTGCTAATTTTGGGAGGAAAACAGGCTTGCCTTACTACCCTTTGTTACATTTTTGTCCTTTCAAAGGGAAGCTTCTATTAAACACGGCCATTCCTTATCTCATTATTTCACTCTTTGTGAAGAACATCTTGACCAGATAAAGAAAATGTGAATCAATTAACGTAAGTATGTTTACTGATGGGACATCTAACCCACCTGTGTAATTAAGACCAGACATTTCATTTCGTTTTTAACTTTTAATGTGACCTAGAAAAGTGTCCTCAAAACTTTCTGCCACCAAAAGTGAGCAGACTGCAACTCTGTCCTTTATGTAAGCCTTTCACCTTCTATTTAAGCTCTGAACCTCCTCTACCTATTTCCAGAGGTCTCCTCCAGACCTCTGACTACTTCCCATCTATATCTCAGTGACAATCCCCAAATAATAATTTTTGATCACAGTCTCGGATATTAGACCTTCTGTTTTTCCTAATTTCTCATACCTGCAGCATCCTCTGACCTAGTGACCATTTCTCCTCTCTCTTCTCATCAACCACCTTCTTGAGTCACATGGTAGCAGTCACTCAAAGATGCAAAGAAACCAGGGAAATACAGACAATACAGTGTCTGCTCAGATACAGCAAAGCCACTTCTAAGCATCCAGTGTGCAGGTCAAATGGAGACCAGAGAGATGCAGTGCAAAAATCAGCTTCAAGATTAATTCTTCATTAAGTTCAACAGAATAGTGGGAATTGTTTGTCTCTCAGCACCTGAAGTAGAAGCTATTCAAATACCTAAGTTATCCAGCAATGAAACAACAAATTTTCATTGTACTAATCTCTGGGAAAAAAAAAATATTAAAATTACAGACAGGTTCATAAACCTGACCCGAGCAGAACTGCTTTCCTTGTCAGTAATTACTGTCCAGCACCTTGGTTCTAACACTGATTTTTAATCAGGGCCCCATTTAAAAATAATCATTATCTGGTGCTTTTATTGTTTTTTATTATTATTATTAATAATATCTGGATTCTGGATCTGGATTCAGGAAGACGTGGAACAGGATCAAAGGCAGAGGAAAGGCAGAGTCTTCCTCGGATACCGGCCATTGAATAAAGAGGATGACCCTTTGATCCCTCAGCTTTTATACTGAACATGATACAGATGGGATGGAATACCCTGTTTGTCAGTTTTGGGTCACCTGTTCTGTCCACTTCTCCCTGCAGGTGGGACTTTTCTACGCTTTTCTGCTTCCAACCCTCCAATGGGGCATATAATAAAGTTAGTTGACCTGGGTTGTTATAGTAAAAAGTATAACTAGGAGCCTCTGGGCATACCATTCCACTCTAAAAGCAGGCACTGTCTGAAGAACATGCTGTTAATTTCAGAGAGTACAGTTAGTTAGAAGAGACTTAGCTGAAAAGTAAAATTACTGAAAAGAAAATTGGCCCTGTTCCACAAGAGTCCCTCTTGGCTTTCCCACCCTCTGTCTGCTGAGGATCTATTCAAAAGCAGTTCTTAAAATAATTTTTTTCGCAAGAGCCTTCCCAAAGGCATAACACATAGCTTTTATATGAATGTCACACTGCCTCAGGTCAGCATAAAAAATGTTACAGCAAGTCATACTCTGATGTTGCTGTTCATCCTACTAAATATCACAGATGTCATCTTAAAAATTTCACCTGAAATAATCTGCTAGACTAATATTGCAGTCGTCTTAAAGCAGAAGCTTACTGAAAGAAATATTAAAACACAGAGAAATAAGGAAAAGCAGCCTATTTTGTATTGCATTTTACTACAGCCTCTTTGGCTTTGCTGAACTTGCAGTCCATACTAATGCAGAGTTCTGTCTTCTTTTTAGTGCTCATTAAATATGCTGACACAAATTTTGTTATTAAGTAGCACAACACAAGAAAAAGAAAAAAAAACAGGTAGAACAAGCAACACTTTAAAAAATGGTTATCATCCTGTCTGCTCAAACCAGCCTTCCCCATGTAGTTGTCAACCCAGTAGCAAATTTGTCAGAGAGGGTGGAGTAGATATATAGACATATGTAGATATTAAGGTGTATGTAAACCGTTTACAAAACACTGCTGTAAAGTGCTGTAACTACAGCTACTATTTTGTTGTTTAAGCAGTAACTGAGTGGGGAAGCCATTTCCTAACAATCAATGAACATAACTCTGCCAGGACAATCTGTCTCTGTCAGAGAATCCATTATTTAGAGGAGAACATGGTTACAAGAAAAATCCTGTAAGCGGTTTGGAAGTTAAACTGAGAGAAGAAGTTGCTAAGGGACGTCATCTCAATGGATATGAATTAGCCACTTAGGAAGCCAGTTGCTCAGCATCGCTTTATACCAGCTGAGATTAGACATTCAATGTTGAAAAATTGATACAAAAACTTCTCACTGCCATAGGGATATCGGTCCGTTCCAGGCATTTATCCTAGGAACTAGTAACTTGTCCATTAAATGTGGAGTTCAGTCTCAGCCATTCACCAAGTTTCTGACAACGTTTTTACATAACCACACATACAAATCTCCTGTCTAAGTGAGCTGTAATTCAAAGGCCAGAATTGGATTTCATGTTACTGAAACAGGAACTACCTATCCAGGTAGGTTTCTTATTCACACAGAGCAGCATTTTAATCACCTAATGGCACAGCAGATGGACTTCTGTAAAAAGACAGATGTGAAATAAGGACCAGCAGGTGATGTGATATTCCGCAATGTAATTCTTATAAGTCAAGTGCTGAAGTCAGGCATCCAGCTCAAGAAAGGAGAGGCTCCAACTTCCCAACCACTAGCACTGGGATGCCCTTACACTCTAGAGGAAGCATAAGAGAACACAAGCCCATTGGATAGACAAACATCTTCAGAACTGGGTTTAGGAAACTCTGTAAAATAGGGATTTAAAGCCTCAAACCATTTTCACCTCCTTTTCAATACCTTAGTGGTAGGATCCTTACCCAAGAAGTAGGATTCGGAGTCCCAAGTTGCTCCATTACCATATTCTTCTGTCTTCAGCAGAGAAGAGCAGCTGAGTGTAGTCTCTTGTAAGTAAAGCACACAACACATTTTTGTAAATGTTCAGCAGAATAGTAAAGTGGATTTCCTGGATCGTCTGTCCCTGTGCTTTCATGTCACAGGCAGCTACATCATATAATCTTTCACATATAATCATATATCTTTCATGAAGTAAGCAAAGTCTGTCTTTAACAGAGTATCTTATTCTCATTCCCTTTACCACAAGAAAGTTGTAAAACTTTAAACCATGTACTAACTAAACCAAAAAGCAAATTCATAGAAAATTAGATTATGCCCATTTGTTCTTTTGCCAAGATTGGCCTTTAACTAATCTGAACTCATTAAGAGATGTTTTTACTTATGTATTTATGAGAGATGTACTTCTTGAGAGTAATATATGTGTTCAAGTGAGCAAGTCAAAATCTATTGTGAGAGGAGACATAAAACGAAACATAGCATGCAACTCCAGAATGCCCATATATATTATATTTTTAAAAATAAAAACCATAAGAAAAATAAATTTTCAAATTGGGAAAAAAAAATCTAAATATCTGGGGAAAAGAATAGAAGACAAACTATATATACCACTCCCTCCCCACTGTCTGTGCCCTCATAGGTGGGTGGCCTCCTCCCACCCTTGGTTGAAGCCAGTCAAGTGACTCTGTCTGGCAGCAAATTCTGCATAGTCCTCTTTGGTACCAAGAAATTTTTTGTGATTGCTTTTGTGCCCTGGGTGCTTACCCTCCATCTTTGACTGTGATCTTGCAACATTTACATGAGCTGCACCCTGTGATCCTCTTCCCAGGCTTCTTCCACACCTTCATAAACCTGTTCAAGTTCAGTAGCTCCCTAATGGATGACACCATCACCTCTCCAAAGGGCTCCTGCTGGCCAAGATCCTTAAAGGAAGATATACATTGTTGAAAGACATAAAGGCAATCTGTTATAGACACATGCCTCTGTTTTACCTTTTCTGAACAGCAGGTTCTCGTTCCTGCACTGTTTGACCTGCATCCACACTTGCACTACAAATAAGTTTGTGCAACTGACCCAGAAATCAGAAATCCCAGTTTGTGCTGGGATTTCATCAGAAAATATGTTTGCCTCAAAGTCCAAAACATTTCTTCAGTGTGCTGAAATTCTGAGTTCTTTATCTGACTAATTTCCTAAGAAAAGAAAAGCTGCACTGCACTCCTCAAAACACACCCTCAAAACTGCAATTTGATGCCACCCCAGCCCTTACAAAAGGCTCGTTTCCAGCCTGTTGTCAAGCTGCCCAAAAAGCTGTCTGCTGGGGTGACAAACAGCCCCAGGACTCCACTAAATAGCAGAAGGGAAGAAATTCCTCCTGAGGACAATTTGCAGAAGGAACATGACTTGCATGCTCAAATTGCCCATTGGAGAATCTTTTCTCTCTCCACTGAGCATATGAGGAGTCCAGGGAGATTCACCTTCTGAGTCAAATGCTGTGTTTAGTCGCTTGAAGTTCAGTAATGTCATTTGTAAGATCGCTGAGCGTATATAACTTTCTAGGGTTGCAACCTAGATAAGAGATGTAACTACATTTTGTTGCCTGTGATAAACACTAGATGCTGGAGGTAGGGGGAGGCCCTAATCAGTCATCAAGTACATCCATCGCCAGAAATGGGTTTTCATTTAATTGGCGAATTCTATTACATTTTCCAGTTGAGGTTTGAACAACCAATATCTGCCCTCCCACTGATAAGGAAAATAGTGCAGAGAGTGGCTTTGTCTCCACTACAGATGAGCAGGGCAATTTCTGGACCTGTGTATACAATCACAACAAGTGATTTGTACATGTCTGCACAAGACACCACATTGCCCCCCAGGGCTGGGGAAAGCCTTTACAGAGACTGAAAGGATGGAGAGCTACCAAATGTTCCCAATGCAGTGCTTGGGTAGTGCAGTCGCAAAACGTTGAACTCAGAGCTGTACATTAAAATCTTTTCAAGAAAAGGAAGAAATTGAGTAGTCCGATACTCAAATGAAAATTCTCAACTGTCAGTCAGGTCAAACACCCTTCTTATTCTCAGCTGTGAAAAAGCCTTCAGATGCCTGTGAAAACCCATCACCCTATTGCTAGTTTGCTTAATCAACTCGCTGCCCAGTGCACAAAACTTTCTGTGTCCCTGGGGCAAAGGAGTCAGTTCAGCTCCTAAAACTAATTCCCACTTGACAGGAGCAGAAGTCAGAGAGAAAAGGCTCTGGCAGCTCACAGTCAAGTCCAAACCCTGTAAGAATTTCCCTACATACAGAATTCTTCATCGGTTAGCTAATTAAGGTGGTAAGCATTATATTGTCAGCAAAAGCAATGATTTTCAGCTACCCAAATCAGAAAAAATACATGTATTTCTGCTTAGTAACAGAGGTCTTTATCTTCTTTTTTTCCCCACCTTCATGGTAAAATTCCACAAGGGCCTTACGATGACTGAGGTGTTTTGCAGTGACTAGAGTCCTTCCATAATTGTGAACAAAATGGCACATATTTCTTTTTCCTCATTTTATTAATCTAAGCAGAGCAAGTGAGTCACGGAGACAAGAATACATGTTAAAATGCTAAAAAACAACAACAAAACAAAAAAAAAAACAAACAAACAAAACCAACCAACCAACAACAACAACAACAAAAAAAACAAACAAAAAACCCACAAAACCCCAAATAAACAAAAATAATATAATTTTACATATGACAGAAAACAAGTGGATGACTCTGGCCTTTCACATTCTCCTGCATTCCAGACACAGGTACAGACCTGCTTCAAGTTCCCCAGCAACAGTCCAGGTTAGAGTCTGGCACCCTCCATCCTACACATATGACCCCCCAGTGACAGGACAAGAGGAAACTTGTGCATAGGAAGTTCCATCTAAACATGAGGAGGAACTTCTTTACTTTGGTGGTGGCAGAGCATTGGACCAGAGAGGTCGTGGAGTCTCCTTCTCTGGAGACATTGAAAACCTGCCTGGACACGTTCCTGTGCAACCTGCTCTGGGTGGACCTGCTTTGGCAGGGAGGTTGGACTAGATGATGTCCTGAGGTCCCTTCCAACCCCATGTGATTCTGTGATTCTGTGTAAACACAGGCTCTTCAAATAACTATCAGGAGGGAGCAAACAGCAAATTCAATGAATACTTCATTACCCTTTTCAGTTCTGTTATTAGGAGTTAGCAGAACAAAAGCACTCTCACGCTCCCTAATCTAGCTCTCAAATTTTATAACCGCTTTGAGATAAGAAAGGCAATTTGCAGGGAGCCCATGGTAACAGGTTCGCCTCTCTGAGTGACTTAATGCATTTGGCCAACATACTTCTAGTGAAGCTAGGAAAGCTATGTGGCACAGAGATCTGCCTCTGTTAGCTTCATATCTCCAAGGATGGTCTCAGTCACCAGGAAGCACACAGGGCATTTGAAACAGACACATTAGGCTACTGAAGCCTGTTAATTAGCTCCAAAACAGGAAGAAAAAGGGCCCAGCTTCCTTCCTCTTGCATAAGTGAAATAGTAACTCCACTAAGACCTGTATTTCTGCCCTATTCAGAGAGATTTGATTCCCTGAAGGCTCTCCTCTGTGCCTGCTCATGACTGCTTTTGTCCTGGAAAGCTGCTCTAAGCATTTTGATACCTCACGGGAGCACAGCCTGCTAGCAGAGTAAGTCTGATGCTCTGCTGCCATATTCAGTGAAGTTACCCAAGAAGCAAAATAACCCATTCCACAGTCATCAACCACCCAGGGGATGAGAGTGTGCAGAGACTGATGCTGTCCCCCCTTTGCCCATCCCTGAGGGAACCCCTGGAGAGAGGAAAACTGCACTGTATTGTACTCCAGAGCAAACCAGATGTTCACTGTGATTCTCCAACCACTTCTTCTTCAGCCTGGGTGCTATTCAGCTGGCAGGAAATGGTATTCATGATTTTCTACATCAAATAAGCAGGAAGCCCTGGATGCACCTGGCTCCTACCAGTGAGTCAGCTCCTACAGGAGTGAATCCAACATGAGTAAGGCTGGGCCAGAGGATGAAGTAGGGATACTGGTTGGGTAGGAATGAGCCTCCTGGGCAGAATACAAACAGGGAAGAAAGAAGTGTGAGTGGACTTGTAAGTTATTCCTAAGAAGATTTTGTGGGAAAAGAAAAAAATAATAATGTTGTTGAGGAAGAGAAAGAAAAAAGACTAAAAGAAAAGGATGTGGGAAATGTGGGAAAGATGCTCTACGAGCATCCAGGATGTGGGTGCGATATCAAAAGTCCAGAAAAGCACAAACAAGATTTTCAGAGGGAGGGTCTCTGAGGACACCAGCAACCCAAACTAAGAAGCTGTGACAGCCCTTCAGGACTGCGAGAGAAGCTGTGATGCGAGGCTTCTACTGGTCATGAAATAAGGGGGGAAGGAACCCAAACTCCATTTTAGGGGTTAAAATGAAGATGTGCAAGCTGACTGGACAGCAGAGAAATGTCTGTCATACATCAAATGTTTGACCAGGATTATTCCATTGTAAGACAGAGCTCCATTCCCTGACTTTGTGTTTCATCAAGATATGCCCTCTGATGGGGTATAGATGTTCCTCTTTCTTGGTTTTATTGCCTATTATTTTGCCTGACTTTAAACAGGAAGGAAATGTAGCCAGTGAAAGTTTATGGACCCTCTAGGGGATGGCCCATGAGAATAGAATTTACTGCAAACATCCTTAGTTTCCACAAGCCAGAAATACTTATTAGATCAGTATAGATGAGGGGGTTTTCAAATCTAACATCAGAGTATAAACATTTTGTCCATAAAAAAAGCAAATTGGGCTTTTACTCTGAAGAGAAACATCCATAAATCAGTGGAAGATATAACTCAGAAGAATGCAGTGTGAAGCAAGTCTCAAGAAACAAGAGAAATGAAGAGAATTATGTCAGAAAATTGAAATACAGATGGTAATTGTGATTCTGAAGTCTAAAATCCAATAACTCATTTAGCATCAGAATTGGTGGGGGGCAAGCTTTTAAGACTCACAGAGGCCACTGGTTTTCATGAGCAGCAGCAGATGTTTCAAATACCCAACTGTAACCAACTGGGAGAACAGAAATTTCAGCGTCACTCCTGGAGCTCTGCTTGTTTGACATTAATATGAAGTATAAACAAATGGCATAATAGGCTGGTTTTCTACAAAATTCTATTACTCCTTATAACTTAAAAACAAATTAAATGGTATTTCTTTTAAGACGTCTGTTTAGGGTTGACATTTAAACATAGGATTTATTATTTATGTGGTTCTTCAGACAGTTTGTCCTTTAGCTATACTGGAGGGATACGGCTTCAAAAAACAAGTCATGGCTAAATAAGATTGCTGGGGAAAAGAAAGAGATAGCACAAGAGATAATTCAGGTGTGTCTTTTCAAGGGCAATTCTTGGTCATGATACCAGCTTGAAGACAGAGTGACTTGAAAATATCAACAAACAGGGGCTCCATCCCTTTTAGTGTTGACCAACATTACCACTGCTTTTAACTGGTACTGAGGGTATTTGGCAACTTGCAAGACAAGACCTGTAAATTAGTATTGACCTATAAAATCATATTAAAACATCAAGTAATTTAATACTTATTGTGAGCCAGGAAACTCCTGTGAGTTTATTTCAAGGTGGATTTCAAATTTCTATTTCAATTTTGGAAAAGATTATCATGATTGCTCAGAAAAACGATCATAATGATTTGGTCTTAGATGGCAAAGATGATGGATTTAATTTCCAGTCAATCTCTCCCGGTGAAGATAAAGTTATATTGAAATCAGTGGAAATGCTGTTTGAACAAGCACTAGAGGACTTCATTGGGGTTTTTAAGGGATTCATGTTACGAGAAGGCAAGCTGATAGACACGATAAATATCAGTGTTAATTTTTCAGACCATTCTTAAAATTAGTGAATTGTCTCAGACCAATTAAACAATGGATGTAACTGTTATATGTGATTGTAAGCAGTGTTACCTCAATCCCACCAGACTAGTGTGTGGTACCTTAAGGGAAAGGAGTTGGAGATTTAGGTCACTTAGGTCTTAAAAAAAAAAAAAAAAAATCTTATCTCCTCATAATACAAATAATCAACCTAGCTAATTAGCCATTCACTTTTCCCCAACCTACTGAAATGCCAGCTAAAACCATTGCTTCAGACCATGCTGTCTGTTCCTGAACAAAATCCGTTGCTGACGAAGGTGGATCTATGAGGTACAGCTGGATGAACACAGGAAAGAAAGGCTTTGCAGAAACTGGAGACAAGAGCACACATACTTGGGTATGATAAAGATCAGGACAAGTGGCACCACAGAGTCCTTTTCCAAAAGGCTACATATTTGTGCCACAAATTCCTCATTTCCCATAATTATGTCCTTTTAAAGTCTGTTGATATGAGTTGGATTAGGACAAGGGTCACACATGGTAATTTACTACATTTCACCTGGGGATCATTAATAACAAAGTATGGTATCTCTGCTGCTTGGAATTGAGCACAGCCAAAGAAAAAAGGAATAATTCCACAAGATTTGTCTTCTGCTAACATGTTCACACAGTCTTAATCTTCATTTGCAGCACTGGGATCAATGTTGAGAGAATCACGTGCTCCAAGAACGAATCCATTCCAAGACTTCATAATCTGCTCTAGTATATTCCCAAAGGAGAAAAACTGGCTGAAACAAACAGATTATTCTTTCTGTTTTTCCCAAGGATTTAGGTCCAATTCCTTACAAGTATCAAATCACTCAGCACTGTCGTACCTCTTATTCTCTGCAAAGTATTTGTGGCTGGTCTCACTCCACCATGGAGGTCACACATTGCTTTGTTCTGAGATCCACAGGGATCACTTCAAATGGCAGAATAAAACACAGTACATTCATAATGAGTGCTGTTTGTTACAAGGATACCATTTTAAGAAGCTGCAAACTGCCTGCACTCTCCAAAGGGGTGGCTGAGTGCCTTGTTCTCAGAGGCACTTGAAAACATGAATAAGGGGATCTATTTTTCAGGCATCAGTGCCCATGTGCATTTTTATAAATGATCTTTGCAACTTTGGTGAGAGTTTTTCTTGTTGCTTTTTAGCAGTGCCACTGTCAGGCCCTGGGTAACTGAGCTTTGCAGCAGGGATCAGGGCCTCACTCAAGCTCTTAGACCATCCACGAGACCTCTGTGAGCCAGTTGTTTCTTACTGCTCAACCTGACACTTGGCATGTGTCCCACTTTAGTACTTGTCTTCTATCCACTCAACACAACTGCTTACTCTAACTCCTGATGCTGGAGTCCTATGTCTTCATACCAGTTTGACTGGAATGTTCAGTATCCAAGATTTACTCTTTAATAGAGAACATCTGCCTTCGGCCTGGACCGGCTGTCCTCTCCTGTCTTCCATGGTGTCCTGACTGCCCAAACTTTGACCACTGGTCTTTCCCACACCGCCAGCTTAAAATGAGCACTGATTTTTTCTGTTTTCTGGCCCTGCCTTGTCCTTCTTTCAATATCTGGCTGCCATCCTCATCCCTGAGTCCAGCCTGGACTAGCTTCTGAGTGAGATTTCCCATGTCTCTATTGTGTCCCTAGTAGATAAAGCAACAGAAAGCCCTCCATTCCCCTTACTGTTAATGATTTTTTTTTACTTAAAACCTGTCAAGGTACTGTGCAAACAGACTTTTAAGTATTTAAATATTAAGAATAAGAGCCCAGGAATGACTATTCTGCAGCTTTTCTGACTAATGATAATGTTACTCTCATGCCCAGTGATTCAGCTCTTTCTTCCACCAGCATTTTTAATCTGGTTGGCTATAAAGAACAGTCAGATTGAGAAACAGCAGGTGCCAATGTTCCCTGAGTTCTCACCAGCATGTCAACACTTTAACCAACCCACGAAAGCAGCACTATCTTCAGTCTTCTTCCTTTGCATGATTTACCAATAGGCAACACTTCCTTTCAAATCAGTTTTTTTTCTATTATAACATGTTTTCTTATATCCAGCATGTGTCTAAGCAAAGAAGGTAAGTCCCTTCTCACCCAGTTGTGTCTGCAAAGTAGATGTGTGTACCTGAGACTGTGCTATATACCTTCTCCGTATTCTGAAAAACGATTATTCCAAACCTTGATATCTACCTAAGGATTAAAACTCTGGAACTTAAAATTAACTCATACCTGCACTATAACATCTGACACTAGGAAGATGAAGATTGCCTTAAGTTTACCCCCCAAAATAGTGAAGTAATGACAGATTCCTCACAAGCATTGTAGAAAACCCCACTTTTGAAAAGACAAAATCTCACCTCCACCAAGGTAACAGTTGTAGATTAATGGGCACCATCTAAAGACCATGCTATCTGTTGCCAGAAATGATTGGCGATGTTAATACGGCCTATGTTCTGCACAACTAATATCCTGACATTCTCCTATTGGTGGAATGCAAGTGGCTTCATACTGATGTCTTTTTTTTGATCCACTCTATAACTCCCCAGAAGCATTCCAAGAAGTCATATTTTCTTAATTTAGGGGACACAGAGACTTACACGGCATTTAGGCCAATTAATATGTCCTAGATTATGCACTAAACTAATGGCAACATATTTTATGGGTGCTATACACCATAGAGGCAATGACCATGCAAAGGGATTTTCCTGTAAACCCAATGGCATAGACGCAAAGGGCAACGTGAGGACATGATGTGAACTGGGGAGACAATACAGTTTCATGGCTCTACAGAGCCTACTGCTAGTCTATACAGATGAGCTTATGGGATTCTTGTCCAAGATGAAAAGAGCAACTGCTGCCAGGTGTGGTCATTAGTTTTAGAGAGCTATATGACGTCTGAAGATCTGCTAAAAGAATTTGGTCTTCTGTGAACAACTCTTCCGTGACCCCAAGAAAATCCATCCTTTCTTGTGCTAAAGTGAAAGAGTGCACTTCTTTTGCAGCATATTGGCAGCCCGGTCAAAGATGCCAGAGAAACTGAGGAAAGATGAGAAAAAAGACAGTCTAAAATATTTCTGGAGTATGGCGTTTGCCAGCCTAATATCTTTGAACGCTGTTATCTGTGCAGAATGAGTGTAAAAGACAACAAACATAAATTTGGTGAACAAATTACAAGTGCATATCCATCAGAGAGTGGGAGCAGAGATTAGAGGGGGAATGTCTTTCACAAAGTTTTCTGTTTGCACTCTTAAATTCCCTGTTGAAAGCCACTCTGAAGTCTCTTACCTCACTCTCTTCCTGTGTATTGAGCAGAATATGCATTCTCTACAGGTACCCTTCTTTGCCATTTTAAATTATTCCTTATCTTTAACTTTAGAAGGTTGATTCTATTAATCAGAACAAAGGAGAGTGTGACAGCTAGAAGGGGAACTAGGGAAAAGTTAGGAATATTTATTACAGCCATTTGGGGCTCAAGGTATCCCAGTCTTATTTAATATGTTGACATGTTGAACACTAGGCGATTTTTTTATCATCATCACTCAGCTCTGATATATAAATATAGGCATCTATTAATTATACTAACAGATGATATATATGAAAATGCCTACTTAGCCTCCAGTTATGAGAAAATGCATTATACTCATCAGGGCTGCCCCAAGGGCATCAGTGACTTGTCCTTCTGAAGACAGGCTTGGCCCTCCAATTAAAATACTGAGCAGAAAGCACCCACCTCTCTCTTGAGACAGCCACTTCTGAGAGGCAGTAGAAAATATCCTTCCTTAGCCTCAGGGTATAGGAGCCAGAACAATTTAAGAATTAGAATATTGTAACTGGAGTGGATTTTCACTGTTTATGAAGATATTTCCTGCACAGTAAATATAGATGCTACTAGATATGCAGCAGTCAGAGCTGGGATTGTCTGTCCAGAGGGAATGCCAAAATGGTGTAGAGGCAGCACAGCAGGCGATGGTCCCCCTTTCCAAGCCCAGGGGTCCTGTATGTCAGGAGCAGACAGGGACATATATGCATTACAAGATGCTTTTGTGATGCCTAGCTACCAAATAGTGCCTTGGACCTGTGGGGGATGAGGTAAACTTCTCTAAGCTGTACTGGGGACCAAAATCAACTGCAGGTCCATGAATATGTCTTTGTGTGGGTTTTTTTTTTTCTGACCATCTGATCACTACAGGTTTGACAAATTGGAGAATCTGACCCAGAGTAAGACTCATCTCGTGTCCCAGATTGTTTGAATGAAGGGCTCTGCTTAATTCCAGCTGCAGTATTTAAGAAGTTAAATTAACATAACAAGCTAAACCACAGTGGCTATCCATAGATGCTTTCAGTGTTGTTGCAATTACCATTTAATCTAATCTGCATGAAACTGGACCACAGTGAGCTACCCAGCATTTTCCCATGTAAAGCACTCACTTGTAAACCATTACCAGTTTAGGTGATACATAGCAACAGTAAGTTGAATGTAAGTCTGAGTCTGAAGAACAGAAGGTCAGATCCCTTGGTGTTATAAATCAGCACCCATTGACTGCCTTCACTTGAGCTTGGCCAGTTTCTGGTTGTACCCTTTCCTTTCTTTGATGTCTCTTCTCAGACTTCCTAGAGTCAATTCCAGCTCAAAGCAGATCATGATTTCTTTTTGGAAAAAGCCTTCAAAGTCCCTGAAAAAACAAAACAAAACTGAACAGTGAAAAGACGCTCATCCATGTTTAGCTGTTCTGGTGGTTACCATAGCCTTACCATAATTTTTAATGCAATTTCCCAAGAGTCAAAATTGAAATTCAGTTTCAGAACCTCAGAGCAGCATAATCTGCTAGACTGAGAGTTGTCTGTTACCAAATTTTGTTCCCTAAGCAACCACTTTTCATAGTACTGCATTCAAAATTTGTTCATACCCTATCCTTAATGTGATTTTCAAAGTGATACAATGTGAAATTTAAAAGGGCAAAATCTGTTTTTCAAACATTCACAAATGGATTTTGAGACTGAATGCTTTCTGCAAGAATCTGCAATAGCCTGGGTATCAGATAAAATATACAAAGCAACCAACAGGTGAGCTTGGTTGATCTATTCTCCTGTGTTCTAAGTTCTTTTCTTTTTGTAGTAAATAAAACCTTTGAATTGTTGGTACTGCTTGAAATAAACTTCTCAGTTAAATGCTACCTGGCTTTACTGTCTTCATAACGAAGAGATTATAAGCAGCAATGACATTAATAATAAATACTCTTAGAAGTGAGATGCAGGACCTGAGCTCAATACTTGCCTCAATACACATACCTGTAGGAATCCAATCAAGATTGATCTTATCATAGTTAGAGCCTGAGAGTGTCTCAAGTGAACTGGGAGCAGGAAAATGGCAAAAAGCTGTTACTTCTTGTAATCCTGGGCGAGGATAAGAGAAGGAATCATTAAACTACCCTAGCTCAACAGGGAACCAAAGAAAATGTCAAAATAGCAATACAGAAGACCTGTTTGAAAAGCAAACAAACTCTGCCCCCTAACTGCCCCTGAAGTGAGCATTGTTTTGCGTTCAATATGAAATATTTAGATGCTGAACAAATGAAAACTAACTTGTGATGGAGTTTTTTGCTGACTCACTTGCTCTATGAAGTTTATCGTCATACTTTCCTTACATACCTGCCTACAACCAGGACGATGCTTATTGTAGATGTCATCTCTTTTTATCCATCCTTTATACAGCCATGGAACAGGACCCATGTTTGTGCCTCCCTGACTCTACACCACAAGATATAGAACACCACAAGAATCACTACATGTGACATATAGAAGTTCACTCAGATTTTAAGGAGAGAGAAATAAAGACAGAGAGATGAACTTTTTGCACTACTAAAGATTCCCAGAAGTTAGAAGAATAAATTTTATCCTATACTCTTCTGATTATATTTTCCCC
Organism: Gallinago jamesoni; assembly: GCA_025769975.1. Taxonomy (NCBI): domain Eukaryota; kingdom Metazoa; phylum Chordata; class Aves; order Charadriiformes; family Scolopacidae; genus Gallinago; species Gallinago jamesoni. The sequence continues at coordinate 205,915,249 of JAOQGH010000001.1, read as the reverse complement.
ATTTGATCACTGTCAGAATAACAACTAACTACAGGAGCAGGTTGTGTGACCCATGGTGATTTAATATCTTTTCTTCAGAGTTTGGCTTCTCCATAAATTATCATTGCTCTGTTTGGCTAAGAATTTAGTTTGGCACCAAAATGATCGCTCATGTTTCCCTGGATCAGGCAGGCTGGTAATCAGCAAAGCTGTAGAACACTGTTCAACAACAGCTTACAGAATCACAGAATCACAGAATCACCTAGGTTGGAAGGGACTTTTTAAGATCATCTAGTCCAACCAATAAAAAAAAAACAAAACAAAACAAAACAAAAAACCACCCACACCACTCAAAACACCACCCAACACTAATGCATATCCCCGAGCACCCTGTCAACTCCAACTCGTCTCTTGAATACCTCCAGGGATGGTGCCTCAACCACCTCCCTGGGCAGCCCATTCCAATGCCTGACAACC
>JAOQGH010000001.1:205874119-205914693 GCA_025769975.1 Gallinago jamesoni | reverse complement strand
TGCTCCAGACCCCTCACCAGCTTTGTTGCCCTTCTCTGGACCTGCTCCAACACCTCAATGTCTTTCTTGTGGTAGGGAGCCCAAAACTGGACACAGTACTCGAGGTGGGGTCTCACCAGTGCCGAGTACAGGGGGACACGATCATGAGGGGCACAAGACCCTCAAGCAAATTTACCAACCCCTGCTTTCTTTCTGTACAATTCATGTTCTAATACATCAGGTTATGTATTTGTTACATGGTCACAATATGTGTGTGGATGGGTGGATGTGCATGCATGTAAATACACAATTTTCCCTTCGTCTCCCCTTTCAACTTGTACACCCACTGCCATCCAGACCAGGTGCTTGGCAAGTACAATCCTGCTGTTGGAACTAGGTAGTATATTTGTAGTTATGACCAAGACCGAACCAGCTTGGTTCGGATGAATTACAGGCTTCTTTCAAGTACTATCAGCTTCTCAGCATGTGATGTCTCCAGCATTGTTTATCAGCCCCGACGCCAGCACAGGTCTACCACAATAGTTCCTCATAAACACCAAAAACCCCGATTCTCAGGCTGAATGCATCCAAACAACTCAGCTATGATTACACATGCGGGGAATCTGGGATTGTTTGAGTCACTGGTGCCACCTCTCTGCTGCTTTTCTCTCCTCTCATCCTCTTGCCTCTAGGCTTATCCTGAGCCCCATAAAGGGGTCACAGTCCAAGCTGGAGTCTCACTTGCAAAACACAACAAAAGGGCACCCTCAAGGCTCTATTTGCAACTTTCCACCAAACTTAGCATCTTTGACCTATAATAATAAACATCTCAAACTGGATTCTAAGTAAAGAAATGATACATACCAACAACAATTTTGTTAAGTTGTGTGGAACTTTGCCAGACTCAGGAAAATCTGCAGCATCTGGCAGCAGACTGAAATATATAACTGCAACCAGGGAAATATTGTGAGTTTACTATCCTGGAAAAGTTTACTGTCCTGGAAAACTGTTACTGTATGAAACACATGCCAAGTTAATATTGTAATGAATTTTATGGCTTGGAACTGCAGTTAGCTAGTGCTTGTAGCCAGAGGGCTATATCCTCAGATGGTGTAAAAGAAGTGAATGTGGAGGAAATTTCAGACTTATCAGGAACAGACTTTTAAACATGGAACAGCCAGAGAATAAACCTGCCATTGAAAACCTTCTCTTACCAAAATGGACTCAGTGATTTCGTGTGATTGGGTACACAAAAAATGCCTAACATCTAATAAATTTAGAGGAAGACAAATGCATAAAATCTTGAAGACAGATGTATGGAATCTAATACAGCAGTCTAAGAAAATTTCTTAATAAAATAGAAGACAATTATTCACTGACAATGCATATCCCCAGCACATGAAATTATTGTGCCTGTGGTTAGGACAGAAACTCAGAAGAACTTTCATAGCTCTTACGTGCTTCTTCTATAGTAGATAATAGTGATATAAATCTCCAGTTAGAATTATCCAATAGTATAAATCCTATTTCAGTGAGAAACACTTGTGCTCCCTTCAGAGTAAATAGAATTTAAATAGGAGTGTCAAGAAGGGAGTTTGAGTTGGTCAAGGTGAAACTGTATGGCTACTATGGAAATACATGGTGCAAAATTATCACCATCATTAGCATCACCTGGAGAGGATCTCCACAAGAAAATGCTTGCATTGGAGACTCTGTTGCACCTCTTCATGGCCAGGCATGGGTTTAAATTTTCGCCTTCTCTTTTCTCTCTCTTCCTCACCTTTGAATTTTCCCCAAAGGTAATTTCAGACTGTGTACCTGTCAGCTATAGACTACATGAACAAAATTTTAAGCATGTAAATCTATCTCATCATCCTTTGTGCATCAACACTGCATGACCAAAGTTATCTTTTGCCTAGGGCAGAAAAAATGGCTTTCATTAGTTCCAGGCTTGATGCTCACTTAGCATGTAACTTTTTACACGTTATTTCAACCTCCCAGCAGCAGTGAGGTAGCCGTAGTGTCCTGTGTGTTATGCTGCTCAGGGTGCAGCACAGCCATGGCCTGGGTGGACTGCAGTCTCTCTCTTCATAAACACCTCTATCTCTGCATGTATAAACTCTCCCAATATGCATACTGGCTTCTTCTGTAGCCATATCTAATACAGAGGCAGTCTATGAAAATGGCTTCCTTAGTTAAAAGTAGTGGTGGGGAAGAATCTGTGCTTTATTTCCCCTGTATTTCAGTTCCTCAGAAGTAAATCACCCTGTGGTAGGGACTCAGACTCCCACCATGTAAGTGGACAGCCTCTTTGAGAGGCTTACATGGAATTACGGTACAAATTCTGTCAATAAAGTAAGTCACTGATGGCATGTCTGGGCATTGCAGCTGTGTCTATACTTGTAAGGTAAACAGTTCCAAGGAAGACTCCTAAGCAGTGGAAATGAGTTTTCTGCACTGTAAATTCTCACTATTAAATTATCTCAACACAGCTCAGGCCATGTCAGATAACTTTGGCGCTCTCCAGAATACTCTCTGGGAAAGTTTGGTAGTTAGCAGGGGCTAGGGACCGTCCCAGCAGGCAGTTCATATGCAGCTTCTGTTTTAAAGGCTCAGAGAGTTCAATAATACATCTTTGGTCAGTTCTGTAACAGTCAGTCTCACTGCTACTGGGTGAAAAAAAACCTGGAGAATTAAGTGGCAATATGTAGTCTAATTAATTGTACTTATATAACACATTTAATTCCCAGAAATCTCATTCCGTGTTCCAAAGGGTAAGACTCTACTTCCAGAAAAATCAATTATGCATAAAAAAATCTGCCCAGTATTATTAGTTTGAAATGTCAGAGCTTTCCTGCTTGCAGCGAGGTTTCAAAATCCATATTTAGTCTCTCTAGCAGATGTGATTTGAGCTTTCAGTGCTGTTAACCACCTGTAGCTCTCCCACACTGGAGTTTGAGAGAGCTCACCACTTCCGAAAACCAGGCCATTTCAGTTTGCTCCTGAAAAATTGATTTGGAAGCAGAAGAGACTGAGTCACTTTGATTTTCCAAGAGTTAGAATGAAGGAATCTCTTCTTATAGGCAATGATGTAATTTGAAGGCAAATCTAACCACTGTATATTAAAAATGGATGCTCTTCCGCTAAGGTTTATTAGCTTTTTTGCACAGAAACAGAAAGATGAATCATTTCATTCCCATTACTGAAGGAATATTGAGGAAATAGTGAAAAGAAGCAAAGATTTGGTATAATTGATTTTTCCTGCTGGTTTTGAACTAATCTGAAACTGCTTGAATTGATAGGCTTGTATGACTTTGCAATACCATGCAGGGCTGGTGAAGTAAGTTCATAAAATCAGCACAGATCCAACAGAAATTTTCCTAAATAAGCTTGAAAACTTCAAAATGATCATGCCTGCAAAGAAATAAAATGGATCAGAGAGAAAGTCCAGCCTCAAAGCATACAGGGCTTTCATGATGCCAGAAAAGAGTCACACAAGAGAGAATGAAAAAGCAGAGCAAAAGCTGTTCAAAGACTGTACCATTGTGGACGTCCTGGGGCAGCTGAAAACATCTCAATACAAAAGTAACCACATAAGTAAACTATACGCTGTGGACTTGGACTTGAATTGATTTTTTTATTTTGAGTTACTTTTATTTATTCAGACTCTGCATAGAATCATAATCATCTCTAGTTTCCTCTCCGAAAACAATTAGCTTACGTTATATTTAGAATAACCAAGAATATGCTTGTCTTATTCAGATTTCAGTTACTGTAGCTAAACACCAGAATGCATTTAACCTGTGAAAAGACTCAGTAAAGGAAATATAAATATATTATATAAACAAGATTTTTCTACTGTCTCTTCTTTAATATTCTCCAATAGATTCTTTTATTCACACCAACTAGCACCTTTTTCTTCAAAGCTCACTGATTTTAAGGTACTGTCAGGGAAGGTCAAATTTTATTCAACATATGTAAGAGTAAGAGACCCTTGTGGGCACAGTGGAAGAGCTGAGCTTTCACAAGACGCGTGGGAGGAAGATGTTTAATGCAATCAGCTTAGTGTCAGTTCTCATCTGAAATACAAGGAGCATTTTAATAAATTGTTTAGCAATTGCCTTTGTCCTTCTCTCAGATCTATTAAAATGAGAATCTAAGGTCAACACATATATTCCAAGGAGAATTAGAAGACATAAAGAAAACAGAAGGAGGTTTCCCATGTAGGTGTTTTTCCAACTTAAACCCAGTAAGGATTTTAAAAAGTGTTTAAATTTCTTGTAAATGTTTATTTTTGGTAAGCAAAAGATTTTATTCTGTACAAATTTCTGTTGCAGCTGCCATTATAAAATCTCAGTAATATGTATATTCTAAACTATATTTCTTGGTTTGTTTTTTGTTTTCCTTCCTGCTTCAGTATAAACTTTTATACTAAATTGAATTTTATCTGTGATAATATTAGCATTATAACTTGACATCAGGGACATTGAACAATAGTCAGAGATTGTGAAATGAGTTAGTTAATATTCAACCTAAATTCTAATGATGTCTTAGAACTTATAATAATTCTCTGTTTCTTACTGGGCAACCTTGTTTCATGGGCTTTATCTTCTTGATTATACAGTAACCTGCAAGAATGATTCCATTTAGCTAAATATTATTATATTGTGTTATAAAGCCCTGTGCAAATCTTTGGCTTTTTGAAACATCTTGCAACAAGAATTAGTTTCCTTTGTTGTTCACTGATGTATTAGAGTTACGCTGCTCCATGGCGGCAAATTAACCATTAATTAACAATTAATTTAACCATTATTAATTAACCATAAATTAATCATTGTGCTTTCTTCCACTGTACTTCACAGAGTTGAGCATTATCAAAGAAGGGCTGAGGCCACAGCAGACAAGTGTGGAGAACTGAGGACCCTGTACCAACACACTGACAGGAAAACTGAGTCCCTCAGCGCGGAGTCCTTTTTCTCTTTTTAATTTGATGAAATGGACATGGCTTCTGAGCTAGAACAGGGATAAAAAAAAGTTTACAAAGCAGCAGTGTAAAATAAGCCAGGAAGGGCATATTGTCCTAAGGCCTCACAGAACCGTAGAGTTCACACGGGTCAGTGGAATTTGCTGTAGGACATGAAGTCTCCGGGAATAGTGCTCCATTCGAGAGAGGGCCCACCTTGAGTGCTGTGTCCAGTTTTGGGCCCCTCACAACAAGAAAGACACTGAGGTGCTGGAGCGGGTCCAGGGAAGGACAATGGAGCTGGCGTGGGGTCTGGAGACCAAGTGTTGTGAGGAGCAGCCAAGGAAGCTGGGAGTGTTCAGCCTGGAGAAAAGGAGGCTGAGGGAAGACCTCGCTCTCTCCAACTCCCTGAAAGGAGTGTGTAGGCAGGGGGGATCAGTTTCTTCTCCCAAGGAACAGGCAATATGACAAGAAGAAGCAGCCTCAAATTGCACCAGGGGAGATTTAGACTGGACATTAGGAAAAAATTCTACACTGAAAGGGTTATTAAACTTTGGACCAGTCTGCCCGGGGAAGTGGTGGAGTCCCCATCCCTGGAGTATTTAAAAGCCGGGCAGACGTGGTGCTGAGGGACATGGGTTAGTGATGGCTTTTGTCAGTGTTGGGTTGATGGTTGGACTTGATGATCTGAAAGGTCCTTTCCAACCTTGGCAATTCTGTGATTCTGTGATTGCTGAACTTTGCAGAAGTGGAAGCTGCTAGATTCTCCACACTTCATAAAAACAGTTCCACTGTTCACTCGGTGTCCTTAATGAGCACTCTGTGGTCTGCTTGTAAGGTTCCTATAGCTTAGTTCAAGTCACCTCTTCTTGCTCCCATCAAGATACGTAATAATTCTGCAGAAAGTAAAGCCCTAAGGATTCAAATATATTACTTTACCAAAAGTAAGAAAGCTAGATGGTTTAGGCCCAGAGGTGATTTCATTTTAACTAAAGAGAGGTTTCTTACAGTGTGGTTGGAAAAGGTATGTGCAAAGTTATATGGAAAAGGTATTTTTCAGTCCATAAAATTTAACTCTAAAAACTTCTGTTATACTGAAAAGGCACAGAATTTAGTGTCTTCTGTAAAACTAACCCCAAAACTACTGAATGAAAGAAGTCAAGAGATTTTTTAATTTGTGTTCAGTCCAGATTTTATGTTCTAGATTGTCACTTTCCCAGCCCAGAAATAGCCTTATACAGATATGGATGCAAAGATAGATGAACTAGAGGCAGTTTTTTCTGCACTAACCTTCCAAAAGACTGAACTGATAGAGATGGGAAAAGTATGAAGAGGAAGGGAATGACTCCCGCTGTTTTGGGACTAGTTGAGCAAACAGGGACTCTTGGCTACTACACTTGGCTATGAGAAATGATGACTGAGCCAGGCAATTATTTCTAGGGAAGAGCTTCGTTCAGTCACCTTCTGAAATAGCTAACAACTGGCAGACACTTGTATCCTAACAGCAGGAAGGCTTCCCTCTGTGTTTTCATTGCTCTACACAGAAAAGGCAGTCAGGGTTGGCTGAAGTACGTTTTGGAGAATGCCTCCAACTCTGTGGTTCAGCGCTGAATGCAGCAGGGTGAGTTGAAGGAATTCAGGACCCCATTTGTAGAGGGTCCAATATTGTGTGTATGGGAGGGAAAGTCTCACTGCCACCCCCCGGTTAAGAAAACAACCATGACCTCTGGAGTGACGTTGTGTGCTTCTCCCTGTGCTATGGGGTGCAAGGAAGACAGTTCCTCACATTGCTCTTGACATTCCTATCTTGGGAAGAAAACAGTGTGGTGGGAACATTCTTATTTCCCTCTTTTCTGTGTCATTATTCGAATGAAAGATGAAGGAGCATCACTTAAAAAACAAACCATGCCTATTTTGTATTCTTACTGTGCTAGGAAAGGACACAGTCTGTCTCTAAGGTGGTCTGATTTATTCAGTCCCCGAACCACTGTTTACATAAGGAGTCAGCATTGTTTAGTGTAGGCTTCAGCCTCATTGACATTCATTGGTTCCACCGTGGTCTCAGTCGATCTCAAGATTTCAGATAATAGCTTCAGTGTCTGGCCAATAAGTAGTGCTTAGGTGAAGCCAAGCAACACCACGTTAATATTTATGTTGACAGATAGACACTCCACAAAGCTTTTTTTTCCTCTTGCAGATTATACGACATCCACTTGGGAATGGTGTACAGCATCCTCATGGGCAAAAATTCCTTCTTCTGTACTAGAGTAAAAGCTCCAGAGGTGATTCCAAGCTGCAAATTGTCTTTGTGTCACTACAATAATTTTAAAAAATTTGAAATCTTATTGCATCAGTGTAATTGACTTTTTTTTAATTATTATTTTATCAAGTATGAGGCAGACCTTTTATTATAAATAGAAAGATCCCGTCAGTGAAGCTTCTTGCAAAGCACAAATGTTATTCCCAGGCACTGTGTAATGTCCTTTACATCACAGAGTTACACTCCAGTATCCACCGACGGGTAAATGCCAAAACACTCTCATTTTCATTACTTCCAATACTCTTCAGTTTGCTTGTAAGTCAGCCCTCAATGAAAAGTGATATAATGTCAACAGGCAGTTTTGGCAACCATTAAGAACACCCAGGAGGAACAAAGCTTGTTGTTGAAACTTTAATGAAACTGCACAAATCTGCAACAGCCTGACCAAAACCTACTTCCTGTATTTCATTTTATTCTCTTCAGCTGTCAAATGTAGGTCTTTCGATATTTAGGTGTAAATAAGGTGTTAGATCATCCAAGCAAGCCTCCTGTAAATCTCTGATCTATTTAGTTTACCTGGTTGTACTGGCTCTTGGGATGAATAACTTGTATTTACCAAAAAGGTTTTTTTATGTTTGGCTAAACCAGGCTTCAGCAGAAGATATATCAAGTGCTAGTTAATCTACCATCACTGGGAGAAGTTTTCTCCCTCTGTTTCTTTGCTTGATTTTTTTGCTTTTTTCTGTTGCTTGAATTACCTATTTCCACTTCTGGTCTTTATATTCTTCTTTTCCCCCAGAAGAGCCCTTTAGTGCTTGTTCTCTACTTCCCGTGAAAGACCATGGTGTCTAGGTGCCCACTGTAATGAAGCCATCCTTCAGCCTTTCTTTTCAAACAGGTTGAGCTGTGTAATCCACTCACCCTGTGGTATTTCCCTCAGCTTTCATGTCGTTTCACAGAATCACAGACCAGCTGAGATGGGAAGGCATCTCTGGAGACCATCTAGTCCAACTCGGAGCTCAGAGCAGGGTCATCTAGAGAAGGATGCTCGGGACTGTGTCTAATCAGATTTTGAATAAATCTCAAATAATAATCTAAACAAATAATAAATAAAGTTTGCACAGGTGTGGGTTTTTTTTTTCTCCAGAAACTTTGAATGGTTCTACAGAGTGACCCCTTATTCTTCTCTTGGGAAGACAATCTGTTATGAGAGGGTTGTTTTTATTAATGTTATTCTGACAAGAAGAAAATAGAACATAAAAAAGTCAGTATCATCATCATATCCTGTGGTAATTAAACACATAACCAGACAATGAAAAGCCAGGGATTTTCCTTGTCTAAGAGAGGACAGCTTCATATTGTCTGTCTTGACTGGTGAAAAATTATTTGATTAAAAAACCTAAAATAACCTATCAGCCAAGTCTGAGAGTACTGTGAAGGGTACACGTAGAAGTACTGAGTATGTATGTCTCTATTTTTAGAGGCAATATTACATTTCCTTTGCGCTGGTCATGAATTTAAAGGATAAAACACAGACAGCAGATTTCTTTGGTTCAGAAGATGGAAGGGAGAAAAAAGCCCACCTCTATTAGATAAAAAGGACGTTTTGGTCTGTAAAAGAAGGATTCATGTCATGTAACCTTCAGTGTCTCAAAGTTAGATTTCTATCATAGGTGGCCATTTAGTTCACATCTACTGTCACTGGAGAAGGATGGACTACTTCAGAGGTAACTTCTTTCCCTTTGTCTTAGGCATCAACCCTAGATTAACCGAGTCATGTTCTGAAAGTTCCCATCTTTCCATTGACTAAAAACAGTTCAAAAGGACTAGTTTTTCATTGAAGGCTAATTTAGACATAGATTATATTAAATGAGATTAATTACACACAGATTACAAACGTGTAAAATGACTTTACAATGCTACCCCATAAAACACCCATGCCACTGTGCTTGGCAGAGATCAAAAATATAGGTAGAAGAATCATGACTCTTTCTTGATTCAAATCACAGAAAGTCATGTCCCAAGATCAAGTGACAGTAATCTTTATTTTTGAAGAAGTTTCTAGACCTCAGCCACTTTTGTCATAAGAAAAATAAATCTGTTGAGCACCAGTCTGTTTTTCCATTGTCTTAATTTCAGTTCCATTTGGCAAAAAATTAATTTATAAGAAGATAAATTACTAAATTACTAGCTTGGCTTTAAATCAGTAATTTTAGTTTCTTCTGAATGTTTTCCTTCTTTAAATTTCCTTTAACAAGTCTGTTGTTTATCACAAAGCTGGCCATTAAAGTCTGTTTGTTAATAGAACCTTCATCCCAAATTTGGCACTTTTTGCTAACTAGGAAGAAGAAAGTTAGACATGTTTATATAAGCAATTTTGTAACTAAACCTAGTTCAGAATCTTAATACTTTACATTTTTAGCTACATTTTCTATAGCAATGAAGCCTAAATCATCAGACTTGTCTGCGACTTCATATTTATATTCATCTTCCTCTCTGTGACACTAACTAATAACTTTTGAACCCCCTGATTTCAACCAAATCTGACAGAGATTCAAACCCATTATAGTCCTGCAGAATTCATCACATCCTTATGAGATAAAGCTCCTATCATTGCCCTCATTAAATGAAAGGTGGAAGCAAGAATTCAAACCTCTAAAAAGATGTTGGAAGTCTGCATAGGACAAAAAAAGTCCTCTGAGTGTAGAGAAATGGTTCATTTACATTCATATCTTTTCAAAACCCAACAAATCTAATCAATTTTACTGCTCATGGAACAACTTTTTAATGCATTAAAAAATAATTTTATTCACAATAATATGGGAATATTCCTTTTCTTTTGGTTGAAAAAGAAAAAAATAGAATTTAATTTTAAATGCATAAAAGCAGTGTTTGCCATCTTGCTGTCTCAACTAACTTTGTATCCCATTATATATGAGCACAGATCTGTGATTCTCCTGGGAAAAAAAGCATCTGTTGTCACAGAAGTATAATATATCCAGTATTGTACCTCCATGTAGAAAATAAACACTGTGCCTCACTACGTGGAATTCATGTTCCATGAACAAAATAATTCACTTTAATAAAGGCAAATTAAGGAGAGGGGAATTTGATTTTGCATAAGCATAAAAATTATCCCAAATTTACCTTTTTTTTATTATTCCTTCTAAAAATGCCTGAAATACCTCATTTGTTAGTGAACAGAACTGCAGAAGTTGTGTGGATTACATTCAGCATTCCAGTCAGAGGTTGGAAGGGTATAATAGCATCTGTTGGAAAGGATCTGCAGAGATTTGCCATGTCCCCCCACACTCAAATCAAGTTCAGGATCGAAGTGGGGTTATATTGCTCCACTCCAGTTTTGAAAATGTCTAAGAATGTCCCCATAGAATCATAGAATGTTTTGGGTTGGAAGGGACCTTAAAGATTATCTAGTTCCAAAGTCCCTGTCCCCTTCTCTTCTCCTGGCTGAGCAAGTCCCAGTCCTGAAGCCTCTCCTCAGATGGCAAATACGCCAGCCCTGATCCTCTTGGGTGCCCTCTACCTAACTTCCTCCAATTTATTGATGCTTGCCTTATGATAGGTACCCAGAAGTGGACATAGTCCTCCAGAAGTATCTCACAAGTGCTGGGTAGGAAAGAAGACCAATTCCCTGGATCTGTTGGCTCCACTCTTGCAGCCTCATGTATGGTTAACCTTCATTGCTCTTACCTCTGCTTCCAGAAAACTGGTCCAGTGAAGAATGATTAATGTTTCCCCATCCAGGCTATCACACCCTAAGACATTATAACACAATAACAATAAGATCCAAAGGTGCAGTATTGGAACAATTTATTTTTTTAGTCCACTATAGTCATATGAGTATTTGCTTTTTAAACCAAAGAAAGAAATATGACAGATCACTGTTTGATTTATGCATTCATCCAGGGTAGCCTTAATCACCTAGGAGACAAATAAATAAACAGAAATTTCACACTTGGATGGTCTAGACTAGAAACCACAGACCTCACACCAAAGTGTGAGACAAGAGTCTCATAAATAACAGTAAAATGTGACTCTTTTTTTTTTTTTAATTGTATTTTAATCAACTTTCAACCAGCAGCAAAACTTTCCAACACAAAATACAGGGTGTGTGGAATAAAATTTCAGGTCAACAAAAACTGGTGAATTCACTTTGATACAGAACAAGAATTCTTTAATACTGTAAGAACTAGAATATAGAATTTGAGGTTGAAATGGCTGAAATGTTTCCATTTCACTCTATTTTGCTGCTCTTGGCTCCAGTATGGTTTGTGGGCATTGTTGTCAGAGCCTGTCTCAAGAGAGTGGTTACCTGCAGCTGCAGAGCTGCGGTGAAGCATCTGGGTGTCCACACTACATCTTTTCTTCTTTTAATTTCTCCCCTCCACTTGACCATCTCTACCCAGGTCCCATCCATCTCCTCAGGTACTGTCCAGGGGCCACAGTCTTACAGACTTCATGCAAGCAATACTATTTTGAAAGAGGGTACATTTAGATTAGATATTAGGAAGAAATTCTTTCCTGTGAGGGTGGTGAGACACTGAAACAGGTTGCCCAGGAAAGTTTTGGAGGCCCCATCCCTGGAGCTGTTCAGTGACAGGTTGGATGGGCCTTTGAGTAACCTGGTCTAGTGGAAGGTGTCCCTGCCCATGGCAAGGGGGTGGGAACTACATGATCTTTAGGTCCCTTCCAACCCAAACCATTCTATTATTCTATGATTCAGGTGCAGCAGCTGAGCCAGCACAAAACCAAAGGCCAAGCCCTCTAAATTTCCAGGTATGAAATGCCATGAGACAGAAGGAGGTCCTGGACATGACACTACCCCAGACAAGTCCAGCCTAGCCCAAATAGTCATGGCCTCCTGTGAGAAGGTACATCATCTCCTGTCTGTAACCTTCTTTGGGATCTGACTCTCTTTTTTGTGCCCAGCCCTTGGAGATACCCACTGTGTGTCTTACGGTCCTGAACATACGAAGGTTTTTGTTCTGTGGCTCACATTTCAGGTTAATACATTTTCTTCACCTATTCTTGTAACCTCTCAGACTATTGCCATGAAGTAAAAAGCAGCTGACAGTTTCTCCTTCTGCTGCTGAGAAGAATGGAAGAGAAGCTTTATAAGCACTAGCAATGAGGAAAGAATTAACAGTTCACAGAGGTAGTAACCTCGAGGAAGAACTCCTTAATACAAACGTAATTGATTTGAAGTCATTTGTATTCAATGCTGCTAAATTAGAATGACTGTAATAAAAGAGATTAATTGTATTAATACTCCATTAAATAATTATACAAAGCAACTACACAATAAGTGCACTTTTAATTTCCAGATTTCATTTTGCCCTTCTCCAAATCAGGACAGGTGGCTCCCCACAGAAAACACAAATTTGATTCAGAAACATACAAGAATCCTCTCAAAATGAACATTCCTAGTTATAGAGCCTTTAATGTCAGGACATAAAGGTTGACAATCTGGTAACACGGTTTCTAAGCATTTCACATGAGTTTGCACTTAGGGTTACAGCAGGTTTTCCTATGAAACACAAGCAACACTACACAAACTCACCTATCAATTCAGTTAAAAAACTGAATTTTTTTCTTACTAACATGGTCTAATCTGATATAACGCCTTGTGTATAAGGTAAAGTAGTAGAAAAGATTAAAATTGTGTTGTTAACCACTCCCTAACTTTGCAGTTGCCAACTCTGGCACAGGTTAGAATAGTGAATGTCATGGGTGAAAGATTTCAAATGGATCTCATGTCCATGTTTATTTTCACAACTCGTCAGAGACCTAGTGTTGGCACAGGAGCTATTTCTTCTGGGAGTACCAGTTTTTTCTCTCCCCTTCTCTTCACAAGAAGAATTCTCCATTTGTCTTCTGGAGCAAATTTGGCCCTTGACATTCTGAACTGCACAGAGAGACCAGACCACGACACTGAAGCCAACACAGCTGGTCCTAATTGCATATTCTGTCCTGCACTTAACATGTTTAAATTCATAGCATTCCAGTGAGGCAGAGGTGGGAGGTTGAAAAACTGAAGTGCAAGATCTCCTGGAGGGAACCTGGTGATCATCAGGGAAGGAGATGAGGAAGCCAATAGCATGGATCACTGGAATCACAGAATCACATGGGATTGGAAGGGACCTCTGGAGATCATCTAGTCCAACCCCTCTGCCAAAGCAGGTCTACCTAGAACAGGTTGGACAGGAACTTTCCAGGCAGGTTTTGAATGTCTCCAGAGAAGGAGACTGCAATCAGGGATTACTGAACCAAAAAGCCAAACTACAGCTACTGCAGAGCCATGCTTTGTTAAAGGAGGGCTGCATGAAGGAGGACGTGGCTGAGGCCAGTCCTTTTTAGTCTTTTGCTTTACAGTACTTGGACTAGAAACACTCAGGTGCAGTGGCTCAAACAAAGAGGTGGTAACCAGGCTCTGAGAAGCAAGATTCCAAGAATTGTCTTCTTTTTTTTTTTTCCCCACCATATGAATATGGCAGGCACTTTCTGACTGTCCATTAAAACACTACAGCAAACACAGAACATATACCACCCCTTTTAAGAAAAGCCAAAAATATTTAATGTCATCCTTTTGTTCAGGTCTTGTCACACGAACTACCACTGCCATGTGATACTAGCCCAGCAGAACGCAGGAGTCAATATTGCAGTCTCAGTATCCAAGTAACTTTCCAAGTTGCCCAAACAATCATTGCTTCTAAGGACCCAACTCAGAACTACATGACTAAACAGACTTTGTACGTAACACAGTATGTAATATTTTGCTAATATTACCGATTGAGGCAGGAAGATCAAACAAGGACATAGAAGAAGTTGGGCTGTCAGACATCAGACAAACCCTTTCAGTCACCCCAATCTAGTCAGAGAAATCTTTTTGGCCTACGGCATTACACTATGCTGCTGAGAAGGACCAGAGCTAACACTGGATGTGAGGAGACAGCTTGCTCTAAGGTGAGTTGGGGCCAGATCAAGTGAAAGTGCTCAAATCCTGGGAAGAGAAATGATTCCCCCTCAAATTGCACCTATTTGTGATGTATGGCTTAGTCACACTGTCCATTAATCGACTGTCAAACTTCTGATGTCTGTCAAAGTCAAATCTCTGCTCCTGTATTTTGGTACCACACCAAAAATTATCTGAACTTCTTCAGGTTACAAGACAATCCCTCTTTGTCTTTCACACTGAAAGCTTCAAAGTCATGTCTTTCAGAGATATCCCCAGAGATTTCATGAGTAACCTAAGGCACCCTTATACAGTGCTAGAGCAAAACTTACCCTTTTCAATATATCTGAGATTTTCTTTCAAATTTCATTAGAGTAGAAATTATGGAGGAAAGAAGGCGAAACTGAATTAGAGACTTTTGCAGATGGTAAGAGGTTATATTTTGTGTCCTCCATTAGCTGCCTTGTTTTTTATTAGTTAAGCCTAAAGTTTGGTGGCTGTTAAAATTTAATAAAAGACTTACTTGGTTTAACCTGGACTTCGCAGGTATAAGCAATTCCGCATCTCAGGAGCAGGGACAGCTTTTGGTTTTCCCCATCTATTTGGCAGCCACAGAAACCTCAACTACAAATCCTGCAGAGGTGTATCAGATCATTCTGACCATCTCAGCAGTCTGCGGGCGGGTGCCCAGCAGCACTGGGATGCGGGGCAGGAGGGTGATGCCCCATCCCTGGTCCTGCACAGCCCCACGCCAGGGCTTGATTCCTTCTGCCACCAGCACAGCGGGGTTTCAGCAGCAGCAAAATTCAGTACGCCTGCACTTTCACCTTCCCAAGCCAAAAAAATGTTATTCTCGTACACATAATACTACTTGTGGCTCCTCTTCACCCTGTCGTTTACCCCCACAGCAGATATCAGGGTGACTGTACCCACTCTGCAGGCTGTGAAGCTGAGGCAGAGCTTTGCCTGACGTGAGGCAGCAGAGACACGGCTGGCACCAGACACAGCCCTGTTCTGCTCCCTCCCACCATCCCTGCTTTGCTTCGCTGTGTGCTGCAGCTAAATTCTTACCCTTTGGCTAAAACAACACACAAACTGTGCCCCAAAGACTAGTACTGAACCACTTTAGATTTTAATATAGTAGTTTATATGGTTTTCTTTTTTTTTTTTTTTTTTAATTTTAATTCTGGTCCTAAATTTTTGAAACTTTAAAATACACTAACAATAATTGAGAGCAGAGAGGGCCATGTGGTTATGTGAATCCGGGAGTGTGACACACCATAACTCTGGTGCTTCAAGTTTGTGAGAAGCTGAGGTACACATCAGACAGCAATGACAACACTCACCTCTGACATTAATGGGCAAAAAATGAATTTGAATGCATGCAAGCTGTCCAAAAGATTTACGTCTGAACCTACCTATGATTTGTTACATTTAAGGCCTCTATAATGGCTTTGGAAAGGATATTTTAAGAAGCATTTTCCCCACCATCACCATTTACAGAGCAAGGCCCCAAAACATTTTCCTACAGCTTACAAATCACTGCGCAGGGGGAATTTCAGTGCCTGGCATCTGTTAGGAACACGTTACACACACCGAGTTTACACAGCTGATCCCTGGGTAGCTCATCTATTTAATAAGTGAAGACAAAGAATTTACTGGGTTCCTCCTGCTGTAGCACTGAGATGGCAGCCTCACTACTCAGAGATGAGAAATCACTATCCCAGAAATGCTTTTAACCCTTCGCCCCGAGGCCAGCACGGAGACATTGAATTTTCTGCTCAGCTGAGTCTGTAATAGCTCAGCCCCGCCGCGGTTGTACTTCTCGGTGTTGCACCAGGTTATCTCTGAACACCCTGCTTATGCTCAGAGAGTCATCTCATTAATACTAAGTTAAATTATTCAGAAGCCACCCTTATGCATCCTGCCCTTCACTGCGAGTTTCAGCTATTAAAAAATAGCCGGTTTGAAGATGCGTTTGTTCTTGAAATGGAGGAGAATGTATAATCCTGGCATACCTCGCCTCAAACGTGCAGCAGTAACTATTAAAGCTTGAATGTTAAGCACAAAAGTATACTGTCCTGCTTTGGAAGTAATCCCGCTGGTCTGAATTGCTGAGCATACCCATGAGCCGCTCCAGCCCACTGCTGAGCAGTACGCCATGGAAAATCAATTACCCACTCCTTATGTGTTGTGTGCACCCCTGGTAGAAGGAACAGGTTTTAAAACTGGGGCAAAATCTTCCCCAGAATTAACTTGGATCCAACAACAAAATTATATGCATATTCAACTTTAAAATTACAAACTGCAGTGGAGCTAGTTATTAGCTGTACGTCTGCAGAGCCACTAGTGAGCCATGAGTGGGTTGCTCTCTGGGTAATTCAGCTGTGTAAGACCCATCCATACTCTATTAAACAAATCAAGAAAGTACATTGAGAAAGCTGGTTTAGGGTACAAATAAACAGATGCCAGTCTGAATGGTTGCAACTTAACAGCAATCGCCTCCAGGTTGTTTTGCAGTAAGGCAGTCACTTATCTCTTCCTAGCATGTTGCAAATATAAAATAAAATAAGCTATTTTATTTCAGGGAAGTTAAGTAACTCCGTTCTTCAGCAGCAAGCTGTGGGTCCACATTAACTCATTTTCTTGCAGTCATATGTACATGCTTTTAAAATGTAAATCTTTGAGAGTTATAGAGTATAAAACTATTTCCAGGAGAAAAAACCCTCATAAAATATACTGAAAAAAAAAGTACAAGCTATGCCATCAGTAATAGATAATAAATAAATGGACATATTGGAATTCTACAATTCTGTGAATTAAAAAATAAATAAATTTTAAAACATCCAGCCAACACTAGAACGAATTTTTTAAAAAGGCAAAATTTTGACCAAGAAACAAATCACCAGGTAAGAAGAGAATAATTTCGTTCCAGTAGAAATTAAATGATAGATAATGAAAGATCTTCATGTTACTGAAGACCCAACAAGAAAAGAAAGAAAAAAAGAAAGAAAAAAAGAAAGAAAGAAAGAAAGGAAAGAAAGAAAGGAAAGAAAGAAAGGAAAGAAAGAAAGAAAGGAAAGAAAGAAAGAAAGGAAAGAAAGAAAGAAAGGAAAGAAAGAATGAAAGGAAAGAAAGAAAGGAAAGAAAGAAAGAAAGAAGTGTTTTTTGGATTTTTTCATCCCACAAGACTGACACTTGTGTCACAAACGTTCTGGTGAGATTTCCTGTGGAGGTGGGTGGAGATAGGGTAAGGTAAACATTAAAAGGATGGAGTGTTGTCCCATAGCACACAGCTGGACATTGCAAACTAAGGAAGGCTGACAAGCACTGGCTCAGACAAATTATATCCTAGAGATCTGCAGGAGGCCACAAGGGACAACAGAAAGCCTTAGGAGGAGTCTTTTTGAAATAGTGTTTTGCATGGAGGGGGAGGAACTAAGTGAAGGAGCCAAGGACATAATTCATTTGGGCTCCGTTAAATGCTCTCAGCAGAAGGTTGGAAAAGCAGCTACACACTGAGAGGGAGGAACAAGTGCCATGGCAAAGAGGTTCACCTTGAACTTACTTTTGTTTCTTAGCCCTTAAGCTGAGTGAGGCATTCATAGCATGAGTTTCCTGGGCAAAAAACTGGTCCTGAAGTACAGACTACCTAGGTATAAGTAAAACAGCTGTGATTACCAAAATGACTGTCCCTGATAAAGATGTGTATTTCAGTTCTCTCAGCAGCAACACGCAGATGGGCATCAGCAGGCAGGGAAGCAGGAGCACCACATCCATCACAGCGACAGTGACAAGGAGTCACAACATCAAACCCCAGGTGCTGCTCTGTCTGGAAAGTTCATAACCTAGAAGGAGGTTTTCAGAAGACCCTGAAGTAGACCACCATGACATGGTGGAGTAGGTTGGAAGAAGAGGCAGGCAGCCACCCACTCTCTTGGCAGCCCCATGCATCATCTACAGATATTTTAGGTTCTAAGACACGTTGGGTGAAGAAGAATAGGACTGTGACAAAGGAGGAGTGTTTTTGGCGAGCTGGAAAAGATGTCAGGATTAAGAATGTCTGTAAGAACATCATCAGGATCTGTAATGGTGTTGAGAGGCAGCCAAGCACTCCATGAGATGAGACTTAAATGCCTGGGGAATAATGCACAGTAGATAACACCAGTATTCATAGAGTCTGATACTGGAACTGTCTTTTGCGATCTATGCGGGAAAAGTGTGCTCAACACTTGGCATCAATCGAGCCCTCAGAGAATCTACTGCTCCAGTCTCTGTGTGTCCTCTGGCTGCCCCCGGCATGACGCACAACAAATCTGATAGAGAAACAAAGACAAATGTTGATGACTTTGAGGATAAATACCCTACGCCTTGTGTAGACACTGCAAGAGTTCCCAAACAATGCAACCCAGCTCAGACCGAGCTAATTTAGAACTTAATTGGTCATTCATTGCTCTGTCTGGAATCATTTGGTGAGCAAAAAAATAAAAGGGCATCAGCTTAAAACACAGCAATTATCTTTGTTTGGGAGGGGTTTCTTAATTTTCCATTTCTGCCCTATTTTTAGCTAGATGTGCATCTAGTTTTACCTAAGTGATGTCCAAATCACTTCTAATGAAACTTGCTAAGTGCAGGTCACAAGCCACGTTTTAGAACTGTCTGTAATCAGAATTTCAGCTGATTAAATGCAGCCAGCATGAAAATGGTCTTAATATTCTCAGTTTAAATTGAATTAAGAGGTCATAGACCTTACTTTATCAGAACAGTGACTAATTTCTCCTGAGAAAAACCTATGTACATTATTTTTGTAAGGCTAAAGCTGTTTCTGGCCCAGCTATAAAAAGGTAAGTGAAAGCAGTTGGACTGAAACAAAAGAAAATATCTACAAGATCTTGGAGAACTCTGGTGTTTATGCATCTGAGCTCCCATCTTCTAACGCATACATGTGCCTTGTCAATCACACTTATTGCAGTGGATGCAAAATCTTGCCAGATAAGGCCAGTTTTACATGGGTAAATTTTAGGCTTAAATACCTGAAATTTTCACAAAGGCCAGAACAAGAAACACGCTCTTGAGTGATCAGCTTAACAGACACTCTCGGCTGCTCTTAAAATCTAGCTGGTTTATTCTATTTGTCCTTAGAAGACAGAAAAATCATCCAGCAGCCATCCATTCTGCTCAGGCCGGCAGCAGCGAAATCCCAGATCCCTGCAAATATCATTTTTCATCTTGTTTATAAAGGCTGCCAAGTTCCCAAAGAATTAAGGTCTTACTCGGCTTTGCCCTGATTGCAAGCAGATAGGGAAGAACATTAGCAGCCAGGAACCCCTATCTGTTTGCATCAAATGTTTTTGTGTGGGCACAGAATATCAAAAGGCTCCTTCACTCGTCCATGCAATCACCTGGGTCTGAAAAACAAACTCTGCCAGTGCTGCAAAGACAGAGAAGGGGAATTTTTTAGCAGCGACAGTCCCTGTTGATGAGTCCACTAGCGTGACACAGGAACAACTTCCCTTGGTGGGTTCATTATATAAATTTAAGTAACTAGTAGAGAGACTAAAAAGATTTTCTACTTTGAGATATATATATATATGTGTGTGTATATATATATATATGTGTGTTTATATAAAAAACAGCATGTCACTTGGATTTTGACTTTTTGAGGCAAAATTGTCAAGTATCCATCAGCTGCCTGGAGCCACAGGAGAGTGAGTTACAGTAATAGACTGGTCTCCATTATGACAAAGCTTCTTTTAAACTATATCTTACCAGACATCGTGGCAGATCACTAGGGGATGTCTTATCTGTGAAATCTCCCTTCACACACAGCAGCCTGGCAGAAACAGAAAAACAGAGTTTGGTCGGCTCATCCAACTTCTTCTGTCATTTTAGACTGTATTTATTAAAAGGGAACAGTGTTTCTGCCAAAGGTAATATTAACATAAGTTAGCATGCATTCCTGCAGTTAAATCTCCCTGAGAAACATTGTGGAGAAACATCCTTCTTCAGTGGTTTTAACCCAAAAGCACATCCATCTGAAAGCAAATGTGACTGGGAAAAAAAAGGTGACAAACCGCTTGGTTTCCATTCTCTGAACAGGGAGAATAGCATTAAAATCATCATGAAATTAGTCCATCCCAAAGGGAATGGTAATGACAAAAAATTAAATACTTACTCAGTGATGATACACCAAGGGGAAGGATGGGTTTGTATCTGCTGAAGGCAAGGGCAGGTTACACATGGATCTGCAGGTGGAGGCAAAGGCTGACCCGCAGACAGCCAACCTATGCCAGCTCCCCAGTGCCAAGCAAGGATTTTTTTGTTTTGGGAGAAGGCAATTCAGACTCCCAGCCAAAAAAGGTTGTTTTTACTTGTATCAAAATCAAATTATATAAGAAAGTCCCAGCCAAAACCACAAAACTCTCCCGGTTTTGTGTTACAACTGAATGAAGCCACCACTCAACTTTACGTGGTTTCCACACAAAAATATAAATTATCCTCAGGTTTGGAAATAGAAAGGAGAACATTTTCCCTGTTCAGGGTTAAAAGTGAATGAAGGCTGCGTGTTTATGGGCTTCTTTATAAAGCTTTTCCACAGCTGTATCTGTTTTATAAATAGAGCTTGTCAAATTAGTTGTAGAGTAATATCCATTACAAAAGTAGTCCTTCTGTATTTTTCCACAAATTACTAATTTTTTTTTCATAAAAATTGACTCTTTCTCTGAAAGTTTTTTGCCAATATCTTGTTTCAGCTTTTGTACAGTAAAAGCCAGGACTCTTTCCAATGGCCAACATGATTATTCATTATATTTATGTGTCAGTAACTACAAAAATCATAAAGTATTATCTCCACTCCATAAGCGGTAACTGAAACACCAGAAGCTAAAGAATACCAAGCTCTGAACAGTTTTCTGGGGTGACTTTTTGATGAAATGTTCACAAAAAAATCCACAAAGCTTTCAGGACATGTAAATCTTTTCACATATACAAAGCAGATTTCCTAGCATTCACAAATAACAAGTAATTTTTAAGCCAATCTTGATATTATTTGGAAAATACTAAGCCATTCTTTCTGCTATCAAATTAATCCTATACGCAAGTGTGTTTATCCCTTAAGTCTTAAAAATATTGTACTATATCCTCTGGCTGTTATGGTGTTATAAACAGTGACAAAGTTCTTTCAAAATATTTATTACACTTCTTCAAACTGGAATTGTAAATGAAGAAAATGAGGGAACAGAGGGTTAAGACTTTTTAGCAAAAAACCCAGCAAGAATAGCAAATTAAAAAGATATTTAGGAAGCCGACCTAGAAACCAAGCAACTACACTGCGCTCAAGGTGAATAATGTAGCCATCTGCTACACAGAGCTGAGGTTTGAGGTTTGAGCACTGCATTACTCTTGTGCACACCCATTGCTCCTTTTCTGTGACAAACAAGGTGGAGAAAATAGCTCCTACTCAAAGGGGACCAACCAAAAGGCCAGATGGATGCCTCCAGATCTCATAAAGACCACCAGGTCAAGGATCTTCCCGCTCACATCAGATGAGATATCAGGCCTTGAGATCCCTCGATCCCAGGCCATTTGAGAAATGTATCAGCATATAGGAGAGAAATCAACATTTACTGAGAATATATACAGACCTAAATCATGGGAGATCTTAGATCTGGTACAACCCAGGCCCACATACAGCGCTTTTCTTACTTTACAGCAAATAACTGTAAATTAACCTCCAGGTGGAAAGACCAAAGGAGCTGCCCAAATGTAGCCACTGGAGAAGAATATTCCCAGTGAGCCCAAAGCGTCTCAGTCACTCACACGCAGTGAGGCAGAAAAAAAGCAGAAAAGATCACTGTCTTTTGCTTACTGCAATAAAAAGGCTTGCAGAGCCATTATTTGATTTACTTTCCGTATAACCACAGCCATTTAATAACCCAGGATGCCACACCGCAAATTCAAGAGATGCAGAGCGGTGGAGCATTCACAGACCTCTTTGCAGAGGGTTGATTAAATGCTTGAGGAATTAATAATGACTGAGACAACTGCTGTAATCTTCCAGGGCAGCAATAGCTTTGCAAATAACATTTGTGTATATATGCTCCCCATAAAACTATTTGATGGGAAAGTTAAGACGTTGTTCCCGTACACATTTACCAAAAAGTTTCTCTAAGCTCTAAATGCCTACACAAGAATTGGATAACCTCAAAATTCCATGCAACAGGTTTGTGTTAAAAACAGAAAGAGGAGCTTTTCTTTTGTCTCTGGGTCACGTTCTATCCGTATCATTGTCTGTGAAGCTTCCTGTAGGATGAAACCCCACTAAGGATCAGTACTCACAGACAGCAAGGAAAGTTGGCTCTTGGCAGGAACAGCTTCCCATCAGTGAATCACTCTGAGGGTCCCCATGGTGAGATGAAGGATAACCAAGCCAGTAGAGATGACTGTATGAGAGGAGAGCCATCCCAGAGGGCAGGTACACAGCATAGAGCACCAGGCAAGGCTGAGTCCTCCACATAGTATCCAGGGAAGAGCAAGGACCAAAGACAAATTGGAGAAAACACAGTGCAAGGCAGGGGTTCAGCTCCACAGAAAAACTGTGGAGCCTTTGTGGGTAGAAGGGAGAAGCTGGGGTCAACACGAGTCCAAGTTCTCAAGCCCAGAGGAACGAAATGATCTTCCTGACATCACAAGGGAGAGCAGCCTCTGAAAACAGGCAATTTGGGAAGACTGAAGGGAACCACCTCCCAGCATACACAGCCTTTCCTCCTCAGCTTTTACACCATGCCATGATACGTTATTGCATGAGTGGAAGGATCAACCCATTTCCCCAGGTTGGAAGATGTCTCTACACCAACCACATCAAAAACACCAAACATTAGGAAAGGGCTTGGTGAGAGACCACTACCTCAAGTCAGCCCTCGCCTGGGTGAAAAAGGACACCCACCATTGGGTAGTGCTTCTCACACATGTGTTGTTAAGTGCACAGAATGGGCAGAACAGAGCAGTTGTTCATGATGGGCTATGACTAATTATTTTCATTCGCCAGCACATTTGGGACTGTATTTCTTAAAGAGTAAGTTTTAGAATGGTAACGAGACCCAAGGGTATTTACCACACCACTTATCCGTTATTAGAGCACGCTACTAATGTGTCTGTGGGAAGAGGAATATTAACTAAGGGACTGGAATAAAAGGTCATTCAAATGCCAAGAAAAATGAAATTAATTGCATAAAAGCATAAAACAGTGCTGAATCAATCAAACACCAGCACGCTAATAGAGACAAGATAAGCAGGTCAGCTGGAGTGGGTGTCCAACCTTCAAGCCAAGTCTGGATCTAGGGAGCA
This sequence comes from Gallinago jamesoni, assembly GCA_025769975.1. Taxonomy (NCBI): domain Eukaryota; kingdom Metazoa; phylum Chordata; class Aves; order Charadriiformes; family Scolopacidae; genus Gallinago; species Gallinago jamesoni. The sequence goes on along the minus strand of JAOQGH010000001.1, from coordinate 205,891,173 downwards.
GAATTAAGCTCCTGCTCCCTGAGGTCCTCAGCGTCTGGGTCCTCTCATTCACACGGTGTAATGGCATGGCCAGACACGCTGTGCTGCCACCAGCTGACTTGGCTTAAGAGATTACAGCCCCCAGCCTTCCCCCCAACCGCTCACCCCCACCTTCCCTTCCCACTACATCTGATGCCAGTTACTACCCTTCCATAGCCACTAGCAAAAACGTGTTCGTGTCCAGGTTAAGCTATAACTTCTTAGTGCATTTTGCTTGTTCAGATCTTTATAGAGGACGTTTTGGCAGAGTGAGGATAGGAAAATCTACACCAGCAGATCTTACGAGGAGGTGAGGGAGACTGGTCACTGGGATGGTGGGCTAAGACCTTTCACACCAGCTCAGCTACAGACAGATCAGACCAACGAACTGTGCATGAAAACAGGAGCAACTCTTCAGAGACTGACCTTGGGGCACCAACACAGAGAGGTGACACAAACATCTTTTTTTTAAGATTTGGGATGAATTCTGTCCAAACAGGGACTTGCACGGTTTCACCACTGCTGTATTTGACAGCCCAAAATGTCAACGCTCTTCTGTTTCCATTTCTTCCCACCAAAAGGAAGGCCCAGAATTTTTCGGTTTTTGAATGGACCTACAAGCAGTGAGATGTCTGCCTTAGAAATCCAGGTGAAGAGACAGATTTAGTATAGGATGTGGAACACATCCTATAGGTTCATGAGTTGTACTTGTGACATGGTGATTGTGCAGTACAGAAAAGGATGTCCTCTCTGGCCTCAAATGTCCTTCACTGATCAAAATTACCCATAAAAGATCCCAGCTGGGAAGCACCATGCCAAAGTCAGGACAGCGTGACAGTAGCTGTCAGATCCGCTGCTGCTTTATGAGACAAGGTAGTCCTTGAGCTGCAGCTGAGTGGCATTCAGGCATTCTCTTGTATTCCACTTCAGTCCAGCACTTGAAAAATAAATCCAGAAACAGAACCAGCAGAGAGAAGAGTACATACAACACCAGAAATGACTGAGATCTACCATGCTGATGCCTATGGGAGGGGAAACTTCTGCCAGCCTGCTGGAAGGAAGAATATCACACAGAGACCAGGACGAACACACTGGCAGAACCCGAGCAGAACCTGAACCTGCTGCAATGCACCACCTAACCAGCACTGCTGCTCTTCAACAGTGGGGAGCTCAGAGCCATGCACAGATTTCTGCATATCATACACCCCACAGAGGATCCTACAAAGTCTCTATTTTGCATGGCAGAGGTGTCAAACACACTCTCCATTATACCTTGCACTCCGTATAAAAAAAGGCTCACTATTTGATTTGAAGAATGGTACCTTTAATGACTAAAATTTAATCCCATACGCAAATTCTGGCCATGCTGTCAATTGGTGATTTGATCCAAAACCCAAATTGTCAAAATGAAAACATCCCCAGGATCGTAAGTAACTTTGGCTTTATCTGATGAACTAGAAACTCACTGCAGAAAAGATTAAAGATGTCTCTATGGTTTTGAGGTGCCTCATGATACCAACAGAGCTGGCCAGACAGATCCCTGGTGTTCTTCCATGGGCAACTCCCATTCTTTATCTCACAACATCCTCTCTGAAAATTCACACATTCCTGTTTTCTTGACTGATATTCACAGAAAGATTTCAGTGCTGTACGCATGAAGGCAAGCTGCAAAAGCATTCAGTAGTCAACAAACTGTTTGCAGCACAAATTCAAAACAGAGCCCCATGCAAGCTACTACAAAGAAAATTAACTCTATCGCAGCCAAAACCAGCACAAGCCTAACTAAGATTTATAGCATTTCTATAACAATCTCATCAGACAGTGGTATGTGATCCGTTCATGGGAAGTGTCATTGCTTACATTTTAAAGCCAAGAGGAAACACGGCACTGAGACATCTGGGATCATGAGGGCTACACAAAAGGCCCAGATTCCCTCTTTTGAATGGAGTGTAAAATGCCAACATCAATCCTGAAAACAAGGCTGCTAAATTTGTCTTCTGTGTACCAAAGGCAATTCATCTGAAATAAACAGTTTAAAAATGTAGAGGTGGCACCCTCTACTGACCTTGCCAGAGTTTCTACCCCTTGGAACAGTCACAACTTCAGTATTTGGCTCAGTTCAAGGGGTAAAATATTTCCTGGGGAGCAGAGATGGGATAAAAATGGGAGGAAGAAGGGGGAGAAGGGACCTGGGAGTTCTGGGGGTATGTGCAATGGCCCTGTTCCTCAACTGGCAGCTGTGGTTTTGGGGGTTTTTGCCCTGCACCTTCCCTTCTCTGCTCTTCAGTATTACCAAGAGCCAGATAAGCTGTTTCTGTGCCCATGTAGCAACACGACAATGGTAGAAGAAAGAGCTACCTCTTAAACCATTCATGATGAGATAACTCAGCTATTATTTCTGAAAATAAAAAAAGCACCAAGTTGGCTACCATTTAACAGTCCTACCTCAAAGTAAACTCAGGAAAGGGAAACTCTGTCTGTGGGCATCCATAAATTATTATTCTGCCTGATGTGCAGGTAATGCCTAGTTGTGAATCACAGAATGATACAGGGTTGGAAGGGACTTCTGGAGATCATCTATTCCAACTAATCCCCTACCAAAGCAGGTCCACCTAGAGCAGGTTACAGGAACTTGTGCAGGTGGGTTTTGAATGTCTCCAGAGAAGGAGACTCCACTAACTCTCTGGGTAGTCTGTTCCAGTGCTCTACCACCCTCAAAGTGAAGAAGTTCTTCCTTATGTAGGGTGGAGCTTCTTATGCACAAGTTTGTGCCCATTTCCTCTTGTCCTGTCACTTGGCACCACTGAAAAAAGACATGTCCCATCCTCTTGACACCCATGCTTTAAGTATTTATAGGTATTGATCAGATCCTCCCTCAGCTTTCTCTTCTCCAGACTAAAAAGACCCATGTCCTTCAGCCTTTCCAGATAAGAGAGATGCTTCAGGCCCCTAATCACCTTTGTGGTCCTCTGCTGTACCCTCTCTAGCAGTTCCCTGTCCTTCTTGATCTGGGGATCCCAGAATTGGACTCAGCTCTCCGGATGGGGTCTCACCAGAGCAGAGTAGAGGGGCAGGATAATTTCCCTTGACCTGCTGGTCAAATCCCAAAGGCACAGCCAGAATAGAGCCCAGGACCCCTCATTTCTGCCCAAAGCACCCCAGGGGTTTCTGTATCCTTTTGTAAGAAATAAATCAGTTATTGCAGTTAAGGGCAGCAGCATAAGACCCTCAAAAAGATATGCAGAATATCCCACAGGCAGAAGGGATTCCAAATTTGTCATATAAATGATTTACTGAGAATTTTTGGCTCAGCTCTGCAACTCAGATTGAAATTCACCCCAACAGGCACCTTCCATATGTCTGAAATCGTGTGACGCTCATTCTTGTCGGTACAATGCAATAATAATCACTAACTGGCAGGTTGACCAAATACTTTCTACAGCCGCAAAGAACAGATGTTGCACCATTCCCTCTGGCTATTAAAGATAGAAATAATCGGTCTTTGTGCTAATATACTGACTTCTATTGCCCCATGATCTCAACACTCTTTCATATCCCTACTGTCTCCTATGAAATAAGACCAATAATCCATTAACACAGTAAACCAGGCTGTACTGGCTAAAAATGTATTAGGAGGGGGCAGTCAAACACAGGAACTTTTCCTTGGCCAGTTTAATTACTTAGGTCTGTTAATCCTTGCAGAATTCAGTTCTCCTCCAGAGAGTTAGAGGCTGAATTAGACTTTTAAAATAAAATAATAATACAAAAAAGTAGACCATGTTTTAGAGGGTTCAGCTTGACTAGAATTTTATTTTTTTAAATATTTTGGTTGGTTTGTTTTCATCTTGTGAAAAACATACTGTAAGTCACCATTTATCAAAGTCATTTTTCTACAACCTTTTAATTGCTTTATAGATTTTGCTTTGTTTAAAACTAGAGTAAATAACCACGAGTTACAACCCTGACATAGGTCATAATTTCTTTTTTTTTTTAATTAAAATGTTTTTGGAGATTTTGAAACTTGTATTTAAAAGATAAAAGCATTGACAAAGAGAAAAATAATCCTTATATCCTTATTTAAAAACAAAAAAAAAAGCAAAACAAACAAACAAAAAAATCAACAAAAAACAAAACCAAACCACCAAAACCCCACAACTTTTAATTGATGAAGATAAAAATAATCCTTGTTAAAAAAAAACAACAAACCAGCAGCAAACCCCACAGAACCAGTTCTGTTCCCTAATGCCATCAAGGTAGCTTGATCTGCCTCTGTGCTTCTGTAGGTGCCTCAAAGGTAAGCAAGGATGGCTTTCCTCTAACACACATGAGCACGTATCTAGCTGCAGTCCACATGCTTGTTTGTTTAGGTTGCAGGGATCTACAGCACATTAGGCTGAGTCCCAGCCAGCCTGCTGCTTCAAGTATCTCAAGACAAATAAATTTCCCGTTTAACAGCAGTACTACTAACGTGGCACAGCAGTTCAATTATCAGACATATTGCTTGGTTAGCCATCAAACCTTAAAATATTTCTTGTGTGAAATCACCCCAGCATGGGAAGTTTCAGTCCAAGTATCAGAAGCATATTAAAGACCTAAAGCCAATTTCTCTTCTTACACACTCCAGTATGACCAAGTATTTATATGTTAGCCTACAGCCATAAACACAGCTCTGGTCATAACCAGCCCTTTCCCAAAAAATGAGACTGCACCCTGCTGCCACTTCTCTCCCTGAGCAACAGGACACCAGTTTGGAGGCAGCCCTGCAAGGCACAGATCACTCTGCCCTGCCTAAAATAGTTACAGATGCTTGTGAAATTGGAGGCTCGAGCTTCAGGCTCAACCCTAAGTGAAGCCAGCAGAGAAGATGGTGTTCGCGAAATGACACAATGTTCAAGGTGGGAAGGGATCTCTGGTGATCATCGAGTCCAAGCCCTTCTTGCAGGGTAAGCAAGAGCAGGTTACTAAGGGCTGGATAGAGATGGATTTTTAATATTTCCATGGATTTCATTCTGGTGACCACAATGGTTTTATCCCAGTAGTTCAGGCAGTTTTCAATCTACCTCCCTGTTTATTTTCCTAGCCTGTCCTTCCTCAGTTTGCCTGTGAGAACGTTACAGGAGACAGTGTCAAAAAACACACTGAGGTCAGGATACACCACATTCACTGGTCTCCCCTCATCCACCAAGCTCTTAGGTTGATGTGGCATGACTCCCCCTTCTTTAATCCATGTTGACAACTCCCAGCTACCTTCTTGAACTCAGTATGACTGGAAATGGTTTCCAGGACTGTTGCCTTCACTGCCTTCTCAAGGTGAGGCTGGCCAGCCTGTAGTTCCATAGATCCATTTTTTTCACCATCTGGAGACAGGAGTGACAATGGGTGAGAGAAATATCAAAAATGAACCAAGAGAGCACAAGGCATCCGTCCTGTTTTCCCTCATCAATGAAGTTTGCTGCTGAGCTGTCTCGTTACTACAAAAATTGGAGCTGTCTCAGATAAGTAAGGTGTCATTCCTAAAGAGCCTGTATCCAATCTCTAGAGCACTCCAGCTGCATGAGCTATGCCACCATGTCACTGTGATTCCAAAGAGTCCCACTTACATCAACTGGGACCATCACACAGTCCCTTCAGGGGCGCAACCTACTTGACAAGTGTTCTTAAAAACAAGGAGGTGAAATTGATTTCAGTAGAGGGGTGGATGCTCAGAGGATTGTGGTGATTCACAGAACTCACTGGCCATCTTGGGGCTGAACCAGTCAGACTCTAAGCCACTCATAAAAGATAAGAAGCCATGAGGCCCGAATCTATTCTCATTTTTGTTCTTGAAAATACTGTTGTTTGAGAGTAAATATCACATGTAAACAAAAGAAAGACTGTGAGCTGCAGATTCTCAGCAGTAGACGAAACCATGAAAATGAGACCATGAAATGCAGCTTATCACCAGATTGCTCCATGCATTTCACTGATGCTAAATCCCAGACTACAATGAATAGAGAACAAAAATCAGTGAATAAACCCACATGTTTCAATGAAATTTTCATACCTGATCATTCTTTTGAAAGAGAAAGATAAAAGCACAAGGCTTTATATGTATTTATACAATGCCACCTAGTGTCATATTGATCAACCTTTTTTAATCCAAAGCTCACCCAATATTTTTTAAAAATCAGTGTCTGCTGGCACATTGTCACCAAAATGCTTTTCAACTACTGAAGTTCAGTACTCTAACTTTTGTTAGAGTGCATGTGGGAATGTGCCTGTGAATGTATAAAAGGCATTTGACTCTTATTGTTCTTGCAGCTATTTTATAAACCACTTTGCGATGTTGCACACAAATAAACGTGATTTGTACGGCACCCCTGTATCTATAACACCTTTTAGCCATTGGAGAAAACGAGGCACCTCTAGGGACTGTGTCATCTCACCCTAAAACAGATATATAAGGTAGGACAGATGAATCACAGCCCCAAAGTTCCTCTTTCTCTCTGCTGACCCTCTCCACTATTCTGCAGGAGAGAAGCGGGCAGTGTCTACCCTCTCCATCAAGGCAAGCAAAACCTCTGGAGAAGGAGAAGAGTGGAAAGTAGTGACTTCTGTCACCAGTGTGAAGTCTCCTGCTTCACCTAGGGGCTTACAGCTGCAAAAAAGATTCAGTGCCATCAGAGTTGAAGATATGACTACAAGCAAAAGACCCAGTCCACTTAGCTTTAAATCATGCAAGATTACCAGGCAGAAACTACTACCCCCTGCTGTTACTGTGTTGTGGGCACAAACAATACTGCCAGGGGAAACCTGGACCATGTCAAAAGTGCTATACAGCTCTGGGGGAAGTAGTCAAGGGCACGGGGACTCAGATGGTGTTCTCCTCAATACTGCAGGTTACGGGAAAGGGTGTGAGGAGAAGGGCACTGGTAGGACAAGTCAGTATTTCATTGCAGAACTGGTGCTGGTGTCAAGGTTGTGGGTTTTATAAGCATGGGACTGCAGAATAGTATAGAACATAACCATTCTGTCTGCAGAATAACATCTGCTCAGAGGAGATGGAATCCACTTCACTAAGAAGGGTAAAACTATTTTCACCAACAGGACTATTTCACCACCACATAAGGAGGGCTTTAAACTAAGGATAACAGGGGACAAAGAGAGTAAACAGTAGTTCTGCAAAGGAGAGGTGGACAGAATCACTGAGCAAAGGGTGATGTGATGGAAGAAATCACAAGGTCAACAAAATGAGACTTAAGTGGAATCACCTCCAGCAAGTAAGGAAATGCCAACAAGGCACCATTATGGAGAAACCCCCCAAATCCTCTCCAGGAAATGTGCTGAGGAACTTCTCTAAGGTTCCTGTATATTAATGCCACGGTATGGGGAATAAACATCATGAATTAGAGTTTTGAGGCTACAATTTTGAGGGGAGCACAGAGAAGTGGTGGAACGGCACCTATACCTGGATTGTTGCAATGGAGGGATACATCCTAAAGATGGAAGGACAGGATGGGAAGACAAAGAGGGGGAGTTGCCCTTTGTGTGAGAGAGCAGCTGGATTGCATGGAGCTTTGCCTAGGGATGGATAAGGAGTCAATGGAGAGTTTATGGGTTAGGATTAAAGGCAGGACTTGTAAAGATAACATTATAGTGCTTGTCTGCTATGGGCCAACCAACCAAGTGAATGAGGCCCTCTACAGACAAATAGGAACAGCCTCACATTTGCAAGACCTGATCTTCATGGGAGACTTTAACCACACTAATACCTGTTGGAGGGACAGCAAAGCAGGACATAAGCAATCCAGGAGGTTCCTGGAGTGCATTGATGATAAGCTCCTCCTCAAAGTAACAGTGGAGCCAAGGAGGAAAGGTTCTCTGCTGCACCTGATATTCACCAATAAGGAGGGGTTCACTGTGAAGATCACAGGCAGCCTTAGATGCATTAGTCACTAGATGCTGGATTTCAGGATCCTGAGGGCACGGAGACAGGTGAAAATAAAATTTACAACCCTAGGCTTCAGGAAAGCATACATTGGCCTCTCTAAAGATCTTCTTTAAAGACTCTAAGAAGAGTCCTAATGCCCCAGAGGAAAAGGGTGCCTAAGAAAGCTGGTTAATATTCAAGAATCACATCCTCCAAGATCAAGATTGTTCCATCCCAAGAAAATAGAAATCAGACAAAAATGCCAGGAGGCCTGCATGGTTGATGGAGGAGCTTCTCACCAAACTCAAACCAAAAAAAGGGAGCATACAGAGTGTGAAAGGAAGGATGGGTAATGTGGGAGGGGTACAGAGAAATTGTCTGAGCATCCAGAGATGAAGTTAGGAAAGCCAAAGCCCAGCTGGAATTTAATCTGGCCAGGAATGTCAAAGACAATGAGAAGGGCTTCTATAAGTACATAGGAGACAAAAGGAAGACTAGAGAAAATGTGGGATCATTGTTCAACAGAGTGGAGGACCTGCTTACACAGGACATGAGTGCTGAATGCCTTCTTTGCCTCAGTCTTTACTACCAATATCAGCCCTCAGGAAACATAGGTCTCAGAGACCAAGGGGGAATTCTGCAGCAAAGAATATGTACCCTTGGTGGAAGAGGATCAGGGTATGCAATACTTAAGCAATATGAGGGTTACTTTAGTCCATGTGCCCTGATGGGATGCACCCACAAGTGCTGAGAGAGCAGCCAGATGTCATTGCGAGGCTGTGAGATGGTCTTTGATCAATCATGGCTACTGGGAGAAAAGAAAATACCACTCTTCTTTTCAGAAAGGGCAAGAGGGAGGAGTCAGGGCACTGCAGGGAGTCAGTCTCAACTCAGTCCCTGGCAAGGTGGTGAAGCAGATGATATATACCATAATATATGCCATTTCCAGGCATATTATGGACAAGAAAATCATGAGGAGTAGTCAGCATGGTGTCACCATGGGAATATTTTATATAGTGCTTCACATCGTCAAATAGTGTCTCCTGAAAGAGGAATTGCCAGGATAACAAGAGGTCATTAGTGCTGTTTCTCAATAGTCAGTCTGGGCACCAAGCCTATTTAATGCTTTCATTTTGCTGTTGCCCCGTATCCCACTAAATTCGGCATTGCCATTGCTAGTAAAAGGCCACGGGCTTCATCCTATCTCTGTAAGGTCTTACAACCTGCCATGCTTTGTTTAAATGTGTCTTGGCTTGCCGAAAGTTTTGCTGTAGCTTGTTCAGCTGTAACAGCAGCTTTTCTAGTGAGCATGGCAGCTATTGCCTGGTTTTATTTCTTTGTAATAATAATGTGGTAAAAACATCATTTTTTTTATATAGACAATACTTATTCTGTACTAAATGAAATATTTGTGAGCCCAGGATAATGACACATTGCGCAGGAAAACAAGCCTGATGTGATAGCAGAGGCCTTGAGAATGGGGACAGGGGATGTGGTGGGGACAGGCAGAAGGTGATTGGAGAGGGGACACAATTTGGCACTGGAGACCCCCAAGGCTATAAACAACTCACCAGCAGTCCATTAAAGAAATACACACCCGGAGCTGGGCAAAACAGGTTTAGGAATGACAAGAAGACCAAAGAAGTAGTCTTATTTATTTAGGTCTCATTGATAACTGGAACTGTCGCCTGCTATCCTGGGCATTGATCTGGAAAAGCTGTTAAGCCGATGCTTAACTTGAAAGAGCACTAATGGAAGGCATAGCTTGAAGCAAGCAGTAGTTAAGCAGAAGTTTAAGTAGCTTGCTGAACTGAATGGGTTGTTTATATAAAAATATTGAAGCCCCGTGAAGCTTAACAAAGTTTTCCAGTCCCCTTATGATGAAGTAATATTCCAAATGCAAGAAGAAATATGTTCTCCAAATGTATGTGCAGTGGTGAACACAAGCTTATAAATACTTTCTTATTTACTAGGAGAATGATCTGTCTTCACAGTTACAGTGTTTACTATATACCTACTTAAAATTTTATGGTCTTAGTCTAAATCTTTATGATTTAAAAATCGCATGCCAAGGACAAGTTAGTGCCTTAGAGAAATTCAATCTCAAAGCAGCTCTTTTTTTCTGAGGATTTATTGATTTGTATAGATTGGTGGGCTTTTTTTTGAAAATGGTCTGTTCTCTTCACAAACGTCTATAGTACAGTCTCATAATTTCACTAGGCCAAGTCATGCTCTTGGGCCAAGTACAGCCCTGGTGAAATGCTACTAAAGTTAGAATCTAGTGGGAAGAATTGCATTTAAGTAAGATGAGAATCCAAATTATTTCAGTAGTCCTGATTTACTGAAAACAAGAACAATCAGGCTGCAGATTTCTAAATCTTCTCCTTGTGAAAATAACCATCATCTATCTGTCTCCTGTGCTCAAACATAGAGAGTTCAATACAAGTCCTCAGCTGATACAAACTAATACAACTATGTCAAAACTCCCAGGGAGAGCCCTCCCAATTTGTACCTGCTGAGAATCAGGTCCGGTGGCACTAATGTCCTGTGATGACAAATGGGACCTCAGGTCTACTAGCCTGTTTCATTACTAGTCATCTTAGCTGGTTTGGGATTGGAATAGCAGTGGGTGGGGAGGGAATTGGGCAATATGACATCCTCTGGAGCTTTCTCCGGGCTGGTAAAGTACCACTGTTTCCCATGTGGGTGTAATTACGCAGTACTAACCTTTGAGTTGTATTTGGTAATCCTCTACCATTAGAAGAAATTTCCAATTTTGGGCACATCTTGGTCTTCTGACATCCTGGATGATGCACTTTCAATGCAAGAGTCACTAGTGGGTTGGCAATGAACAAAAAGAGGGAGAACTCATCTCTGTCAGGCCAAGAAGTGGGTGAATTCTGTATGGCCCATATTAAAAACAGGTCACCTCATTAACTGTGTTTGACTTTGACTACACCATTACTTACAGCATTACATCAGCTATCAGCTGCATAAAGTAAAGGAGAATAATGTATGGAAAAATCTAACTAGAAGTTAAGAGGATCTTTTGTTTAACACAGGGAAAATCTCACAGCCATCGAGTGACCAGGTCTGGGCAGTGAGCTGGGCCAGATGACCTCCCATGGTCCCTTCCAAACTACATTAATCTGTGTTTCTCTGACAGAGGAACCTCCTTCTGTTGTACAATTGCATAATAAAAGATCATCTTTCATCCAAAAAAAATCTAATTATCTGATCCAAACCCCACATGTTTAGAGTTAAAATGAAGCATCCTTTTGAATTAACAGGGTCAGACAGGACATGATGGACACTGAATGAAAGAGGAAACAAAAGAGAGACATTGAACAGCTTTTCCCAATGTCATAGAAGAGGTTGAAAGCAGAAATGGAAATAAAACACCACACACAAACCAGAATAAAGAAGGAAATGGGAGTTTTGAATCACTAAATCATGGAATATTGAGGAACATGATTGCTGAGGAGGGAAGGTTTCCAGAAGTAGCATTCTACATATGACAATTATTCCCTAATGCTGCATTCCAGGCTTGTGGCCAAAATCCCCAACTCCCCTGGAACAAGAGCAGTGTCATCATAACTAACAATGGCTCAAAATCTAGCCATGTGCTGCAGAAACTCACAGGCAGGCCTGATTGTGGGGAAAACCCACCCAGCTGCTCACCAAGCCAGAAGGCGAGAAAAGGGCCTGCTTTTCACTCTTTTGAAGATCCCTACTCAGGAATTCATCTTCTCTTTCCTTAAAGCAGGGTACTCAGGAAGGCCTGGGGATCACATCCACATTGGTAAACAGAGGAGGAGCCATGACTAGTCCCTGGTTCTCCTCTTCCAGCAGCAGAGAGATGCCCAGGAAGACCTCACAGCAGCAGGGTTATCACCCTCCTGCCCATACAGCTACATTGCCATAATATCCAAGAGCCCCAGCAGCCTGCTCAAAGATGTTTGTCCCTATCACAGCCCTGGGGAAGCCTGATGCCTCCCAACACCAACCAGCAGCACAAGGCAGGCTGGATTTTAAGAAGACACAGTATGAACGTACCTACTCAAGGTACACATGGTACCCACAGTACCTACTCGAGGTACTGGCAGGCCTTCATCTCCAGTTTTCCACATCTCCATAGGCACTACACTGTGCGTGACCAGTGGCCATTATAAGAGTTTCCAGAGGAGAAGGTGATAGGAGGTAGTGTGTTATGGACAGGCTCTCCTTTGGGAATGCCAGCACCCTGCCTGGAGGTCAAGCAGCAAAGGTGGGCAGGATCACCGTCTAGGAAAAGCCTTCTGGCTGGCCCATTTTTCTTGCTGCTTCTGTGGCTTATCTGAGCTGACTTCACAACCTTACTAATACAATGGCCTCCTGACTTCTCCTCTCCCCAATAGCCTCTCCCTTGGTCCCACTGCCAGCCAACACAAACCTCCAAACTCCAAAATACAGCAGGAGCCAAGGAGGACAGGGAGAATGAAGAGCAAAGATGTTACACAGAGAACTGTTGACTTGGGTCCCTTCTCTTTCATGCTGTGAACATGCTCAGTATTGCTGCTTGCCCAGCAGTAAATACCTACAGTAAATACCAGCAGTATTTACCTACAGTAAATACCTCATTTAACCTGTATTTTTAAAAAAAAATCTTTGACCAAAAACTTTTCCATTTCCAGTTTACCAATGAAAACTTAGAAGCTGGGGGGCGTGGGGAACAGGGGGAGGGAAGGAGGAGGGAAGTGCAAAATAACAGCTTTTAAAAAAAATTGTTTTAGCAGAAAAAATATGAAAGGGCAGCTGAGCTGGAGCCCTTCCAAAGAGGAACAGGAAGCAAAGCAAGTCAGGGAGCCTCGTGCAGCCTCCCATGGCCCAGCGATTCTGCAGGACTCTGCTGTCCCCATGAGCCAGGGGATGCTCCCCTCCACCATCCTCTGTTACCCTCCCACCCGCTGCAGAGAAAGAGCATTTCTTCCCTCAACCTTTACACAGAGCAATAACATCAAACACTTCAAAACAAAGCCAATGCAACAAACAGGAAAATAAAAAACCCCACCACACCTCAATTCTGCAAGTTGAAGGTGTTCTGTTTTCTACCAGGATGTAACTTGGGTTTCTCCTTTTTTCACCTGCAGCCTAAGGAAGGGAGTGAGGATGCCTCTAATGGGCTAATTTGGATAAGTGGGCTCAGCTGCTCTTGGAGCAGCCCAAGCTGCTGTAACCTGGTACTTGGGATCTTCTCAGAATAGATGCTGCTGACAGCAACTGGCACAGAGTATCCCAGCTCACATTCCCACGGGAACTAGGAAGTAATATCTTTCCAATTATTTCCAGACCATATTGGCTTTTAATCTGGTTATTCAGTGATTTAAACAAAAAAAAAAAAAAACCAACAAAAAAAGTTTCTCTGCAGGCTTGGGCTTGTCTCAGTATCAGGGCTGCTGAACATTTGTCCAAATATAAATACAGTTTACCTCTCCTCTTTCTCCTCTCTCTGTCATCAGCAAGCTTGCTCGTTTCTGGCCTGTCTGGTCTTGCCCTCCAAATACAGAGATGGCTCTATTTCTATTTGATTTCTGTCAGCTATTTCCACTTCTTTCTTCTTTTCCTTCCTCCCCCACAACCTCGTGAAGCATCTTCTAAGCATTTCCAATTGTGTGTAATGGTTTGGGGATATCTTGGGTCAGCTGCTTGGCTTGAGACAGCCTCGGGGAGTCTGATCTCTAAGATGTGAGGAATCAGCGCTAATTCTTCCATCAGTTTTATAAAAGGTCACCCTTGGATTTCGTAGGAATCCATAAAGGAAAACTTCCAGAGGTTTGGGGAGGAAAGTCTTGCATTTTGCTTTTTTTTTTTTTTTTTTTCCCAATGTAAGTTCAGCTCCATGAAAGCCTTTTGCTCATCAGCTGCATAATTATGAAGGAGGTAAATGTAGCACAGATTGTCACAGAATCTTTCCAATGACTTCTCCCACCTTATCTCTAGATATGCCCTGACTTTGAGGGTGAAGATAATTCTCCAAGATAGGTATAATTTTTGATGCTCCTGGCAAAAATTGCAAAAGAGCCTTCACCCTCTAAATTAGCCTCTACATATATTACGTAAATCTCATTTGTTGACTTAAAACCCAAAGGCGCAGTGTCTGTCTCAGGGATTTTGTAAGTTCTCTAACACAGAAGGAGACCGGGCACGAAGTGGCTCTGGGCTGTAAAGTCTGGGATTAAGTGCACTCAGCAAATGCAGTGTGGGACCAGGATGAAATTCTTGGTGGAACTCAAGTTTGTTGTGTCCTATGTACCCAGCTGTTATGCCCTTTGGCTCAGTGCATCCCTGCCATGGGCAACCCAGGGCCCTCAGACCCAGATGGTGGGGGCTCACCTCTATCTAGGGGGTTCATAGAGCCAAAATCTGCCACTTGCAGCACTGAAAAGCACCCCAAGATCAAATCTACCAACACTGATACCTCCATGTGGGGATACCCTGGCAGTGGGAGCCACAACAAACTGCCACCAAGGCATTTAAAAAGAACACAGACATCAAATTAGATCCCTGCTTTTTTTGGTGTATTGTCAACAGTTGCAAATCATGAGGGTTTTTTTATGGTCATCACAAAGTGAGCATGAAAGTTTCTAAAGAAACACCTGGGCTTTGGGTCCAGCTTGTGCACTAGATGGGATTCAGGTCATGGAGTGAAGACTCGTGCAGCTGCATCAGGGGAAGCTGCATCCAGAGTAAAACCTACCTCATACTCCTTTGCTCAGCTACAGGCAGCTCAAAAATCAGAAGATAAAATTTTGGCCCCAGGGAATTCAATGCCTTCAAGATGGCAGGACTTCATGCAAAAAGTCCTTACCAAAGATGGACCTGCTGAGGAGGGACAAGGAAGTGTGTATCAGTGTAAGAAGTGAGTTTGACCACTGTTTATTTGACAGAGACAACTTAGCTGTATGGTTTTATTTCCTACCATTCATTTTTGATAAAATTTGTATCTTTACCAGAAAAAAAGGTTGGTATCAACACTCAGCAGTACAGGCTTTTATAAGCGTTGATGGGAAAGGAATACATACACGTTTCACTCTATTAAATATGCACTTCCTTTGTATTGTCCTTCAAATAAAATGTCTCTTCTCACTGTAGCATCACATTAGATGACACGAAGCAAAACTAAGCAAAGTCTCAAACCATTTGTAACCCAAACTGTGGTCATCTGTATGTGTGTACGTGCCTGCGGGTATATTTTTACACACGCCTAAGCCATCTCACGGCGTCAGGGCAATTAGGGATGTGAAGGATTCCTGGGTGAGGAGTTTTGGAAACATGCTTATTGATAGGGAGGCATTTCTCGCCTTGGCATCTGAGCACTGTGTGTCCTCGCCTTCCACGAGGGAAGCCCGAGCAGAAAACACAGCTGGATCTGAGTGTTCATGACAGTCACGTAGGCAACAGGCTGGGTGGCGGGAGAGTACGAGCAACTGAATCTGTAATAAGAAACTTTTTCTTCAGTTCTTTCAACTGAGCAAACCTCTAAAAGGAGATGAGAGCAGAGGCCAAACCCTGTGGCACGCTGCAGGTTTGAAGGGTGAGCTTCTCCCAAAATGTCTGGATGAGAGATGGGTGATTTCTCCTAGAAAGGGGCGATCTTTCAGGCACAGGGAAGACAGGAGAGTAGGAACAGAGATCCCCTGATCTGCTCAAAGGATGATGCCATATTCATGCACCAATGTCCCCATCTCTCCTACAGGACCAGAGCTGCTCAGGTTCACACGCACTGCCTACCCCTTAATGCTGATCTGTTTTTTCATGTACGATCTCAGAGCCCATTGCACACACTAAAATTAAACCTATGGAGCAGCATTTCTTCTCCTTCATGTGCCCCTGCACAAGGAGGAGCCCCAGCCAGTTCACATGAGGCATTAGAAATGGCAAATGGCTACAAGTGACCTGCCGTCGGAGCCTTTCATCTCCTGTCAAGTTGTTGTCTTTAATGAGATTGCACAGTTTTTACTGCCTTCTGATTTTGTTAGCACAAAACGTATGATCTTCCCTGTGGAGTTGAACACAGGCCCACCCAGCCCATAATTAACTTTTTGGAAATCTTATATACGTCGGGAGGGGCTGTTGTCCCCTGTATGCTAGTGACTTGTTTCCCTCCTTCATTCATTGAGCTTAAAAGCATAAAGGCATTTTTGTTTTAAGAAGCAGCAGTGAAAGGATGCAGATAAGAGCAGAGAGGGCTGCTTGGAAGTCAAAATACGACCAGATCCAAGTGGTTGGCCACTGCAGTACATCCTTTCAGCAGGCAGAAGATACCCCTCTGGAATACGAAAATTCTCCTTCTGTGCTGCAGGAGGCACCTCTGCCCTGGGTATCACCTCTAGGAAGGTCTCCTCTGGCCAAGGAGGGAGGGCAGAGGTGCATCTCCTGCCCCGGGGACACCCACTGCAGCAGCCCCCCATGGGTGGTCCTGCCTCGGACAGGCTGGCCACTGTTGGCTGCAGCGTGGGTGCCGCGGGGACCATGGTTTGCACGTCTCTGTCTGCAAAACAAACGTAAGCCCGCGGGCTTCCCAGTGAATCCGCTGTGATTTCCAGGGAGCGGGCCGAGGGCCGAGCGAGAGGAAACGGGCACATCCATCTTCACTCCACACGCATCCGGTTTCCTCCCCTGCTTTGTCTGCGCAGTAAATTAAAGCTATAACATGCGTATCACTCTGTCTAATCCTGGCCCTTGACAAAGCCGCGCTGCTCCCTCCTAGAATGATTGCCCACAAGGGAAACATGTTTATGTCCATTAGTGGTTCAGGCAATTAATTTGCAGCCATGCTAATGACTCTGAGAGCTCTTTGCCCGATTTCTCCCTCTCTGCCAGGCTCTGGGCTGTCTGGGCAGACTCCCTCGCAAGCAATTTCTCTGCATATCTCCTCAGGCCAATAGGAAACCCCATGACTCACTTTCCTCCCTTGCAACAGCAATAAGCCAGGGCTTGGAATCAGAAACTTCCTGAGAAAACAAAGGGACAAAGCCTTGCCTTGACAAGTCCCATCAGGACTTAAACTTCTAAATCACAACAACATCTCTGCAAGATCTGATGGCTATGGCTGCTGCTTCTCTCTGCTGAGATCCACCCCCCCGCC
>JAOQGH010000001.1:205842927-205873959 GCA_025769975.1 Gallinago jamesoni | reverse complement strand
GGCTAGGGCTGCTGCTTATCACTGCTGAGATCCCCCCCCCCGCCCCCCCCCCCACTTTCTGTTCTGCAACAAGCCCAGCAGCAGCCCCAGGCAGTGCTGGGGGGTGTGGAAAGCCCTGCACCTCCCCATGCATTGATCCTCCA
The DNA here is from genome assembly GCA_025769975.1 of Gallinago jamesoni. Taxonomy (NCBI): domain Eukaryota; kingdom Metazoa; phylum Chordata; class Aves; order Charadriiformes; family Scolopacidae; genus Gallinago; species Gallinago jamesoni. Next base: position 205,873,816 of record JAOQGH010000001.1, on the reverse strand, counting down.
TCCGTATCCCTAAATTGAAGCATGCCATGGGATGTTGCTGGGTGGGAAACAGGCAGGCTCTCACTGCTAAGTCATTAGCAAGCTCTTTGGCATTTGTTGGCCAGGACCACCAATCAGTCTACAGGTCCTGGGACATGTCCAGGTGTCTGCATGGGACAGACCTTGCTCCCTCTGGACCGATTTCTGGGTGTTTTAAGAGGTCTGGCCTCAGCAGAGGGACCCCCGCATCCCTGTGGGCATGTGGGAGATGAGAGGCTGCTTAGCACTGCCACAGCTGAGGTCATCTGTGCAGGAAAAGCAGGAGCACAGAAGGTCATCAGAGATCTTCATACCTAAAACCAGCACACAAATGAGAAGTTAACGGGCAGCTGGGGTGTAGAGTGGGAATCATGATTTTAGGTTGCAGTACGAAAAATGGAGAATGGGACTGTTAAGGCCTCTGGGAGTCTCATCCACGCTCTTACTTACTGGAGGAGAGTGGGAGGGTGTGGAGGGAGATCTTTCTTCTGCATGATGGCATGAAGTGCTCCAGGTGCCAAGTCTTGGACAGCATTTCCCAACACAGCAAGCAAAAGGTCATCTTAAGGACCAAGAGCTTAAAGAAAGATTTGGTCTAAGAACCTGAGCTGAGCTAAGGACTGAAAATCTGGCCCCAAGTCCCCTGGGCTCCCAGGAAAATTACTTAGTATTGCCCCACACACAGTTTTAGTTGGACTCATTCTCATTTCTGTGAGAATATTCTCCTCCCCCCCAACTTATTAAAGCAAAATAATTTCAAAGCAATTCATGGAATCAAAAATTAATCCCATGCTGAGTGGTATTATGATTGCTGGAGCAAGCAGTAATTCCTGTCCAGCATCCCTGTCTACGTACAGATCAAAGCCAGCATCGCGGTCAAACCCCTCCTGGGCTGAGAAAAGCAGCTCCACTGCTGCTGTTCCCAGCTGAGAAAAAAAGGTTGAGCTCTCCCCATTGGATCATCTTTGGATTTTACCTGCCCTGGAGCAGGGATGCAGATGATCTTCAGCGGCTGTAGGTTGTTGTGGGGTTGAAGGAGAACCGTGAGGGTGACAGGGGACAGTCAAGTGAGGAGAAACTCCATCCGGGCTGAGCAAGACTTCAGCACAGTTTCCCACAGGAGGACTAGAAATGCTGTTTTTCAGGCTCCCTCTATTTCCCGGAGCTGCAAAGCAGTGAATGTGAAGCCCGAGGTTGTGCTCAGAAAGCAGCTGATCGTCGGAGACTGCACGGAGCCAAGTTTCCAGGCGGGTCAACGTGAGAAAAGCGCTATCAAAGGGGGAGGTTTTCCATCAGTGCAGCTTTGTTCTACATGTTGCAAAGCACAAACTGCGGGAGGCCATTGGGCATCTCTGACGGCAGCAAGGAGTCTGGCTCACTCCAGTTCGTCAGGACTGATCTAATCAGCCTGGTCACTGGTTGACTCCACCAGCCCCTTGAGAAACATCAGAGGAAGCCTGTGGTGGTGAGCAGCCTCGGGCTTAATGATCTGGGGTTTGTTCTTGTGGGCCACTGTCTTCCTGCCTGATTTCAGCAGGCTTTGAGTGGGCAGATGAAGGTGTTCTGCTGCTGGTCCCACCCCATCCAGAAAAACAAGTATGACTTTTGCTGCTTGTAAACCCACAGGCATGAAGCAGAGCCATCAAGTCACAGACCAGCTTCTTCACTTCCCTCACATCCCCTGCATGAGTGATGCTGCTTTGCTTTTAGGACCAACAGCAGGGACAGAGCTTGCACTTCACTGAGGGTTGTGGCTGTAGCACTGACCCACCTGATTAAAGAGAGTTGATCTCCAGAACACCTCCTTGCTGTCAATGTGACCCTGCAGAGGATTCAGCAGAACTGTCATAAAAAACCAACTGGATTTCTGCATCACCCCTGGTATGTTGGCTGGGAAATCAAGGCCATGTGCTTTCAAAGATGCAATCAAGCCAAAATTTGATAACCCATTACAGAAGAACATTTGGGTTGGCAGACCCAATAGCTGTTCACAGAATCACAGAATCGCCTAAGTTGAATGAGACCTTCAAGATCATCTAGTACAACCATCAACCTACCTCTGACAAAAAAAACCAAACAAAACAAACCACCAAAAAAACCCATCAAACAACCAACACTAAACCATATCCCCGACTACCATGTCAATTTGTTTCTTGAATATCTCCAGGGATGCTACCTGAACCATTCCCCTGGGCAGCCCATTCCAATGCTTGATAACCCTTTTGGTGAAGAAATTTTTCCTAATATCCAACCTGAACCTCCCCTGGCACAACTTGAGGCCATTTCCTCTTGTCCTATCGCCTGTTATTTGGGAGAAGAGACGAACCCCTGCCTCTCTACACCCTCCCTTCAGGTAACTGTAAAGACCGATAAGGTCTCCCCTCAGCCTCCTTTTCTCCAGGCTGAACAACCCCAGCTCCCTGAACCTCTCCTCATAAGACTTGTTCTCCAGACCCCTCACCAGCTTCATTGCCCTTGTCAGTTGTGACAGAGCTTCATAGTCTCCTTCTAAAGGTGGCCAAGGAAAGTCCCATTCCAAGACACCCTGAAAATAGACCCACCTTGACTGACAGTGGGGTAAAAGTACAGTAATAACAAGTTTGGGCCTGCAGCCTAGATGAGCTCCACACAGAGGACCAGAGCACTCCCATAGGAGACCCCTGGTCAGGATGCCTGGAGTTTTCTTTATCCCTGAGGAAATAATATTCCCTCTGAGGCAGAGCAGTGGGGAACAGAAACATATGGAGGGAGCAGGTAAAGGTGCAGGGACAGCACTACCTTTCGGAAGGCACTACTGGAGATGTGGCTGAGGGAAAACGCACCTGGTTTCCCTCCCTAACTTCATAAGCCAGGAGTACTGCAAACATCAGCCAGGGCACATTCCAGGAGTGGGGAAACATATCCGCCTGGTGGAAACCTCACCAAGCAGGTGAGAAATAGTAAATTTTACTGCTTGCAGGCTACACTTTCTCAGAGACAAGGGCTGGTGCCTCTGGTGCCCAAGGAGTTGCAGTGAGCTGGTGGTGTCCCACCAGTCCTGATGAGCCATGGACAGGCTGCCCTGGGAGGCGAATTTTGTCCAAGTGCCTCTTCCCCATTACACAGCACCCAAAGCTCCTCTAGACGAATATCATGCACTGGTACCACACTCTCAAACTCATGCAGCAATGGGGTGAGAATCTCAACACATGAGCCACTCTCTTTTTTAAGCCTTTGGGTGTAGTGAGAGTTGCTCTTTCAGTCACTTTTTCAACTCCTGTAAATGGCCATAGGCAAGGAGTTCCCCAGTCGAGTTACACGTCACGGCGGGCAAAAAGTTTCTTGTTTTAAGTTCTTTTAAATCTGCTTAAGCTTAAGCTTCGTTTGATGCTGCCAGGTCTTACAGTGGAGGAGATGGTGAGCACCCGCCCCACGTTGCTGTAGAAGCCAGACCTCGCCTCTGAACAGCCAGTGGTCAGCCAAGAGATGTCCTCTCCCACCGGGCTATGGGCACCACCCAGAAGATGTCATAGGTGACCCAGGGGTTCATTTTCTGTCTTGGTTTCAAATTATTTATAATATATTATTTTTTTGTGTCCTAGGAGATGTAAGAACATCTCAGTGCACGACAGTTTGAGACGTTAAATTTGCTTCTGAATATAATCACTAGTGACCTGGGCTGGAAGTACCTGATTTTTTTGTTGTTTTCCACAGCTAATAGAGAACAAGCAAAACAACATTTTTGGGTTGTTCAGAACTTTTTCTACATTTGTATCAAAAAGGTGCAAGCAGCAGCATTTTAATGTGGGGCTCTCTCACACCAGATCTTCACCCCTGCCCAACCTGCCCCTTTTAAGCTTTTACTTCCTGTAATGGGAAAGCAGATCTTCACTTTTCAAAATAATAGGAAAACAGAAAAAAACCCTTACTTTTGTCCCTGACCCTGTGTGATCGGGTCTTCTGTAACCTTCAAGTAGTCCTGGGAACAGTCCCGTCAGCTTCTCCTCCAGAGGCGTTTTTTATGTCTCTGTTGTGGCAGCTGAGGGGAAAAAAACATCGATTGGATTCCATCAGTGTGAGAAGATTAATCGTCCTCCTGGATTTCCAACCAGCCTCTTCCTCCCTGGGTAAAGCCTTGGCATTAATATTTAAAATTCTTTTGACCTCTCTCTGTTTTAATTAGCAAGCGGAAAACTCCCTGCCCTGCGCCAGGAAAAAAAAAAAAAGTCCTTAAGATCAAAGCCGGCTCTAATTCACGTTTCTGCTTGCCATGTTAAAAGGAGCCTGTTGGTAAAATGAGTGTTGCATTTGATGGAGATGGAAGGACATAATCCATCAGCTGCGAAAGGTGGGTGTTGAGTCCTGAGTGAAGCCATCCCATTCCAACGTGGCCAAAGGCACGGGGGAGCAGTGGGTGATTTTGCCAGTACATCCACAAGGGCAATTTTAGGCTCCTTATGGGGGAAAAAAAATATCCTTGTCTCAAGTATTACTGGTCTACAGGATAAATAAAACATTCAATATCTTCTCCTGAATAATACAAAAACCCATGAAACTGTGTAGCTCAAGGGAAAGGGACAAATTCTTCTGTCGTATTCTCAAAGGAGTGGGAGAAAACGTATTTCTTATGTAAAAAGTGACTTGTGAAAGTCAGACCCGTCCCCAAATTGAGTCATCTGCAAGTACTCCCCAGTGCTGGATTCATCAGGGCACAGAATACGGGCTGAAGTGAGGGACCTTGGAAGAACTCACTGCTTAGAAACACAAATCTGAAAATGGAAACCTCCAGACCAGGATTTAGGCACAGAGCCATGGCCAGCAAAGTGACTTTGCTGGCCCCAATTGCATTTTGCTACATAACCATCTGCTCCTTGGTCCTGTGTTTCTTCTGCATCACGGCAAGATTCATAACCCTGATGCTGATGTAGAGAGCCCAGACCCTGTCTCCGCTCCACGTTAAAAGTAGTTGTGGAAAAAAATTCCTAACCATAGCAAAAGCTCAGTTTAAACATTGCCGATTTTCTTGCTCTCTGTCTTTTTGTGCCTTGTCAGTGCACACCCACCCCAGGACCACTTGTCCAGAAATACTCTCCTCTGGCAGAGTTGGAAATCGAAGCATTTTCACACAAGCTGTCCTGATTTTTTAACTTGCCCAGCACAGGGCTGAGCTCAGCCCACAGCAGACCTCTCTGCCTGGGATGTCACCAAGTACCTGAAAGAAACCCCTTTCCACATCCTCAAGCAAATGCAAAAGCTGGGTGGCCTGGGCAAAAGGAAGGGAAACTCAAAGGAGAAGGGGAACAACCCAACAAGTTCTCTGAAAATTATCTTTGAGCCTTACTACCAGTTCTCAGATATGTTCCATCTAAGATGGCTGGGGTAAAAGGGTCCCAGGTCTGCCATGAGAGGTGGGGGAAGCTATAGGAGAACAGGCTGCCAATACTATGGAAGGCACCTTGGTTCTCATTGTGGTTGAGAAACTATGAGGAACACAGAGCTTCTTGACCAGACAACAGAAACCCGTATGTTCTCGGAGCAGCTTTGCTTGGAGAGATGTCACCTGCAGAAGGCAGAGCTTCTGAGATTGTCCTGGAGAACCAGGTGTGAGACAATACGAGCTTTATTGTCTTCAGCAAGCTTTATCCTTCAGCAGTGAAATCACTCCATCTACACTAGAGCAGGTTTAGATGTTTCATCTTCCTCATGAATTGATATGTGGCTGTATCTATAAAAACTAAAAATGTGTCCTTTTTAGGCACTCTTTGCTTTTATTATTAGCTCTCTAAAAGATCAAAATTTCTATATGCCTTCACACACTCCTTGGTGAAAGTATCTACCACACGTGAATCCAGCAAATCTGCGCTAATCTCCGCCATGTGCTAGATTTAAAACAATTCTGTTAAGAAATAAATAAAAATCCTATCCTTCAGTGGACCTTGGTGGCAGATGTCAACACCTTCATCATCACCACCACCACCAAGAGATGAACATCTGCAACAGGAACAATCTCATGCAGCCTGAAAATCTGCTGAAAGATGGTAGACAAAGTATATTAACGAGTATCCATCCCAAAGGATAAAAGAATGACTGCAATTTTCACTTTGGGATTTTGCACGTGTATCTTGGTCACGGCCAGAATGTGTTAGAGGGGAAACCTCCCCATCTGGACAGCTGAATTCTTCTGCTCCTAAAGCAGCTCTGCTGACCAAAGCCCAAGGGTTCTTGGGCAAAGTACAAGCAAAAGCTGGGGTACGTAGAGGAACATCCCTGCTTGACTGGCCCCCTGGATACCCAGTGGAGCGGTTCTGGAGAAGCAAAAAGAAGCACCCAAGGGAATGAGGGAGGACAGGGGACAGCTGAGACTGGGCTGGGTAGAGGTGAGGGATGGATGGAGAGCTAAGAGGAATGGGGGCAAAAGGCTGGGATCTGGCCCAGGGAGTGTGGGGTCTGGGTGCAAGATGGGGACACTACAGCCACAGAGAGAGGGAGATGCACAGTGAGGTAGGTGTGGTAAGAGGGGTGGGGATGGACTCTCCAGAAGAGCCCTGCATGCAAGCAACCTGAAGGAAAGATGAAAAAATTGCGGATGAAACAGCAACTCTCGGTGCACCCTCCTGGGATACCTCCTGGGAGCTGAGCACCACCTTCCTGTGCAGCCCCCCCAAGGACACCCAAACCTCTATCAAGGAACTGCAGTATTTCAGGTCCCACCACTTCCCACCATCTCCAGAGTAAGCCTCCCCCCCCATTCCTCTTTGCAAAATCAACTCCTTTTGCAAGAAGTTCGGCGTGATCAAACAAGATTCCCATCATATGATCAGAAAAAAACCCCAACAGCCGTGTCACATCAGGTGGTGGTGGGAAACGCTGCTCTTCCAGTCACATGAGGCCCAACCGTCTGGAGAGCAGCTTCTCCCTGCCCTCACGAGGGGCTATGTGGCTTTCCCTGTTTAAAAAAGAAATACATTAAATAAGGTCGACCCATATTGCATAATCCCCCACGGAAGAGCAGAGCCGAAGCTGTCGGTGAAACTGCTCTGGTGTTGCCTCCTCTCTTACTCCGCGTTAGGGCTTCAGTTTGCTACAAACACACACAATTTAAATGCTCAGCGACATTCCTGGCATTCCCTCTCCACACAGTATTACTTCACTTGGGACTCCAGGTGGCTTCACAACAACGTAAAGTCACTTTTTCAAGCAGAAACTGTTTATTATTGGGAAAAACATTAGGACTTTATTATTTTTTTTTTCTCTTACATATACTTGATTTGAATAAAAATAATTTAAAACTTTTAAATTTCTTTTTATATTACAAGAAAATAACTCGAAATGAGGACTGTGAATTTCGAAAGCAAGAGAACATAGACAAAACTGTCATTTAGCTGCTGAGATGTAGCACTTGGATTTTTTTTAACTCAAACAGAGAAACAATCACAATTGTCATTCCAGTGAAGAAAATTAATCCATCTATAAAATATCTTGATGTTTGAGAATGGTATATAGTTACACTAGAAAGTATTCATAATATAGTGTGTGAGTTCTAACATATTACCTAAAATATATAACTTCTCAGACTTTACAAGGTCAAATATTTTAGACCATATTCCAGTGGAAAAACACTACAGACCTATCACGTTCCTTTTAAAGTTCTTGTTGAATTAGCTCTTATTTCCTTTTGAGGAATTTTAATATAATATTTCAAGCAATAAAATATTGCATACAAACTAGCTTGCAGAACTTTATTCACACTAACTTGGACAACTGCTGTTTTCAGGGATGAAGCACCTTTGGTAACAGTGATAAAGCGTCACTGTTACAGTAGCTGATAAAGAAGCAGATTTTGTGCACGGATTTGTATGATTTTCATGACTTTTCTGTAAATCTGATAAAACTTACTGCATATTCAGTAATAAGAAATTAAACTAACAGGAATTAAAACATTCTTAAGGCTGGGGTAGGATTACAGTGTTACGAGACAAAGATTCTATTAGTTAATCCAATTTGTATCATCTGACAAAAACTTCCAATAAACCACTTATTTCTTCTTTCTTTTTTTTTTTTAAAATACCTGCAACCTACTGCAATTTCCATTCCCTGGCTTACCTCATCTCTTTTCAGTCGAATGTGAATACAGTTCATCTTTTCATGAAGTTCTAGGGTAACGAGCACCATTCAGCACCACCTGAATGGATTCTAAGCAAAAAAAAAAAAAAGCCCCCCCAAACCAAAAAAAAAAGCAATTAGCACGTCAAAATCTTGCTTTAGAAGACAAGCTATTATCTGCAGAAATATGTAGGGTAAAAATGAGATGGAATTTGCGCAGGTAGTTATTTGCGTGTAGTACCATATTAAATTTAATGCAACTGTCCCAGTCGTGGCCGTCTGATGGAGCGACGGAAAAACCACTTTTCACCGAGTAAAGGGAAAAAAACACTATTAATATGATCGTCAAAACCGTGCTTTTGTAACAGTCTAACCTCAGGGGTCAGTTCTCCTTTAAAGAAAGGCTTGAGACGCTGGCTGGCGCTGCGGCTCGACAAACAGCTCCATGCCATCTAAAGCGACAACGTCAAGCCCTTTAAAAATAAACAAGTATATTTTGGGGGATTTTTTTTTTTTTTTAAATGTTGTTTTGTTCTTGGCTTTTTTTATTTTTGTAACTGTCTGCTGTTTCCAGCACCATCTCAGAGGCTGGAACGTTTCATTCCTTCCTCTGCAGCCGGTTTTGTCATTTTCCACTTGGCAGCTCCCGGCCACCACACCCCGGGGCTCCTCAGGGCGCAGCCGCCGCCTGGTTTCCCTTCTCCGTTATCCCTATGGGCAGGGGGATTTACAGCCCCGGAATGTGATTTCTGCATTTAATACGCATTTTCTTTACCTAAGGAATGCCTTCTTTTGCAACCATAGCTGTGTAAAAAACACTGCAATTTTAAATAGTGCGCGGGCGGTGGCTCTTTGGACATAAATCAGTGATGCAATTTAGGAAGCCAAGGAGGCGTTTTTCACCCACCTGCAATAGTTTTAAGATCAGGTAAAATATTGGACCTAAACTATGCCATCTGTCTTCCTTTGTAAATTAAGAATTACTTTTAGTTTTACCGAGAAATATTCTACTGGTATGCACTACAGAAATTTTGAAATTATTTTGTATATTTATATTTTACTTCTCTAAATATATTACTCATTTGTTTAATTCATTCGGGAAGCTACCATACTGTCAACCAACTACAGCAATCCAGAAATATTTTTTGTGTATGGAAGGGACTTAATCACTAAGCCACACCTTCCTGCAAAGCTTCAGTATTTTTGATTGGTAAAAAGCATTTCTCATTGAAATAATACTGAAGTGGAGCCCAAGCCCTCCTCCATATATAGAACTGTTAACTCTTCAGGACAAAACGCTGATCACATTCAATGACAAGATGTACTGTTGTTTTCAAGACAGCTCCAGCGGTAGCTCTGGTGGTACAACAGTGTATCTCGGGTCAAGCTTAGGTGTGAAATCCTTGAAGTTCTTAGATGCTTCAGTACCAAATACATCTAAAACTTTCCTGTTCATGAGAGCAAACCTGAAAAAGAACAGACAGGAGAGAGTCAACGGATTATTAATTTGCTTTTTGAAAAAATGAAATTATTACCATTTATTTATAATATATTTATTACATTTATTTATAAAATTATTAAAATTATTTCACTTTATGAAAGACTACCCAAATCTTCGAAATACAGGCTTCAGCCTGCACCGGTTAAAGACTGCATTGTTTTCATCTTGCACACTAGAGATTTAAAAAAAATATATGCATTTGACAAGTCTGATTCATAGTGCTTTGTGTAGATACACTTCACATAACACATCTTGGTGGAAAAAAGGAAGGAGTCCCCTTCTACTTTTAACTTCACAAAAACCAGTCAAAACAAAATATACTACTCTTCTTTCTCACTCCAGCCTCCCAAATGCTGGCCGTGCCTGCCCAAGTCTGAATACCAATTTTACGGGTGTTACAATCTATTTCCATCTGTTTAGTTTTAAAGTCGTTGAGTGAAAAGACCTGTGAAACATCACTCTATGAAGAGAGTGTCGAAATCACTATTACAGAGATTTATTTCAGATAAAATAAATGAGCAGAATAGAATTTCTGCCCCCCCCTCCCCTCTTCCAACCGAAGCAATCTTAGGATTAGCACAAGAGGGAAAAATGCAGCCAAAACCGGACATCTGCACTGACATCATCCCCCGTATCATGTTTGTCCGGCCTCCGAGGATGCCTGCAGGCTGCCTCCAGGCATCCCAAGAAAAAAATTCCCCCTACGTCCAGCAACTTATTCGGTCACCTCCCGTCCAGCTGAGGGTGCGCTGTGCCACGGGGAGTGGAGGTTCAACGTGCTCCGGGGACGGGCCTCGGATTTCACATCTATTTTTACAGCCTGGAGAGCTCACTGTCACGACAACCCTCACCTTCTATGATCCCATTCATAAACTGATCTACATCGGGGTTTGGATGCCTTGTTTCTGCCACGTACTGCATCAGGATAATACCCTACACTTCACTAAATTGTATTTTTGAAAAGCAGTTGCAGCAAAATCTATTTTAAAAGGTAAGCATTTTAGATCCCCACAGAAAATAAGAGAAAAAGTATCCAGTAAAATATTAGAGTGTAAATGTATGGTTATGATCAGTGAAAATTTTTCATTAGTTTTCCAAGAAAAAAAATTAATCCTTTCCCAATTGAAATAGACGTCCCATAAAAAAATACTGAATCTTCAAAGTATTCTTGGGGAACACTCTGACATTTCTAGTAATGCTTTTAAACATGCAGTAATCCCATGTTGTCAATCATCGTAGGTACTAAGTGATTTCTTCAACCTGTAGAGCTGTTTACCAGATTCTTCGTATTCCGCTGAAATCTGAATGCATTCCACCTTCCGTGGGAACTAAAGATAAAAAAAGCCTTCCAGTAAAACACTCACCTGTTAAATAGGCTTAACTAGATTTAAGGCTTTGCTGCTGTCATTAGACCAAACCTGCAATGTTACTTCAGTGGCAAAAAACTGCAAGTGGACTGGAAACCATTTGAAAAGCAAAGTAAATACTTGGGAAATTAGCCCACGCGTAGTCCTACGGCTCTGAGTGAGTGACAGTGAGTGACACAGAAAGCTGAAGGTGATCAACGATGTGTTTAGACGAGCCATAACATACCCCTGGGGACATACCTGCCGTTTGTCAGTCGTAAAAGAAATTTCCAGTACGAAGGTCTGAGGTTCTGGACTTCCATGACAGCCTGCAAGGAGAGTATTCCATCAGAGCCAGCCCGCAGCGTCAGGCAAAACCTTTGTGGGCTACGTTACGTTGCCAAAACCAATACAAGGACAGCTACAGAAATATGTATTTTTATATTTTTTATAATTTGCAAATCATCTCACGATCCATGGACCAAGAGCAGCCGTGATCCCCTGCCAACGTCCAGTGCTGTCAGCAGACAAACCGCTCACAGCTGAGTCCAATGCCCTACGTGACCAACACCAGCACAGACCGTGATCTCTAAAAGTGGTGGTGGTGAATTTAGATCTCATTGCACAGAAAGCAGCATTAATCCTTATATTCCTACGTATGTGATTTTGCACTTGTGGATGCCAAATTTACCTGCTATTCTCTCCCCAGCTCACTCTGTTTTGTGATCTGTTCCTTGTAGTCACCCTTATATTTCACATTAAATATCTTAAATAATTTTATATAACCAAAATCCTTGTCTTCTCTCTATTCCATTACTTTTCCAATGAAATATAGTGAGTATGAATATAGTGAGTAACAAACATCTCAGCATGGGATCCCTTTGCTGATTTCGCCCTCCTTCCTCCCTCCTAAGCCTAGCCATTTATTTCTAGTCTTGGATCCCTGTTCTAATTACTTATTTTCTCGTATGAAGTTTATTTCTCTTAGTCTCACACAATGGTCCTTGCCAATAAGTATTTGGGAGATCTCAATGCTGCAGACCTTCAGGCGTACCCCAGGCACTTAACATAATGTTTTGCTTTGATCATAGATGGGGAGATGTTCTCAAATATACGGGAGCAATGAGGAGGAGGAGAGGAACCATTCTGCTAAGCATAAGACAGCAGAAGACTGCATGAGGGTCATTTAATATTCTCTTTATTGAGTGGTAAAAATATTATATATAGTTATGGAGGTCCAAGAATACACTCAGTGGGATGTTTCAGCAGCAGGTCTAGAAATGGAGAGATGTAGTAGAAAAGTAATTTGGGTACCAGTGGAAAGGAGTTTTTCTAGCTGATGCAGCTGATAAAAGGACTGCAGGTGAAGGCATGTAATTGACTTGGGAAGTGCAAAAGATGATAAGTACAGCTTGTTTTGAACATAAAACTTCAGGTTCCCTTGCCAATTTTTGCAGATTTTTTCAAATCGGCAACTTCAATCCAAGTCAGCTGAAAGTGAAAACTTCCAGTTGATTAAAAAAACCCCAGAAAATATTACAATATATTGTGTGTGTCCTTGAGAAAGTGGTCTTTCATATGCTTATGAAAGTCCACGTATTTATATTCATCTTCCGGGTCAACGCATTTTAAGATCTCTTCCAAAGAATTCAGTGCTTTATAGAATGTATTCAGCTATGACCATATGAGAAATTAGAGTCCTAGAAATGATCTTCCCCCGGTGACACTCAAAAGCAGGACACAGAAGCATCTTGCTGGAATCCCTACATCACACCATCTTTTCTACATGGCTGTATCCCTGTGCTCCTCACTTCATTCAATATGTGAGTTAAACTAAGAGAACTTTATATTCTTTAGAAGACAACACACTTACTGCCTGAAAGCATATCGACGTAGAAATGGCATAGATGATGCTGTCTGCATGAGGAAAATAGGGAACCTTCCCCGCTTCAATGCCTTTGAAGTATATTGTCTACAAAAATAAACAAGAACTGTTGAATGAAACAAAATAAAGTAAAAGTCGCCTTTTTTTTTTTTACTTTTAACTTATTTTACCTTTTCTGAAAACCATGTCAACGTTACTATCCTATACTCATACATTTTTGCTTATGTCCACAAATGTGACATTGCTTGAGCCAGCTTATAGAAGTTATCCAAGATCAATAGAATATGAGGCTAGAAATGCACAGAACAGGACTTAGCAACAGCTTGGGCGTTAAAAGGGTTGTACAGATCTTAAAGATAAAAAAAGGAAAGTCTGCCATGTTAAATTCTTTGTTTTAAAAAAAGCAAAAGAACAATGCAAGAACTATTCCAACAAAGTGAATATTCGCTGCTCTTAAACAGCTTGAAATCACATACTTTTCTTTCTGAGAAAACATGTAAAGTTTATTTTCCTGAGCACAGCTTGACCTTCCAAAGCAGCACACGCCTCTTTGGTCAGTTACCCTTGGCTTGCGTAAGATGATAAAAGTAGTTTAAAAAAAAAAAAGACAGAAAGACAGAACACACAGCACTTTTCTTATTTCACTGCAGCCACAATGTCTCAAACTCCAGAGAAAACCAACAGCAATACAAGATAATATTGGTTTTTTTTATAACTGGTGTTCTAAAAGTCAATATGGATAACTCAGAGTTGCTTTTATATAACCAATATGTGAACTGATTTCAGAGCTTCATCTAGGATTGCAAGGAGCAAGAACAAACAGAGTATATCTTCCCTTTTTATGTTTCATTTTATGCTTAAAAAAAAAAGAAAGAGTTCCTTCTTTTTATACTCTTTGAAATTAATTCTGGTAATGGAGGTGGATAAATGCCACTAGGGAACGAGGCCCTGGAGGTCTGCAGGAGAAAGCTCTGCGATTCAGGGATGAGGCAGAACAAGAGAACGCTCTCAACTTATTCCAGTGGTGCAGTTGGGGAAATAAGCATGACTAAGTCCCAATTTTATGGAAAAATCACAGTAAGAAACCCAAAGCTGGTTAGCAAAGTATAATGAACATACCCCAAATCTACAAACTTTCTGGTTTTGATTTTGTTGTTTTGTTTTGTTTTGTTTTTTTCCGGGGCTATTAATTTTAACAAGTTCATTGAAATAATTCAAGCTTGAAAAACAGTTATTAGAATAAAGTTTGTTGCAAAGCTGGGAATTCAATCAGTTGAAGAATACTGACAAACAACTCCAGCTATAGACTAAAACCTACGCTATTTTGAGTTATCTTGGATTGTTGAGTGCCAAAATTAGGGAACAAAGGCAGGAAGTTAAGCTGTAGTTTTTGGCAATAAATCTGCAATTAAGGACTAGTTTTGATTTATGTTTCTGGCAGAAGAGACATTCTTGGAACTTTCAGATTTAAAAAAATCTGCAAAAGCTACAAAGCAAAGGGCTATCAGGAGATTAAAAAAAATCATGGAGAATATACATGGATACCAGTGGATAGAGGACTTTTAAAATGAGTCACAGAAAGGAAAATAAAGAAGACATGAGACCGCAGAATGGCACTGCCTCTTGGCACGCACCTACTGAAACCCACCACTGCCACACAACTTTGTATTATACTGGAATTGTCTGACAAAGCCTGTGAAGTCCATTTTCTATTTTTGCCTTGAAAAAACAGATAAAATAAAGAACTCTGTTTGAAGGGTAACATCTTACCTCTACTAATTTGGACACCAGATACATAGAGATGGTAGTACTTTTGTAAAACATCATAGAAATTCCCGCTAGACAACCTGTAACAATTAGAAAACAAAAGTATTGTTAAGATGGTGATTTATTGTTGCTGTTGCAGCATGTCAGGTCAACAGACACTGCACAAGATTATGCTTTCTGTTGTTACAACAAAGTTCAGTGATGTTCCTGTGCTGCCCGTCAAAATATAGTTTACGTCATTGAAAAAAAAAGATAATTTTGAAATCCTTAAGGAAATCTGTTAGTTCAGTGCTCAGGAGCATGGTATCAAATTTTCTTTCATCCCAACACGTACTCAATGCACAAACAGCAGGGCAGGACCTGTAAAGCTATGCTAATTTCATGGCAAAAGGGTCCTTCTTCAGATGTAGTGGAACCCATCCATTCAAACGTGTGTTGTGTCACATATCGACAAGACAACATTTGAACCTCACCTCACACCTCTACAGCTGGAAAATAAAGGTCAAGTTTACATTTGTGCATACAATAATATTGATTAGATGAGATATCAGGAAGAAATTCTTTACTGTGAGGGTGGTGAGGCACTGGAACAGGTTGCCCAGAGAAATCATGGATGCCCCATCCCTGGTGGTGTTCAAGGCCAGGCTGGATGGGGCTTTGAGCAACCTGCTCTAGTGGGAGATGTCCCTGCCCATGGCAGGGGGTTTGGAACTAGATGATCTTTAACATCCCTTCCAACCTAAACCGTTCTATGATTCTATACTGTCCTTGAAACTGGCCATAAAAAACCCCACCGCTCGATTGAATTTGCCTTACAATTTTAACTGCAGTTTGAAGCTACCTGAAATTCCACTGTCACTTGACAGAACTTTGTGTGGACAGCCCTATTTTCATCACAGAATCTAAAAAGGGAACGGAGGACAGACAGGAGAAATATGTGGAGAGATCCATCAGAGACAATATAAACTTCTTGCTGCGGACTCACCAGCTACGAGTGCATGAAGCTCATCGTCGAGGTTTCGTACCCAACGCAGGAAGCAACTAGTACCCTGCAGGTGAACAGAGAGGAGGATTAGCCCTGGTTATTTCTCTTTCAGATCACATATACTGGGGATGTCCCTCTGTAAACTAGTCATAGAGCACGCAGTACGAATTAGAGTGTAGTGTGATAAAACCTATAATCCACAGTATCTAAAACATTTCAGTGTTTTAACTAATAGTTCACTGTTACTCTTTCTTTCAAAACCATTCTAATTTGACCAAAATCTAATTCCAAAGCTAATCTTGAACTTGTATTATCTTCATTTGCTGCAGTTGTGTAGAGTATTTCCCATGTTGAAGTCTGTTTTCAACTATGCACCAAACACCTCGAGATTTTTCCATACATCCAATAAATTCTGGAACCAGGAAAACACATTAATCTAAAAAGTTAGAACTACATATGATTAAAAGACACAGTGAAACACACAATAACCTGTTTGTTGACACAGACAACAATACACAGTACGCAGCTGTTCAGGCCAGAATGGATGTAAGGAATTGTGCCTTAGGCTGCACTAAAATATATTTCATTTGGGTGGCTGCAGGTTACCAAATGATCTGGACTTGTTCCACATCTGCCACATCCTCTGCATTGTTTTTTCAACGGTTTTGGAAATCCATACTTTACTTCCAAATTTTATCCCTGGTAAATTTCTGTTTGCTTCTAAATGGTTTGAGATCTGCTTAGTAAGGTCCAATCCAGTGTTGATGGCAACTGAGGAATACAATTCCCCAGTTGAGACATGGGAATATAATTGAGTGTGACAGCCTGCTGATGTCTACTTTGAGATATGTGTGCCTGGCTCTCAATCCATCTAATGTGTGCTTTTCATGGAATCAAACAATAATTCGTGTTGCAAGAGACCTCTGGAGATCATCTGGTCCAACCTCCAGCCTGAAGCAGGTCTAATTAGAGTAGGTTGCTCAGCAACTTGTTTAGTGGAGTTCTGAGTATCTCCACGAATGGAAACTACACAGCCTCCCTAGGCAACCTATTCCAGCTTTTGAGAACATTATTTCCTTGTATCTCTTCGGAATCTCCCATATCTCCCGGCTTGAATTCACTTCCTTTCATCCTATCACCACACATCTCCAAGAGGCATAAGTAACAATAAAATCTCCCCTGAGCCTTTTTTCTCCAGCTTAAACCCCAATTCTCTCAGTTTCTCCCTGCACATCCTATGGACCAGTCCTCAAATCATCTTGCTATCTCTCAGGTGTACCCAATCTCAAAAAAGACATTAAATTTAAAAAAGAAAAGAAGTAATATTTGTGTTCAAAAATGGACACAGTACCACAGATGTGGTCCCTCCAGCTATTTTGTAGTGCAGATTTTAAATAAACGAATTCCTTGCAAAGCCATTGATACGTTGCAATTCTCTATCAACTTTACTGCTCAAACCTGTAAACCATTTTTAGAAAGGAAACCAAGCTACAATGGCCAACTTATTTTCTACAAAACCATGTTTGCTGACGCTAATTAACAGGAAGGGGAACACAAAATATTAATAGTAAAGCTACTACAATCCTACAACGGCACTTCAGATGGCTTTTAGGGACATTAATTTTCACTAAGTGACAGCTACTCTGAATAATGGAGAATTATCTTAACTTTGCAAAACAAGTGAAAAAGGAGTAGAAAAACGACATGTGTGGTTAAGAACACAAAAGTGCAAAAGCCACTTTGGCATTGCACTATGCAATGTATTCTCCCTCTGGGTATGTGCTCGGTCACGTTCTCTTTTGGCATAAATAAACATAATTCGATTAACTCCCAACAATGCTGTATGAGCGCGTATCAGTTCACAATCCGTCATCTTCTAATGGTGTGAGAGGGTAGATTTCCAAGCGGTAAATGCAACGTCCCCTCAGCTGCACATGATATATGTTCTGCAATCTCCTGCTATTTAGCGTCAAGTAAGAATTCCAGATATTTGAGCCAAAAAAGTCCGCAAATGGCTCCTCTCTGGCAATGCCGCTGCTACTGCAGTCACTACTTGTGTCTGCGCTAAAAGGTTTTTGTGTAACATTTCCAGTCCCTTTGAAATCTGAATTCACTTTTCTCTGAAGTACGTCCTATCTCCTGATCTTGATACCGTGCTGCAAAATCCATCTGGTTCATTCAGAAATGATCGAAAAATAAATAAATAAAAGGAATGGAAGACTAGTTGTAGCAAAGAGGATCAGTAATATTAAGCGGTTAGACTTTTTAGCTCCTTGTGATATTCTGAAAAGCGAAATAAAACCCATGGCATTTGTCATTTCTGCATGTTATCAGCTCACTTTGTATATACTGACGAAAGATCCCAGAAAAGCTCCAAGCTGGAAATTTTCCTTGTTGTAGAAGAGGGAAAGGAGCCGGGATGGTTCTGTAAACAGATGCCGGAAGGTGGATGGAATCCGAAGGCAACACTGGATCAGGTAACCAATGCTAAACATCCTAATGAAGCCCTTGAGAAAAGAAAGAAAGATTATTTGGTAAGAAACAAAAAAAAAATATCAAAAACATCTACAAAAGTACTTATTTTTTACATCAAGCAGTTTAAAACCCGCTCTGCAGATGCTTATGTAAAATGCATCCCCAAATTCAAACTCAAGACGAGGGTTTTTTTCCTCCATTCCCTGTAAAACAGCAAAGGAAATAAAATCATAGACAATTTACTCTCCTTTAATTTCTAAGAATATCTGAAAGGCCTCAATGGACAAACTGTTTCTCTTCTGCTCCTAAATTCTGTTCTTTGAAATAATCCTGATGACTTCATTTCCAGGTTACCACAAGTTGGTATATAGAGGAAAGTAATGCGGTGGAAAAAAAGAGCACTTCTACCCTCAAATGTCTGGAGAAGGCACTAAAGGAGGAAAAAGTCCACAAAAAATAAATTTCAGAAACTGTGAGAATAAGAAATTGACCCTGGTGGCTTGGCACATGCCCACATGCTTTCCAAAGTGGAGGACGAGTGATGCTGCAGCAAGAGAAAGGGTGAAACTGGAAGGGAGATTACGTGCAGAGCTTCTGAAAGGATAAGAATGGGTTCCAATTAATTTTTCTTATTACTCCACCTTGGATACAGATCTGCTTTTTTATACCATGTCACAAAACCACACTGATATTTTCTTTCCAAATTCTTCTCCCCAGTTTCTTATAACTTCCTCCACGGCTTCCTATTATTATTCTTACCCTATGTCTGAACTTCTCTCATCCTTCTGAATAAAATCTATCCATTTTTGGTTGGAAGATGCCTGATCTGAAAACTCTGTGCACCCACTATTGGCAAATAAGGCAGGTATCCAATGCTCTTGATGTCTGTAGTTCATTTTTCAGAAGATACTCTGGGACACTGAGACAATTCCATTTACAGGGATAATTGGCAGAGGGTTTCATAGAATCATTGAATAATTTGGGCTGGAAGGGACCTTTAAAGGTCTCCCTCTCCAACCTCCCCTGCTATGGGCAGGGACATCTTCAACTAGATCAGGTTGCTCAGAGCCCCATCCAACTTGACCTTGAATGTTTCCAGGGATGGGGGACCTACCACATCTCTAGGCAACCTGGGCCAATGTTTCACCAACCTCAGTGTCAAAAATAATTTCTTCATTATATCTAGTCTAAATTTTCCCTTTTTGAGTTTAAAACCATTACCCCTTGTTCTATCGCAACAGGCCCTGCTAAAATGTTTGATTGAGCAACCTTTCAAACTCAAGAAACTCTCAATGTTTTTGCCTCCTACAGGACTTTATAATGCATCATAAATCTCATAAAATTTTATTGTGGTTAAACATCCAGTAATAAACTTTTCCTGAAGCAATTACTTTCCCTGCTGCTCAAGAAGTGGTTTATGAGAATCAAGTAGAAGAAAATATATTGTGTCATCCAATGATCCAGTAGCTATGACTGAAAAATTTCCACTTCTTCCTCAGCTGCTCTTAAAGGTATGTAAATTCTACATACTGAACAGCTAACGACCCACTGTTTTCTGATCGTGTCATGAAAATGCCTACTGAAAGGTATGTGAGGTAGGCAGAGACAGAAATGCACTGTGAAGACCCAAATAATAATGGAGGTAGAAAACAGCAAAGTATATGCAGGATATTAGAATAACATAAGCAAGTGAAGAAAAGTCTGCAGAAAGCCATTTCTGTACAGAGATTTTAAGTTAGGACTCAGATCAGCCAGAAGCAGCAGAGGGAAACTACATATTTGCAAAATTCATTGAGTAAATCTTTTTTTTTTTTCCCCTTTAGAGAAATAGATTTCTTAAAAACTTAAAAACACAGTCAAGATATTGGCTATAACTCAATTTCAGAAAAGCACGTGTGTCCACATAAATAGAGTTCAGTAGCACACCAAAACTCACAGAGTCATTTGCAATATATTAGGAATTAGTTAAGATATTTGAAATTTGTTCTGGCTACACAGTAGCCCATGTACCTTCAAGAGACAGAAGGCAGAGACTACAATCATCAGAAAATAATGTCCTATTCTTTTTGGTCATCCTAGTCATTAGGTAAGTTGTGAGGGTTGTCATTTGCAGGATCAGCAGAAAAAATTGGACAACCAGACTACTACTGCTGGCTCATATCTCCTCATTGTAACCAACTGGAATCCAAAAGAGGAAAAATACTGTTTGACTGCTTCTGGTAGCTCTTTTCAGACATTTTCAAACCCAAAGCATTTTAAATATTTAAAATTTGAAAGGAGTTCCGATTTTGAATCAGAATTCAGCAGAACGCTTACAGACCACCTCAAATCCTATCAGCTCCAGCACAACTTATATCTGTGTTACCTGGTGGTACGCTAATATACTGCAGTGTAAAAGGAGCATTAATGCAACAAAAAATGATGTTGTTAACAAACATACATGAATAAATGTTGTGCTAGATCTCTTCTGATGCTAAATTTAAGCACAGCTCTTCTGAGAAAACATTAAATGTATATAAAATTTTAATTTAAAAAAATTATTTTTGAAGGTAATATATATTAAAAGCATCTGAAGATACTGTAATCCATTTTTGCCGCTCCATATATAAAAAATTAGTAAATTATTAAGTGACTGAGATCTTCTGGAATCTTACCAGCTCCTAAAACAGGCCTAGCAGGTGGTACCACCTGTGCCAACCCAACAGCAGCCAAAAAAAAAAAAATATCTCTGCACAGTACTCCTCCGAAAAAAAATGCGCTGATCACATCGATAACGGAGGATGAATTATGCCACCGGACGTAAACAGCTCTTCCTGGGCGCAGCAACTGTGACCAATCTCTCATTACCCCAAGCCCTTAAAATATGGGGAGGGAGGAGCGAGGCCGTCGCCCGGTGCCAGACCCGCGCAGCTGCACGTGTGCCCGGCCCGAGCGGCACATTCCGGGTGCTTTCTCCAGGCTGGAGCCACAAGTGGGCTCAGCACGTGAAGTGCATCACATAGTTCAACAAGTCCCTTGCTCGCTAGTCCATTTCCCCCCCCCGCCCACACGTTTTATGTTATTCATTTGCTCCAGCTCATCTGAAAGACCAGGGAACTTTAACCCCGCCACCATCCCGTCCTAAATTAGGAAAATCTGTTTTCAGGCTTGTCACATTTTCAATAGAAGGAGAATGAGTAACAGGCTCCTTTCTCACTTCCTAAGTATATGCTTTTTTCCCAACTAAAGACTTTTACCCTGTCTTTGCCAGAGTTTGTCAATCTAACTTTTTCTGCACTTACTTTAATACAATATGAGATGCAATTATCTTCATAGTGTTTACAGCATCTATGCCTTGGGCCATGTTTGCACCTGCAAAGAGCACAATGAAACACATATTAACTCATAGCTGTTTTCAGCATCATCGACAGGAGACTTCATAAATTTTTCTTGCCTAAAAATACATAAAGTGCTATTTTCCCACCACTCATTCTCCCCATTACCCATTGAAGGGCACTGAACTTTTATGATGCCATAAAAGGACAATAAAAACCAACAATACTTTAGTTGTACAGCAAGAAGTGTCTGCACGCTTATTTGGATCCAATCTCTTGCCTTGTTACACATTAAATACAAAATTAAAGAACGAATTTTCTGCTGTGGCCAACAGGGAGAAGGGACATGACCTTTCCCGGTCTGTTTCTACTCTGTGGATCTAGAAGGATATTTGACCGAGCACCCGTTATCTGTGTCCTTACATCTTTCACACCATCATAAGGTTCATTGGAGGGCAACGCAGAACATACAAATGCACAGAGATACCCTGTGAGACTCCTCTCAATTACAAGCCTTTCACTCCTGGGCTATTACTTCTGCTGTCTTGCTTTTTATGTAGCTCTTATTCGGACTGAGAATTTGACCTTGAGCTTTTAAAAGAGACGGGCATGGGATGGTGGGACACGAAGATTGTACAGTCGTTAGCCCTGCATTATGCAGAATTAAAAGAAGTAATGACATGCCAGGTCTGAGCATTGTATTTTGCTATAGCCAAGTATTTAAGTTTTAATGCAAAATAAATTACACAATTTATATACTGTGCCAAATATCTTGGAAGTTTTGAATCGTGCACTATAAAGCCTAATGGCCATAAATCATCTGTGAGGTCAGTTTATGTAGCAAAAATTGTAATGAGAATGTGATCAGGTTACAGGCATTTAGACTCAATTATATTGAAGAGAACCATATGGAAGAGAAACCTGTGAGAGCGTTAGGACTGAAAACTGAAAGTTTTCTGAATGTCTGGGTCAGGAGTTTCCAAATTTTAAAGAAAAAACGCTCTTCTCCACCCATAGTCCCTTGATCCTTGTATTTAATGATAATAGTAATATAATAATGATAATAATAATAATGATAATGATAATGATATTTCATAGATAATGAAATAGCAGAAGAGCTATTAACTCTGCCTAGCAAATTCAGTAAGGGGTATTAAAGGCAAAATAGGTATAAGCAACTTAGCTAAAAGAATCTGCATATGGCTGGAGCTGTCTTCTCCTTGTAGGTCTTTTGTGGTCTAATACAGTCGTGCTTGAGAAGCCACTGCTGACTTCCCTCATATTCTTCAATTAAAAACCACAGCAAATCATAGGAAGATGCCATGGCATGCAGGTCACTTCACTTCTATTCATTATCTGAGCAAGTAAGATAAGCCACTACTCTGAGAATACAATGCACTTGGAAGACTCATTTTCTCCCCTACATGTCAGCAGGTAAAGATTCGGTCATAAAACCACTCCTGGAGAAGTCAACGGGAGTCAAGATTCATAGGAGCGGTATGAACAGACCCCTAGTTTATTTTTTATTCCATCCTCCTTGTAAATGAATGACCCCTTGTGGTACCCATTGTGCCTGAAATGGACAAATCAAGCACATATTTAGCCTGAACATATTAGCCTGAAAAGCTACCTGAGGTAATTTCTTTAAGCTCATACTAAAGGACAATAAATTGGATCCCCCAGAGCGGGAGGGAACCTCTCTTATCCAGGTTCAGATGTCTAGATCTGATCTTGTGAAAAACTGTTTTAGACCCACTCTTTGCTTTGCTATTTGCTGACAGAGGGAGCCAGGCCAGGTGCTACAGATCCTTTTCTTAGGCAGTCCTCCTTTATGCAATACAGGGACGAAGGTCACCCAAAAGATGAGGTTACGGTCACTTAAGGTGACCTAAGTAAGGTTTGCTGCTGTGCAATTTACCCTCCTTATCACTACTATCACCCGCAGATCCATGCCATGAACTGGCTTTGCTGAAAACTGCAGAAAAAACAACCACCGCTCTGGCACTCAGAACTGACTGAACTTACTCTCCCTCGTTAGACAAAAGTCATTGCTATGACACACAGGTCCTAAATTTCACTTTCATTTACAGTTCATCATTTGTCACTGCTAACTACTCAGTAAAAACAAAGTGCAAACCAATTAAATGCAAAGTAAAAGTATGATAAAGCATTGTCAAATACAATGTAATGAACTATAAAAATGAGATAAATCAGAATGATTCAGTTTGGATTGTTTTTCTTTTGTTTTCTTCAACTCACACTTTGTCCATGAGTTTTTTTGTTAATGCCAGTATGTTCATCGGCTGCGATATTTTTTCACAGTGCTTTATCTTTCTATCTATTTTTGAAAATGCTGCTTCAGGTGAAAATGAATGAGTGGGGATTTCTTCTTTCCCTACAATGAACCTGAAAGAGAAAAAACAGAACAAAACAACAATTACATAAATAACTCAAAGAAATACATAAAGTTCAACATAAGTCTCTTGAAGTTACCCACAGGTCTGCAAAAGAAAACTCATCCTATACAGCAGTGTATACATCCTATACATCCTATACCTTGAAAAGATCACTCCACTGACATATATTTAAACTTTGGATAATGGTCACAATTGCTGTCAGGAATTCTTTAAAACTAGAAACAAAAACATTACTGGGGGAGTCCACCCCTCACATAAAGCAAGAACATCAAACAAGAAAATAAAAAGGCACATGAAATATCTCAATTACCTCCAGCAGAATGGGGGTTACATAAAGGTTGATGATTACTCTAATATTTTTATAAAATATCTATTTTGTAAAATCTTCAAAATGTTTTTGCTCCCACCAAGAGCATCAACTTTGTTTTGCTTGGCTTCATCTTCAGCCCTCTTTATTCCCCCAGAAGTTGATTTTGTCAATACACTGGTTCATCTTCAGTGTAGAATTACTGTATATCAAGGGTAGAGGAGGTCATAACGGCGAGATGTATCCTAACACTTTGCACTTCAATCCAAATTACACTGTACCGTGGCAGCCTTGCTGAGGGTGATAAAGGCATAAAACCTTTGCTATTTGGTATGTGACTGAAACTTCAGGCAAACTGGTGATTTCAGAAAGCACCGTTTCTGCAATGCTGCCACCGGAGAGTTTCATATCCAGATTTCTGGGCTACAGACTGAATTATTTATCTATTGGCACCTTATATCAAATTTCACAGTTGTTTCATAGCCGCAAACTCTACAAAATGTTTTCCACTACCAATAAGTCTGTCTTGCTTGACTTCAGCTCTTCTCTTCACCTGTGAGTTGAGACTGTCCATGCATGCAGGGATAGACGGACAGCAGTGTATATAAAGGACAGATAAGAATAAAGTCTCTTTGTACTTCTGACATAGGAGATGAAGATGGGAGAACTTTGCATAACTACACAAATGAGTGAGTAACACCAAAGGGTCCCATGGCAAAGTAAATTCTAGGAGAGCTTGGACCACTAGGGCAGACACAAGGTTTAGTGGTACATTTAGGATCTCTCAAATGAACATCTATGTGTCCATGTTGCATTTAGATGTTGGTCACAGAACTACTGCTGTATTCATTCAATGTTGTGTAAATACAGCAAATAAACTCTAGGTCAAAACACAGCAGCTATTTGCTTCCAGAAGAATATTGGGAATCATGAATCCCAGTTTTAGAAAGAGAAAAGACTTATGCTCCTTCAAAAACATGCAACCATATGCCTGTGTTTCCTTTCAATAATGGTCCCAAATATGAAAAGATTCCTCTCTTGCCAGTGCATTATGCCTTCTTCAAAATATGCTGTATACCCCAAAAGTTGGAAAAAGTTTACAACAGCCTGATGCTTCTCAGGAACACCCTTTTCATACAATGCAGCTGCCACTATACACAATTCCTCAAAATCTTCACTTTAAACTATGTACTCAGAGAAACTTTACTTACTTTAGTGCAGAGTATGTAAATCCTTTCAAGCCATCTTTGCACCTGAAACATAAAAAACAACAGTTTTTTCTCTAATGGGCTGCTTGCAATACAATATAAAGTGTTATGGATTAAATATTATGTAGAAGGGCTGTAAATAAACGCCAGCTTCTCAGTAACGGAAACCAGCAGGTTTGTAGCAGCTCTGTGGCTATCCCCGACTTCACAGTTGTCACCACAGCCTTGGGACATCTCAGAAACAAAGGGTACAGCATACAAATGCCAGTGCTTCTCCCTTTTATCCAAACCAAGAGCAGAGAAATTTGTAAAGGATGGTGACAGAACCGACGGGGTTACAACGGAAGACTTCATAGGACCAAAGAATTGTTGCTTTACGGAAGAGAAGTCATGATGAGTTTTACAAAACATAAATGTTACTGTAAAGAAACATGGGCCTCGATAAAATACCCACCTTCTGCTTCAAGAAACAGTTGGTCTGACTTTGAGATAAATTGTTCTACTTTGCCCAGTGCTGATCTCTGCAGCTCCTTACCTTAGACTCTCAATCTGAAGACTCGTTTATTTCAAATATATACTGTTTTTTCTGATTATGAGCTTGATTATACACATCCTTCCTGGCAGAATACAGTGCATGCCTTGTGTGAATAACGACCACAGTAAAAAGTCAATAACTGGCTCTGAAAGATTTATGTTATTGACTTTTTTCTGTCCAGGGTACAACAAAAGGAGCTGAAGCTTGGAGCCGCTACAGATGCTTCCTGGAAGCTTCTCAGTGTCACGCTGGTAGCAAAGCAAAGAGGAGACACTTGGGTTTTCTTCCCCTTTTCTTTTTATACAATTGCATGCGGAATGCAATTTGACCAGTTATTGCCTAGAAAGTCTGTGCCTGAACCCTCCTGAGAGATATGAAACCATCTCCCAGAAGGCACCACGTGTGGTCAACAAGTGCTACCAATGGCTGGATACACGCAGACAGCAGGAAGGACATAACAAGATGAAAGACATTCACAGATCAAGAAAGTCTTGCTTTGTCCTGGCAGGTGAAGTGCCTGGTGTGGTGCTGGTAAGATGTCACAGCATTAAACACTCCTGGGAAACTCCTCCCAAGGGCACGGCCTTCAACGCGTGTGTTTCCAAGGACTTGGTTTTGTCACCAAGTGCACAGAGCTAAATAAGTACCTGGCAAAGTTACACACCGCACCAGAAAATTCATCCTAGAGGGTTTCTCTTTTATAATGATTGCACCTAAAATACTGGTCACATACAGATGATCTATAGGGGTTCAAGGTAAACACACACAAAAAAGAAAATTGCTCACTGTATCTTTACTTAATACTGAACTTTGTAAACATTTTACTTTTTATAATTCTTTACATAGAGAATTCACAAGCTGAAAATTATCATTTTTGTGCTTTGACAGAAAGACGGACAGAAAGATGGATTGAAACAATTGGTGAGTGATGGACAGAAATGAATGAAATCAGCTTTGCCCAGAGATCACAGTGAATCACTGGCAGAACTACATCCAGAGCCCAAATGCACGGGGTTTGCATTAACCAAATCAATCCACAGAACCACGGTCCAGTATCACCAGTTTGACTTTAAACCTCTGTTAGTTAACTGCAAGTTAAATGCCCTTTGAGCTAAGGGAGTTCAACACATCATGCCTGCAAGCTGCCAGCTCCTGAATAGGGCCTTAGTTTCTACTCCTTCTTTCCATTAAATTAAAACCATACGTGACCAAAAATGTAAACATGCATATAAGAGTTTCTAGAATAATAATGAAACAAAAAAAAGTAATTACAGCGTGAGCAGAATGATGGTTTTGCCTTAATCACTCCAATGCACTTTGAGTAGCAAGTGTTCAATTATTCCTTTACTGCGCCACCAGATGTCCCTACCCAACTAGTGCTCAGACTGACCTGCCCTGGCTGATGCCATCCTGCAATTCAGTTGCTTTAAACACTCCTCACAGAAGTCGCCTGTCAAACCCTTTCTTCACTAATACTGAAAATCAGAAGACAACTGAATCACGGAAAAAGAAAACGACACTCCAACCCCCTCCTCATTGCTCCAAGAAACATGAAAAATATTTCTCACGCCTATTTAAATTATATGGTTAAAACCAATTCTATGCAATAAGTATCTGGTATATTGAAACTTTATTAGTTATTCTTATTATTCTTATTTTATTAGTTATTCTATATAATTATAAAGCTACAGCTATGAATCCCCCTGCAAAATGCACCAGTTAAATGCATAGTTCAATATGGAAGTAACACTAAAGGTACAGTTCCATTTTTTCCCCACTAACTTCCAATTTTTTTAAATTATAAACACAGTGTAAAAGTGCTATTTATGTTCTTAAATAAGACTTAATCCATGCTGCTTGCTGTCTAAAATTTCTTCCATAAAATTATGCAAACTAACAGGCGTGTGAGAATATTGCAAATAATCAAAATATCAAAAAAAAATATCAAACCCAGGACCCCTAGAGAAACAATACTTTCAACCAAGGTAATTTGCACTTTAACTTTTCCTTCTCTGACACGAGAATTTTGCTTGTACAAATGAAGCAGCGACCAACGGCAAAACTGGTAACCTAATATTTGGCTTTAAGTCATTAATTCAGCATATTAAAGGCTTCAGAATATGGGTCTAGAGATCGAAATTGCTTTATTTATTCACTCACTAGGTACATAACAACACCAGCAGCAAAAACAAAAAGAACCCTCACACTGACTCCAAAAAAGCTTCTTTTCAGGGGGACAACAAAGCCCCATGCAGGGACAGTGCAGAGACGTCACAAATTCAGCGACTGGCCCCGACAGGGATTCCTGGGGTCCAACGCGAGCTGCACATGGCATCTTTCATGAACACCTGGCCACTAATAACTGAACTAAAGACTAATGATTTGCTTCATACAGCCACTAATTGGTAGTAATAACGCCACCGCTAATTGGTAATAATAACTTTTCCTCAATGCTTCATTGCTCAAGGGGTGAAAAAAGCCTGCTCTCTGCTGCTGACCCCCGCCAGCCATTCAAGCTGCAAATGAGCTCAGTAAAACGAACTACACGTGCCCAGCGCTGCAGATATCCCTGAAACGGGAGAAATCTCAAGAGCCAAGTAAGTTTGGTTTTGGGGTATTATTCAACCTAGAAGGTCTGAGACAACAGGCGAGTTGTATGTCCTTAGAGGTACTTGGTGTAGCTCATCTCTGCTACCATTCCCACCACCCATAACATCCCAGGGAGCAAACCCCAAGTGCAATGCCCAGCGAGCACTAATTTAAAGGGCATGTAATTTGGTTACATTTTCCCATCAGAGGGCAACCTGTCCCTGGTACGAAGCCATTGGCACCAGCGACGCTGCCAGCTGTCCCCACTGGGCACCACGTACCTGATCACAGAGTAGAAATACTTCACTCCAGCTTAGCTTTGGCCAGAGCCATGGCTGGAGCCGGAGGAGAAGGATAACCCAGGAATCAAAGAGCCAGAGCAACAAATCTGGGCTCTCCAAATTCCCCTGCTGGGACAATTCTGGCACACAAGCAAATAGGGTCAATTTTAATCGTGCATATTTATAACATAAATTTAACTTACGGCCACACACATTTATTTTTTCATAAAGAAAACAGTAAAAGTGGAATAGGGCCAGGGCTTGATACTAACTATATTTCCTCTAGTAGATACAAACCAACTCTTAATTATTTATGTTTGTGTATGTGAAGAGGTGCTGTACGTGAGCTTACACCACTCTCCTTCCATCCTGTGGGAAGGGGAAGTTCCCACACTGAACTGTAAGGCTGGATGCCAGCAATTAGGTTTTGGGGTTTTTTTATTAGTATGCTTTGTCATAAGCCTTCTAAAGATCTTCTGCGTGACCAATTGATGTACCTTGAGCAAGAAACCTTCTGAGGAAACGAGTCACTTTTCACCCGGGGAACCGGTGAGGCAAAAGCAGCTCACAGGAACAACATATGCCATGTTTAACAACATCCCCATATTGCTTATGTTCTCCTTCAGGGTAAGAGCAAATTAGAAACTCTTACATGCAGAGCTCTCATTATGGCCATGTGGGAGGGGAAACACGGCAAGCAGAAGACATGTGTTGACATATTACTACCGCATGTCTGCCCATAAAGAGTGGCCGGAGGGGACCACGTTTCCGAGCTGAGGTGTCTTGTTTTATGGAGAAGGGAGGATCACAGGGATGAAACGTGACCGTGTCTGAACACGCCAGCTACATCCCTTGCTATTAAATCCCGTGCTATTAGGAATTAAAGGCTATCTGCACTCTGTGAGCTCTACTGAACTCTAGAGGATAATCCATTTTCTGTTGTAAGCTACTTAGAGAGGTTACCATTCTCCTGTTTTTCTGTCCTTCATTCCTCATCTTCTCCCCAGTGTTAACACTAAACAGCAGCAGGTGCCGTTTTTCGGAGATGTATCTGTATCCATTTCTCTTCTTCTTTTTCCATCTCCTCTTTTGTTCTTTCCTCCTGCAAGTTGAACTCCTGTTTGGTATTTCCCCTCAGCTGTCCTCTAAATGTTATCCTCAAAAGCTCATTTCTTTTTCTTAAAAAAAAAAAAAGGAATCCATCAGCACCTTTTCCATACCTCCTCAAGGTTGGACATTTTCCACCATGCTAATCAAGTGGGCTGTGACTAAGGGATTGAAAGCGCAGAATAAAGAACCAGCAAAATACAGGATTATAAAGAAATTCAAGACTCAGGGACACATGCTTAATCATTCTGAATCAGAGAAATGGAAGAATTAGTTCAAGCTCAGTTCCAAATTATTTTGAGACTAATTTGTTTATGTGGTGACTGTAACATAAAATCACATTTTGGCAACATTAATTTTCCAAAAGGCTCTAGGAGCCAAGAACAATTGCAAACCAGTAAGACCTTCCTCATTGCTGTAACTATGCAGAAAAAAAAAAAAAAAGTTACTTTAGAATTGAGTGGTTTATATCTCTGGATATAAAGTACAAGCTAACACAGTCAAGTCTGATAAGACGAGGGAAACTGAAACCAAAGGCCGTTCAGAAAGGTGTATTACTAGTATTTTTCCCAGCGGAAGAACACACATTTTCATTTTTAAATGGAAAACATGACTACCAAAAATTATGATGGGTCATGCCACAAAATCTATTTTGACTTGTCGAACTTTCCAACTATCTGACAATATCTAGATTCTTATCCGTGACAAAAGCAGCACCTGATTATTGTGCTAATCAAAGAATCATAGAATCATAGAATCATTTGGGTTGGAAAGGGACCTTAAAGATCACCGAGTTCCAACCCCCTTGTCATGGGCAGGGACACCTCCCATCAGACCAGGTTGCTCAAAGCCCCATCCAGCTTGGCCTTTAACACCTCCAGAGATGGGGCATCCACGACCTCCCTGGGCAACCTGTTCCAGTGTCTCACCACCCTCACAGGAAAGAATTCCTTCCTAATATCTAATCTAAATCTCCCCCCTTCCAATTTAAAACCGTTGCCCCTTGTCCTGTCACTACACTTCCTTGTAAACAGTCCCTCTCCAGCTCTTCTGTAGGCTCCCTTCAGATATT
>JAOQGH010000001.1:205821089-205842827 GCA_025769975.1 Gallinago jamesoni | reverse complement strand
CTCCAGGTGGGGTCTCACAAGTGCAGAGTAGAGGGGTAGAATCACCTCCTGAGACCTGCTGGCCACACTTCTCTTGACGCAGCCCAGAACATGGTTGGCTCTCTGGGCTGTCAGCACGCACTGCTGGCTCATGTTGGGAGTGCTTGTGGATGAGAAGCTCAAGTCCTTCTCCTCAGGGCTGCTCTCTAGCCGTTCTCCGCCCAACCTGTATTTGTGACTGGGATTGCCACGTCCAAGGTGCAGGACCCTGCACTTGACTTGGTTGAACTTCATGCGATGCCAAAATCCACCAAGCTGTTGGTGATTTATGATGAGGGTGCAAAAAAGCATTTTGGTCCTCGTTTAGATAAATCTATGGGAAACTGGATCCTAAAAATCTTTGTAGATATGGTTACAACAGTCTTCTGACTTCAGGAACTACTCAAGACTTACACATCAGCTCAAAAAACCAAAATATTCTGCTTATACACAAGAGATCAAAACACGGGAATTTTCCTTTGTAGATGGTCAAGTTTCTAGAACATAGGAGATTTAACAAGATTTTTTTTCTTTTTCTTTTGTAATTATGGCGATTTCAACTAATCACCTTCATTTATATCTTATTAAAACATTAAAACTTGCATATCTCACAAAGATATCTCAAGCCAAAAAGAATATCCGTAATTCGAACCAAGTTATGGTCCCCTATGTAGATGTGCAGACATTTTTGTCCTTCCTTCCAGATGGAAACACATCTCCTGGAGATACC
Source organism: Gallinago jamesoni (assembly GCA_025769975.1). NCBI lineage: Eukaryota > Metazoa > Chordata > Aves > Charadriiformes > Scolopacidae > Gallinago > Gallinago jamesoni. The sequence continues at coordinate 205,842,079 of JAOQGH010000001.1, read as the reverse complement.
GAACAATCGAATATTAACTGAATATTAAGGCACCTGGAAATGTAGAGAGCAAAAATCATCTGTTCCATAAACCAGATGCTGCTAACTTTAACATTTCCCTCAATATCAAACCTAAGCCCTTCCTTCATGCTATGTCTCCATATCCCAACTTTTCCTAGATGATGCAGGAGCAGGAATAACCACCCACTTTCCTTTTTTCCTCCCCTTTGCCATGATTGAGATGGAAAAAATGATGGAAAATCTTTTCTTCCTCTTCTCTCAGCAAGGGTCAGGAAGTTGGACCCCATCCCATTGGACCACATAACCCCAGGAGAACCAGTGACAGCTAAAGGCAGAGAACATCTCACCATCACACTCAGAGCTGCCTCCTCCCAGACTCAACAGGATTATGTTGAGTCACAACTTACGACTTGTGCCGAAGAAATTCAGAGGCAAATTTAAGGGAAAAAAGGATTTGCACTTGGATTCTCTCTCCTCTGAATTTCCCCTTTTCTAGATAAAACATTTTTCTTCTTTCTATCTTTCCTCATAGGTTTTAGCTTTTCAGTCCTGGACTAGGAAAAGAATTATAAGAAGCAATTACAACAAAAAGAAAATATCTAACCTTGCACTCCATGAACAACACGTCACTTTCAGAAGACACGTCAGCAATCAGATTAAAATTAACAGAAGTCAGAGAGCTGTAGCGGAAACTCTTATAAAAATTACACGTCAAACTTTTAAATGTGCAATGCAGCTGGGAACAAAATGCAATGAAAAGTCTCATTGCTGGTGTTTCCAAATCAGATTGATAGTTTCATATTTGTGTGTTTAAATAAAAAGTGAAAGAATGTATCCACGACATTTCTTTTAGCTGTGCTAGGAGTATAAAATGATCTGTTGAGAAGGCTGCATTTGATTAACTATTCCATACAGTGAATATAAAACTAAGTTAGAAAAAAAGTAAATGAACAAAGAAAGAACAACCATGGACCACATTCAAGGAGAAGGGTGAAAGAAGCACAGTAGAGAATGTATATTTTTTTTTCTAGACCTATAATGAATGCATCATTTACAATACTTGGAAAGAGAGGGTGAATGGAGATGACAAACAGTGTTGTCAACTATGGTCCTGTTAAGCTTTTATGTAAATCCAGGGAATTACATTTCTGAAGAAAAATTCTTTAATTCTGGCAAGACTGTGACATTGCAATTGAAAAGAAAGCTGTTTATACGGAAGTTAAATTACAACACTTGGATTTAGGGTTGTAAACCAAAGCTGTTATCAATCAACACTTCACATCTGATTGCCAATCAAGTTTTGTGTGTTTTTGCCAAATATGAAATCAGATTTCTAGTGATGTTAATTATCCTGCTACTTACAGGGCTTTCATTTCTTCAGCAATTAGCGCTTCCTCAAATGTGTGGTTTTGAGTGAATGAAAGTGCTCTTAATAAATTTTAAAAAGAAAGAAAAAAAAAATTTAATATTATTATTATTATTTTAGATGGATGCAGCCCTTCCATGCCTTTGTGCAGCCCTTTCATGCCTGCTGCTGTGGGGGCAGGAGCAGCAACTGAGTCAGTCCAATGGACACGTTCCCTTCTCAGAACCTTCACCAAAGCCCCTGTCTCACACAGCTAATAGAAGAAGCCAACATCAATTAAAAGAGCTGAATAAACAATGAAGTTAAGGATTGATCTGCTTAGTTCAATCAGTTTGTTGAATTTTGAAAAGTGATGTAGTTTTTCCACTACCCAATTTTAACTTTTTCTTTTTACAAGTATTTTGTCAAAAAACGGCAACCTTCTGCTACAGCAAAACCTGAGCGCTCCCTCCAAATCAGGCACAGAACAAAAATAGGAAATGGCAAAAAAAAGTCCCTGAAGGCATTAAAATGTGAAGTCAAGTTGCCTCTAGGGGCTGGAGGAACCAGGGAAATGTACCTTGAGGCGCACACAAAACCACATCCTCCCCCGCGGCCGAGGCTGCACCGATGTCATTTCATTGTTGTTAGAACAATGAGAACGGTCAGTTTGTCACCAAAGGGACATGCTGTTATGAGATTAAAAAGCAAATGTTCTTAAATTCATACCAGGTCTGGCTCAGGTTAAATACTGGTGGCATCGGCAGCAATTCTATGTTACACTGCGACCTGTGCTAAATTTATCTACTGCCAGATTCCCCTCTGGCTTTTTCTACTGACTCTTTGCAACTGGGAAAAATAATAATAATAAAAAAAAGAAGCTAAGCTTGTTGTAGCTGTTTTCTGTAAACATACTTCATGCTGTTTGCAGGTGATTCAAAATTTTAGTGAGCTAAACCTCTCTCATAGAGATTGATTAACTGATTCAAATGTTCAAGAGAAATGGATACAACATTTGCTTTCCCCAGATGAGGCATAATTGGATTTGAGGGAAATGTTTGGCAGTTTACTTTGTTTCTATTCGGGGAAAATGTGATTACAAGAAGATGATCCATTTATATATTCATATTATATTACCTGTATCTCTGACGTTTAATAAAATGGACATATATAATCAGAATAAATTTAGAATGAAATGAAAAGCTATAAAAAGGTTTTAGAGCAATAAACAATCATTCTGAATATGCCCAGGCTGTTGCCAGGTTAGGTTACAGAGTAAGGCAATACATGCCTTTTAGATCAGCAAGATATTATTTGAAATTACTTGGAAGTGAGATTTTTCACTCTGTTATCAAAAATATTCTTAATTGTCTATAATACAGAACATTGCCAAAAGCATGGAGGTCGTAACAACTAGTGATTGAGAAATAAGCACGAGGACAGCATTAGTTTGTTGCTACACCCAAGCAAAGCCTGTTTAAAGTTAAAACTTTTATTTCTGGCTATATAATATTTCTTTGTGATGGCTGCCCCTGCGCAGATTTACCTACTTATCTGGAGTTTACACACACGTCTCCAGCATGACTCTGTGGTGTGCAGACATGCCTCTGAGGTTCATGAGTATCATAAGAAGTCTTGAAAATACATTAAAATCTCAAAACTGGGCCCAAAGAACCACAGGGTGAATCAAGTATTTGTCCACAGCCTCGGAAAACACTATTTTGAGAACTAAATTTCAGTTCTACCACAGAAATTCACTCCTGAGTAACTCCCTTGCTGGCTGATACCATAGCAAGGGACCAAACTATATTCTAACATAGTCCTATTTTAAGTTTCTACAGTGCTGGTCAAATAGATCATATTTTTAGTGCTGCACATCCTGGTGCAGTATTTGAAATAGAATGCTGCCTCACCATTAAAAAAGAAAAAAAAAGGAAAAAAAAAAAGGAAAATAAAAGAAAAAAAAAAGAAGTTGAGAGACTGGTCATGAAATTTGGAGTGATGTAATACAGAGCCCCAGTCTATAGGTGACAGTCAGAGGGGGTGTCACCTCTGTGATGGACCTCTGGTCCTTTCTTATTCTAATAATCACATAAATGTGACTTCTGAACATCTGTAATGCTTCCGACTTTGATTTTTTTTGCAACAAGCTACTTAAAAAATAATTAACTCCATACCACGACTATGTACAATCAGCCAAATAAACCACAAAATCTCCCCCAAAATATGAAGGAAATAAACAAATTAATTAATTATGTAACATGGAATACTTTCTGCAATTAACTAATTTAACCAAGTGAAAGAACATGCTGTTTATGAAAATAACCTTCCATAAATTATTGCTGGGAATGTAACCGCTGTTGATGTCATTGTTTACAAGATCAATAAAACTTCCCACAATTATTTGGTTCTGCAAATATACCAGGGGCATTTACAACTACCACACAGAGACAGCACCAGAGCCCCACAGGTCCTTGTCACTGCAGTGAGAGTGCCACCAGGTCTGCACTCCATCACGGTGTCCCAGTTCTTGGGCTGACTGGGTTTCATGGAATTACCAACTTTCAAAACCACAAAATATTGTGATTACATCACTGAAAAATAACATTAGAAAACTTCAGTTACTTTTCTAACCCAGTCTACATACACAAATTATATTTTGTTGTTCTTCAGTGCCATATGCTAAATATGTATGTAATTATACAGTTCACCTTTTCTAGAATGCTTCATCAAAATATACATCTAAATACAACTGACATGGCTTTTCCTAAAACACATGATTAATCAAGTATTTAACGTCCACTGAACAGACTTCAGAACGATAGTGATGTTGCCAGTGATGTCTGATACTGGGAATAGGGCTTTGGACTTTAAATCATATCTTGTTTCACCTCCACCCAATTTCTTAAAGTCAAGAAAGTTTTAAATGCAAAATACTCCTCACCAATTCACAAAAAAAATGCCTAAAAAGCACAACAGGCAAAGTCACTTAGGCAAGTTTAGGGCTGTACAAACCTGGGTATAAGTAACTCCTATAAAAATTAATATCCATAAAAATGATGTAATTTTACTCCCTGTCCTTCCAGGAGTTGTCCAGAAGCATAAGGATCCCAAAGCAGATTTGGGAGATAGAATTAATGCCCCCTTTAGAAGTGGAGAAAGAAAATGGCACTGTGCTCAGAGCCTCTGTTTGCCTTGGAAAAAAATGTATAGGGAATAATAAACATTTAAAATAGCTCACAAATTAGATGGAGATGAGCATTATTAACTCCAGTTCAGGTTGTGAGATTTTAAAATACTATTAGCTCCTCTCACCATTTCTCACCTATTTTAAACTGCAGTTAGCTGAGATAGAAAACATGTGACACTGCACTCGGAAGCCAGAACTTAAGACATTAAAAGTGTAAAATTCTTTCGTAATAAGTAAGAAATACTGACAAAAGAGAAACGAGTCATCCAGAAATACTAACATTATCTAAATGAAGACGTGTCAGAACCGCCAAGGTAGAGTCAAAGCTTGTTTTAGGTCTACAAGTCAAAGTTTAGATCCAGATCATTTGCATATGCAAATATATCACCGAAGTCACAGAGAAATAATGTCAGAAAATCCTTGATGACCTGACTCATTTTTACTCAGAGAACCTCAAATTTTCAACAACTTCTACACTCCATCAAGCACAGCCACCCTTGAATTCTGCATCTTCATAGTTGCCACTGCTCCAGTAACAGAGAACCAAAGAAAAAATAATCATGCAAGTTCCCAAGTAGCGTATACAATAAAAAGCAAAAATATGAGAACATTTTATTTTCCTTCCATACTTTTTCTTGTTTTCTTGCAATATATCAAATATGGGGTCAGTTTCTAGGGGAAGTTACTACTGGCAAAGACGGGGATCTTCTCTTTGTTGTTATCGAGGAAGGCTGTGAGGTGTCCTACAAGGGTCATCCACTGGGGTGTCTTGCTACTGGACACATCCTTACTCCAGTCCCTCTGAAGCCAACTCTTTGAGGGCCCATTCACACAATCAAAGCAGCCTCACGTGGAGCTATCTACTGAATTAGCTCAGAACACAAGCTGAAGCACTCCTGTCCACGTCTCCACCACACTACACTCACACAAGTTGGACCTACCAAGAAAAGCAACCATTAAACTGAACCTGGAAACTGGGCCAGCACCGCATGGTGCCATGAAAATGTAACAAGTCAAAGGCAATGAACTCCTGTGTCTCCATCACAGATCCACCTCGCACAAAATTAACGTGACATTGGAAAATCACAGCAAGTTGGTCTTTTATAATAGATGAGGCCCAACTGTTGCTGTTTTGGCAAAAAAAAAAGGATTGTATTCAGCTTTAAATTCAGCATAAGCATGGGTAGTAACTAATAGCCTATTCGTGATGTGTTCACATCTGCTTTTGTCAACTACTACATGTGTAGCACAATCTTCATCTTCCTGGCAGCAAGTCATCTAATTTCCACAGCAGGACAACTACAGACTGGTTATGAGCCACCGGTGTGACTGCAGAAGTGAAAAAGCTTCAGGATGCTTCAGACCAATTATTTTTAGTAAAGACAAAGTTAAACAATAAATATAACGTCTGAGAAAGGAGGAACTAGACAAAACTGCAGTTCAACTGGCTTCCTCAGGAGGAAGGCGCCTACTGTGACAAACCATCACACATAAACAGACATTGTAAGCACCTGGAAGAAAATGAGGAGGACACGTCCACCAATCAACACACACTTCTCAAAGAAAATCTCCAACAAAACTCAAAACCCTTTTAACACTGCACAGCATTTTGTGACTAGGGATGAAAAGCAGCATGTGTCCCACGCTGGTGACTTGATTCAGGCTTTGCACCCTGAAGCACGTGACGTTTTCTTCTAAAAACAATCAAGGAAGCATAGTCTAATGGAAGATACCTAGAACGAATACAAACCCGGTTATAGTCAAGAGAAGGGAGGGAGCAGTTATCAAGGACTTCCTGACAAGCTGGAAGGACTCCATAAGGACCTCTCCTGGATGTTTGCCACTCGGTAACTGCAGTAGTGAGAGAGGTGACAGAGCAAAACATGCACACCTATTATATTTGCAGATAATACCAAGCAAAAGAGGGCTACAAGAGGAAGAGATCGGCTCAGAAAAAAAAAAAAATAGGATGCTATTCATCGATTGCACGTGCATGGTATGAAACAATCAACTACACAAATACAGGATGAGAACTGTAGAGGGTCACAAAAGCAAAAGCTGCCCTGGGATGTAGAAGAAAGGCTACAACCTGCAAAACACTGAAGCAATTCTCTTGCTTTATCAGGTTTATCAGCTGAAATAAATTTTCTTATGCATCGCACTTCAAGGTGGATTCATTTCAGGGAACCCAGAAGAGAGGGATAAGAAATATTTTCATGGAAAGTTTGAAATAACTGGGATTGTTCAGTGTAAAGAGGAGGGAAGAAGGGTAGAGGGAAACAAGGAAAGAGGAAGCTGGGAGGATGTGGTAACTGTTTGCAATTTAAGTTTGCTACAAAGTAAAGGGAATAATCTGTTTTCTTCAATGTTTGGGGTGGACAGAATAGGAATAGACTGTTTATGGATGTCATGGGCTGTCCATTACTGGTGATTTTAAAGAACACGTTAGATATTTGACATGAATGGAGTAAGTGATGCTTCCTTAAGGTAGAAGTAAAATTAAACAATTTCTCATTATTTCTTTAAGTCCTTTTACTCTATATTAAGAACAGAAGTTTAGATAACACTTAACTTATATGTTCCCAAATATCCAAAGCTTAAGCCAACTCCCCCCTTATTAAAGGGGGAAGGAGAAGGGGAGATCCTCCAGAGCTGCTCTGAAGGCTTCTTTGTCCTAGTAACAGAACTACCACTGCAGTGAATGAGAGAGGACTCTCAGTCTGAAAGCACTGTTCTACCCAGGCCAGCCCTTGGTTCCTTCAGCTGATAAAAGCCTCAAAGAAATACTAAGTAACAGCAAGAAAATAAGATTTAAAACTTTGAATTCACCCGTTTCTTGTTAGAATTTTCTTTCACTTGCAATGTTGAAGTCACAAACGTAACCATGTGTCCTTTTAGAATAAAAGTCTTGCCACCCTCTTTTAAAATTTAGATAGAAAACACAATGTACTTTGTTGTTCCTGGAAATATAAAGTCAAATAAAAATGGGGTGGCAAAAAAAACTTCACATGGCTACAATCCCAGCAGCTCTGGGAATAGAAGGTGTTGGATTATGTTTGTTATCCAAAAGTAAATGTCAGTTTTGGCCCTTACTTCAACTATGAGAACATGAAGAAGAAGTACCCCTAGGTGCTTTGCAGTGCCCCTCAGTTATGGGTAGACAAAAGAAAAGAAACCAGTTAAATAAATCCATACTACTGCACTGCACACCTGGAGAAGCAACACAATCACCTTAGTTGTGAAACACAACCGAGGGACATCCATTTGAGGGCCAGACAGCACATCTGCCACTACTTCTGTTTGACAAAAATGTGGAGCCAATAGGAATTAACTGTTCTACTCGCTTGTGCCAGGCACATCTTCCAAAGTCAACATTTCATAATAAACGATGTCAACCACGACTGATAGCATGAAGATGTGGGCCACACTCAAGCTTATCCAGGTTAAGCAGGCCACACTTTCTCCCCTTTTGCAGCAGGTTCTCTTGGATGGAGTGCTTCAGGAGATATTTTATGTTCCAATTTTGCTTCTGAGAAGTTACCTTTATATGGCTTTATTAAGAATAAATAAACAAACAAATATTAGGACTTTCCAGTGACATGTTGCTCTAATTCCACTAGAAGCACCTAAGTAGCAAACTAAAGAAAAGAGTTTACCCAAAGGCACACTGGATTTGCTAATACTACACATTTTAGTAGGAAAGAAAGAAATTCAGAGGATAAAGGATTTGCACCATGAATTATTCCTTCAGCTCTGACAATATTCCAGTGGAAAAAGTTCAGTTTACAGTAAAATCCAGGACATTTGGACTGTATTCTCCATCTATCTCTCCCCAAGCCAGAACATGCCTTTTTTCTAACTGCACCTGATGCTGACTCACAGACTGCTCTGGATGCTGCAAAGCCATGAAAGCAGATTAGACAAGGCTGCTTAATTTTTAATTTGCAGTAATTAGGTGGAGACAAATCCAAGTTCTAGTTAGATGTTCTTGGCGCTTTTTTACCACTTTAATAAACTCATCAATGTTATGTAAACAGTTTTACAAACTTCATCTAGCAGATGGCAATTCTTGGACCTATACCATTTCAAGTGTTTACAATAAAGCTATAACATTTAGTTCATACAGACACCAACTGAGCAAAAAAAAAAAATATCACGGTTTCAGAATTTTACTTGTTATTCAGCAAGTAACTACAGCAATAGCTTGACATTAGTACAACAACCACAAGTCAACAGAATTATGCTTAAATTGGGCAACTTATGGTTAAGTGTGTGAACCAGGCAACATGTAGCAGCTGCATGGTCTACCAATTACTTACTAAAGATTAATTTTATTCATTAATTTCCACTAGCTACTGCCATACAATATTGTCTAACAGCAGCGTTATTATACGTTTCACCCAAAATAACAGTTGAAGGTAAAAAAAATATAAGTATTGGTAAAGTGAAAAAATTAAAGGTTTATGAAATTAGGTAATAGTATGAATGTGCAAATTCATGGTACATTTTAAAAATATACTCACAAAAGATAAGTTTTTATATAACTAAAAATAAATTGCTCTCCAACAGGATTTAGGAAACCCATGGCACTTGTAAAAAGAGATGATTAGAACTGTGATCAACCAAGAGCTGACGTTTTCCAAAAAAAATGTGAAGAAGCCATGTTTTGAAATGATGTGTTTCAGTCTACAATACGGAGAATAAGGAAAGGATTCATGGCAAGGATTAGGATGCTACAAATCATATGGAACATATGAATAGGAGTCTGTTTCCATGTATCAATAGGGGCTTAATTTCTGAATGAGAAGCTTAAGCAAGGGCACATTCTTTTGTAAAACATCCCACGGGTTTCCTAGAGTACGCAGACTTGGTAACATCCTCAGTTCTAACTTTACTCAATAGGTTCTTATAACTCTGCTATCAACGTTTTATTTAATGCTTAAAACAGTAAAAAATTGCAACTGATTTTCGAGGAGGGTAATAAAAATAGAAAAAAGTTCAATACAGGTAGAAAATGAAATGTTTTAAAGCAATATTTATCAAGAAGAGGTTGTAACTTCTCAAAGTTTGCCCTTCTGGCTGCTATCTGAAACCAAGATTTCCCAGGGTAAAAAGTAATAATCCTCAAACAGCTGGAACCTATCCTAGAGATACAAAATAAATCACTTGCGAGTAAATTCCACACTCAAAAGCCCTAATCAGTACTCTATACAAGCAACAAAACAAACAAAACCCAGAAGGAACATTAACATCCCTGGTAACTGGTGTCTACTAATTGCAGAGCATCAGGACAGCATCAATAGGAAAGCAGAGAGTGAATAGGATTGTCTGATAAATCTACTACCCTCAAACACTCCACACAGTATTCTTGACCCTCCAGGTCACGACCTTTTGCTCCCAAGTCACTCATGCAAAGGGGGTTAAAGAGGTTTAGCCTATTCTATTAAATTCTTGTAATTATTTGTTACAGTTTTAAGTCATCTAGCATTATATACACAGTAATTTGGTGAATCATGCATGCTTTTTTCAAATGAAAATCTAATAGACAAAATGGATGTAATTTAAAAACCTTTAAGATAGCCCAAAACTTTGTAAGTCAAATTACTTTTATGTTTAGCTGGCGAGAATTTTCCCCAATAGACAAATTGTAGTAGATAAATTAGACGTAATAGCCTCCCATTAAGCCTAGACCAAACAAACGTGAATTATTTCACAATGGAAGGACATAAAAATTTTATCTAAAATTTAAATCTACAACAAAGATGGAAAAAAAACATACTGACCACAACCGGGTATGAAAAACAGGGTACCATCAGAGAGCAGTATAGTCATAAATAAGTCTTTGGATAGTCAGTTTTCATTCTCAAATTTCACATCACAGCATTTTGCTGTCAAATATAATATTTCTTTTATGGTGTAATTTGGTTTAAATCTGCCAAATGTGCTGTATAAAAATGATTACTTCACCTTATGAATCATTTTTCATCAACATACTTTTAAATACAGCTGCGAAACTTTTGTTCAAGAGAAAAACAACAATTTTACATTGTTGATTTATCTGTGATGGAGCGAAGGGTGGAGTCTGGGGATTTGCGATGTTTTGTTTTTTGCATTCATTTACTTGTTCAGTATTGTAAGTATAGCTATTTCTTTTATAAATACATTTCTAAATACATAAAATATGTGCATTTTTATCTTGCAAAACAAAATTATATGGCAATCGGAGATGAATGTGTTTCAAGATGTACTTGGAAAAAAATGACCTGTGGAATGTAGCCAAGTGAGTTTTGGGGGGGAAAGTCCCACCTCCAGTCTGTAATATCAGAATTCTGGACTTCATTAGGGAGTATATTTTAGTTGTATTTCTAATCCTACTTCTAGTGGTGAGGTCTAAACCCCCTAGAGACATGTCCTCTTCGAGGGCCATGTCTTGCAGCCCAGGCAAAAACATCTAAACTGAATTTGAAAGGACAAAATAACCAATGTCTGTCTCACTCATGCCAAATCCTACTAGAGTATTTCATTAATTCTTTCTTCATTTTAAGACTCATGCTCCATCCCTATGGACCAGTAGAAAATACGTGCTAGAAAGTTGAGCATATAAAGAGCAGAGGAAAGTTCATTACAAGCAATTTGCACCATGAATAGCTTCAGTGCTCTCTGAGCTGCTTCAAAAAGAGTTCCCGTAGGGTTGGGTTTTTTGGTGTTTAGAATGTGGACAATTACACTATTTAAAAATTTTTTTGGAATGGAATCCTCCAAAATGTTGTGTATTCCTATTCTCAGTGAAAATATCCCCAAGTTAAGAGGGCTCTCTGGCACAGATGAGCAATGCTGATGTCTAGGAATGCTGTAGGAACAACCTTGGAATCCATGAACCCTGTAGGTACAACCTTGACAAAGCACACACCTTGAAGCTTCAGAGTATTTGTGAGGCCAAGTCACAGAGGCTCCACAGAGCCCTCCTTTTGATTTGATCTTAAACATTTTAGCTCTCTCTTGAGCAAACTGTATGTGGCTTTTTACCCAGAATATGCCCCAGATGTTCCTATGCCTTGCAAACGGGCAACACAGGCTGCAGAACGCCTTTCCTCGCGTGGAAGGCACATCAAGAGGCAAGAGGCTCTGTAGTGTCAGTGCCAAAAGAAGCCTGAGTAACCCTGTACCTCTGCGTTAACCCTCCTGGCTTCCAGGACAGGTTTCCATGTGCTAAGAAATGGAGGAGAACTGTGTGTCTGCACTCAATAGCTGCTGGTGTTTTGTACAATGAAGCTGTAGAGACAGACGATGGAGAAAAGATGTCTTTTATCCTCTCCTCTAGGATTTATGATGCACTCCTGAAGGATTCAGATTCTCTTACTGGACTTTAACATTGCCCGGTCTGGGTTTTGAGGTTTGTACACAGGTTTTCCCTGTTGTCCCACCGATGTGGAATTTACATGGTTGCAAACAATAACTTAACTTTAAAGCTGATATTGAAATGATGTTCCAAATTAGTTTAAAATTAAGAAATAACAATATTCATCTTTTCTTTTTCTCTGCTATTTCAAAATATGCCCAAAGTTCTGATACCAGACATTTCCCTGCTAAATACAATTATTTATCCATTCAATGATCAAAATCTGAACTAAACACTTTGTGAGTTCAATAAATGATACCTACCAACATTAAACATAACCAGTGAAATTTTTTCCTGTATTTAAATAACATTGAATTATATTCTTTTAAAGAAGATAACACTTCTTCACAGAAGATGGCAAACAGGACTGCTCCCTGTTTTTCCTCCCCTGGGTCAACACACAGGGAAGACCGTACTCTGCTTCTGCAAACTCCTTCTTTTAGAGCCCCTGACTAGAGGGAGGGTTTAAGCATTGGTGAGTTTTCAGCATTGGGCTAAATCTCAATCAGAGAAAGAATTTTTTTTTGTTCATCAATTTAATAAAAAATAGTATAGAATTTTCCATAGGCTTTTAATTCAGTTGAATTATTTTTTATAAGAGAGCGAGTCAATTCTTGAATTTGTTTGGCATCCTAAGTCAGCTGTATGTTTTCATGTCATGCAGCATTTAGATTTTGAGTATCTGCATACAGAGAACATTTCATTGCTCTTTACCTAACTTGCCAGCACCATGATGCCAGTAGTGCATCATGGTTAACTTCTCTTCCACCTTTAAGTTTGGTTTTTTAATAAAGGAATTTTTCTTCTTTTTCTACTAATAGTGTTTTTTCTTTTTTTTTTTTTTAAAAAAAAGGAAGCTATATTGAGAAGGATTCATATAAACAGCTATGCCTTTTTGGAGAAAAGAAAAATACCAAGACTTCTAAATGCCATTCATTATTGACCCTACAAGTTTTATGGCATTTTTGACCATCCACATTGAATTTCTCTAGCTATGGGTAAACAACAGGAGAGCAGCACAGTTGTTTAAAAACTGTTAGGTTAAATAAGTTTTCTTTCTTTTTTTTTTTTTTTTTTCAGTTACAGTTAAACCAAACAAGTTCTTCCAGGAGCAAACAAACGCACTCAGCCTGATTCCCTAGCAATTTGCACAGCAAGCATATTCCATGGGTGTAACACCCTCCTGTGCTCTCTGGGGTCTCCAAAGGACAGGGTTCACCCAGCAGCCTCCAGCCATCGGTATATCTGCCTTGACTGCTTAGTCTCATAAAAAAAAAAAAAAAAAAAACATCAGAATTTTCTGTATCCTGGGGACCTTTATACTTTTGCAAATATGACCAAAACCAGGTCTCGGGTTGAAAGGTTCCCAGGACTAGGAGAAACACGAGACAATGCTGTTGGAAACATCCCTCCCTCCTTCAGAAACCAGGCAAAACACGGCCGCGGGGTCAGGATTTCACTTGACAAATACACATGAGGTTTTGCAGTTATCTACCCCGACAGAAATTTTGTCTGTTAAAAGGCTAACATGAAAAAGATACACTTAAGAAAAACAAACTCTCCCTGCATCTTATCTTTTTCACATCTCGTCATCTGTTTTTGTGGGCAGTTTCTATTAACATATGTTCACAATATGATTTTCAGAAGTTGCATATTAAATTCAATCCATTATATTTTGAAATGGAGACTCTCATAAATCATTTTTTTTACCCTCTTTTTTCCTCAAACTGCCTCACTCCGTAGGCACAAAGCATCTCAACTTTAAATCCACAGCGAAGTTGAAAATCACACTATATGTTGCTTTAAAAACTCATTAAATGAGTGTTTTAAAACTTAACATGAGATATTTTTCTAAACAGACACACCACAGATATAGTGTTCTGTCATAATAAGGTGTCTCCTCTTTTGCAAAACATTGCAAAGACTACAAAATTATACAAAACAACATAAAACTGCAATAGTTTGTTTGCCACAAATTTCCTAAATCAATGCTTTAACGAGTGTGGTAATTTGAGCTGTATGTACCTTACCAAAAAACCCACACTCCATAACACATCTATGCAAAACACTAACTGTGGATATAAACTACATTATAAGCAAAATATAATCTACATCATAAACTAGTCTTTAGGCCATCTCAGTTCCCAGTATTAGTTTAAAAATTAAAACATTACACCAGCTTGCACATCAATGTCTATGGGTACAAATTCAAACATTATAAAGAACATTTTCCATTTGCAGATAAGCGTAGAATAAAATGGGAATTTAGATGAGACAGTAACGCATTAAGGTTTGGGCTATCCACATCTTCTTCATCTTTCCATGAGGTCCTCAACATGAGAGAAACCTACCCTATTTTTCTGTTGATATTTTATGAAATGGAGAATGTGTGGTCCATTCTGCCATCCAACATGGCATGCCACAATGGTGTGGAGTTTTACTGACCTTTGCCAAATTCCTTCATGAATCACAATAATCCACAATACACACATATATATATTTATATATACACATACAAATATTTTTTGTGTTGACCTATAGCTGAGGTACTTATCCTGAGGGGTAAAATCTCTATTAGATGATAACGCCCAGCCTGTGGCAACACAGAGACGTGGCTAGAAAGAGGTTGTACTACAAGACCACTCTCATTTTTCTTCTTGAGTGATTAATTGTAATCATCCCAGAAGTAATTAAATCTAATTCTCAGCAAGGAACACTACATTTCTGATACGCAAATCTTCTGCTGTGACATTATTCCAGAAACTCGTCAGGCTTACTCGCTGTAAAGCCTTTCGCTAAGGAAGATACAAATAGAAAGGGAAATTAAAAGGTGGATTTTCCTTTTCCATGCGTGCGGCATTCAGCTGGAGTCAGGCAGTTCGAGACTTGGTTGAATCTATTTAGATTTAAGAGACGTAAAACACGACTTCAGATCTGGGTGGTCTGTTTGATGTCCAGGAATATATGAATTGGCTCATCTTCAAAATAATATTTTTCTGATTTCTTTTCCTCAACTAATAAATTATATCCGCTTTTGCAATAAAATCACAGGGTAGTGTCCGGCAATACTCTTCCTCTATATATACTGTTGGGTGTATCACTGATATCCACGCGTCTCTTCAAGTCAAAACAGTGAGATCCCTTTTTTAAACTATTACAGCAACTGGAACCACAGATAAAAAATTGGAGTGCCCTGTTTTTATACAACTTTATAATCAGAATCTACACCTAATTTTAATCGTAACCTAAGAAAAGGGGAAAAAAAAGTCAGTTCTCCATCTGTAAAATTAGCTCTCTGTGAGGTATAAATCTCATTTCTTAAACTCTGCTGAAGCCAGAAGAAATCTGACAAGGCAGAAAACAGCTGTAAAACAGAGTCCCTCCAGAAATTGCTGGAGAAATCAATGTATCAAGCTACTATCTTCTGCAAGTCTTTTTCTGTGACAAAATCAAATTTTCAATAAAATGAACACCTGTACAGCACATCTTCACAGCACCTCAAGCTTAAACATTTCATAAATTCTTAACTGGAACATAGAATTAACATTCAGTTGAATCCAATCTTGGCAAGTCATATAACACCTCTGAATCTCATAAAGGTATTGATTAGTTTGAAGTTTTATTTTATATCTCCTAGTTCCATATTATATCTGATTTTTACACAAGAAACAATTGTTAAGTATCAGTGAGTATTAAGAGAATATTTTCTTTTCCTGTACTACCAATGCGAATATCAGATGTTTCAATACTAAATGTGCTAAATACAATATTTCATTTTCTGAGACCAAAATCCACAGCATGTCAGCTTTAACTTTGTAGTAAGCTTTCACATGAATCCATCCAAACACCATGCCACCAGACACACACTATCATAGTCACCTGGTTTGAAAAAAAATAAAGAAAATTTGTGGAGGAATGGGAAGAGAATGAATTGAAAACCTGATTTCTTCTGCAAGTCTTGCAACAACACATAGATTACTTGTGCTGCATCTTTCCACCACCAGACATTCATTAATAGGTTACCTCACCCAAAAGTTTTCAAGTTGCTTTGAAGCCCAAGCAACTTCAGTTCAAATGAACCAGATCATGACTTGCTAACATGCCCAGTCTCTACCAACATACACCCAGCAGTAGTACCACTAGATATCCACCAAAATATGTCATTGTCAGAGACAACACCAGGAAACAGGCTGTCACAAGTGGGACTCCTGTTCAGCCTAACAGATGACTCTCTCTGGCCACCATGACCTAAACTCAGATCATCGCCCAACAACAACAACACTCATTTCTTCAATACTGAAGACTTTCCCAACCCTGAAGGAGCCAGAGTAGCCCAGCAGATCCCAAGCAGAAGACTCAGAATGGTTCCACAACACTTTCTCTGTATTTCCTCAACCTACAACAGCCAGGCTTTCAAATATGATCATAGAATCATAGAATGGTTAGAGTTGGAAGGGACCTTTAAAGATCATCAAGTTCCAACCCTCCCTGCCATGGGCAGGGACACCTCCCACTAGACCAGGTTGCTCAAAGCCCCATCCAGCCTGGCCTTGAACACCTCCAGGGATGGAGCATCCATGATTTCTCTGGGCAACCTGTTCCAGTGCCTCACCGCCCTCACAGGAAAGAATTTCTTTCTGGTATCCAATCTAAATCTCCCTTCTTCCAATTTAAAACCATTGCCCCTTATCCCATTGCTACATTCCCTAATAAAGATTTCCCCCCCATCTTTCCTGTAGGCCCCCTTCAGGTACCGGAAGGCAATGAGAATGAGGAGGTACCTTCTCTGCTCCTGGGGAGGGCAGGATGGGTACAGAAGACCTGCGGTGCAGACCCAGCTCTAATGGACACTCCTGGCCACACAATCCCATTTCACAAACACAGAGCAAGCGCCCACAAACAGTGGCCTCCCTGTGCCAAGCACAACCCAAACGACCACCTCTCTGTTATGGAGTTTTCTGAAAATACCTTTAAGGACTGAGACTTTTTAAGTCAATGAAGGAACAAGGTCTCCTGTGGGGGAGGAAGATGAAGGGGGGGGGCGGGGGGGGGAGGGAGGTCAGTCACCCATGATTTGTACTCGGATGCCAGGTCTCCAGCTGGGTTAAGCATTGCGTGACAACTTGAAATCCCAATCAAGTCCTTGATTTACTTTTTGGCATGCTTCACCAGTGCTTCTCAGCAGGACTAGATGAATCATTGATCTGTTCCAGTACAATAATTTCTATGTATGTTCATAACCTTGGATGAATATATATATAAAATTTGAACATGCATTTTGTTTGCCCAGTGTTCAGCTGGATGAATTTCAGTCTTTAAACACTGAACTTTATTCAAAGTCATGCACTTTCAATGGTGCTGCGTATTTCTGTTTGCATGTTTAAGAGAAAATTTGTTTTGAAAAAAAATAATGATCTCCTAGGTTTTAATTTCGGTCTTAAATTAAACTTTTTGTGAGATAAACAGTTTATAAATTAACTGTACCAGACAATGTTACTCTTAAAAATTCTTTACTCCAGAAAAGTTTGATTTAATTACTGAATAAAATAAATGCAGCAAGCCAGCCCTTGAGAACTTTTTCTGAGCTCAACCAAGCTCATGTGGGTCAGACGCAAAGAGAAGAGAACTCCTGTACAAATGGCAGTAACCGCAGCTCGAACCCTTGGAGAGCTCCAACAACTTTCTACCACTGCATGGTCAGGAGCTCACTGACATCACAGTTTAAAAGAGAGGAAAAAAATTGTAAAAAAATTATAATAAGCTAAGGAAATTTTCTGTCATTCTGCACAAGAGAAAAAACCTATCCCATGTCACAGAATCACAGAACGGTTTGGGTTGGAAAGGACCTCAAACATCATTGAGTTCCAACGCCCCTGCCATGGGCAGGGACACCTCCCACTAGAGCAGGTTGCTCAAAGCTCCATCCAGTCTGGTCTTGAACACCTCCAGGGATGGGGCACCCACAACTTCCCTGGGCAACCTATTCCAGTGTCTCACCACCCTCATAGTGAAAATTTTCTTCCTGATACCTTAACCTCCTTCACATATGGCAGAGACCAAAAGCATTGCAAACTCAGGACTAACTGAATTTCTCCTTAATAAGCTTTACAGAGAGTTTTCTGAAGCTGTAACTTGCAAGCCCTTCAGAGCACCAGGAGCTACAGGTCCCACCAGCCCTCAGAAGGTCCCTGACTCGGTCTCAGCGGTGGGCACTGCACAGCTGAGGGTCAGAGAAGCTCTGCTTCCCATCTGCCACATCGCTGGCTCCAGAAAGACCCTGTCTACAGCCCTGCCTTCCCTTTCCTTTTCCTCAAATGAAATTCTAGGCTTAGTTTGATCCTTTCAGCTACATTTCACATCTAACGTACCACCTTGAGCAATTATGGCCATTAGTATAAAAGACAAGGCAATTATCTAGTTATAGAAAATATTTTACTCCATGAAAATGCAGCTTTTTCCTGTATATATCTGCGAATGCCTGAGCTTTTATAGGATGCTATTTAAGAAATATTCATTATACAATTACATAAAGGAAACAATGAATATTTTGCATTACTGAGTCTTGCTCAAGCTGGGGGAAAACCAAGACATTCACCATCGACTCTCAGCTTACTTGACAGTGAAAGCCAAGCAATCTCCATATGTTTCTTAGACATACATTAGACATACATTATCAGTAAACATGTGAGATTCCAATAGATTAAAAACCCAATTCCCAAATATTACTTTCAATATAGCAGGTAAAATAATTCAGGTAACACTCCGCTTGAAACAATACAACTAGAAAAGTGCTTATCTA
The DNA here is from genome assembly GCA_025769975.1 of Gallinago jamesoni. Lineage (NCBI taxonomy): Eukaryota > Metazoa > Chordata > Aves > Charadriiformes > Scolopacidae > Gallinago > Gallinago jamesoni. Next base: position 205,823,346 of record JAOQGH010000001.1, on the reverse strand, counting down.
TTAATCCAACAAAACATAGTAAAGAGAACTTCAACTGAAAGGACAATTCAGATACTCCTCCTTTTCCCTCCCCAGCCCTTCTTTATTGCCATCATAACCAACATCAGATGCAAAAAGTTTTTAAAAAAATCAAGAAATATCATTGTAGAACTACAACATCTGGTATTTAAAAAAGGTATTTACTATTAATTCTTAAAAGAAACCCTAAAAGAACCTTAGGTGGCAATGCCTTCTAAAGTACCAATGAGCAATTTAACAAACTTTCTTTTCTTGCATCTGTCTTTATCTTTTAAGCTGCACTTAGTGTGAAATAAAACACATGGAAATTGCTATTTTAAAAAGGGCATTGGAGTGCACATTTTACAATAACAGTACTTGACAACTCTTAGGTGAAGAGGAGATTTCTGGAAAACTTTTATCAATGTGAAAATGCAGACAAGCTCCATTTATCTTTCACCTGCTGAGATAAGAAGCAAAGCAACGTATCTGCACCAAATTAGATCTGACATCAGATGAAAAAAGCAAAGCACAGGAGAAGGGATGCCGAGCAGAACAGGGAAGGCGTTGGGTTCCTGAGATGAATGCCAAGTGTGCCAGGTAATCTTTTCCAGTTAAGTAGGAAAAAAGAAAAGAAAAGAAAAAAGGTGTTATCAAGCAGATGGCTACCACAAGAGTCATTCTCCAAAAGCTCACTCCACTCTGTGGTAGAGTAAGAGAAATGTCCAAATACCACGTTAAGGGTTACTAGCGCTCTAATGGTACGTAGTATGACAAGTATGACTTGCATAAGTGAACAATTGGGTTTTTTTTCCTTAATTATCCTGCTTTTGCAAATAGAATGAAATGCCAGAAAAAGCACAAGTCTAGCAGATCATCTCATTTATGGAAAGGAAGCCTCCAGGACTGATCTAATGGGAAGGTCAGGATAATTCAGGCAGAACTAAGTTTTAAACATTTCCAGAAAAGCTCCTCTAACTAGATGACTTCTTTATGAGTAATGTACTAAAGACAGCAGAAAAGACCGGAAAAAACAAGACCTCAAATTTACATATTTGCAAATCTTGTATTGATGCTATGGCAATTTAAAGCACCATATCCTTTGTAATATGGAATCTAAACTTATGTCAAGTAATAGAAGGCTTCTGTGTGTATATACATGTGTGTGTGTGTGTATATACATATATACATACAATATGGTATTTATATACACAATATTTTTGGTCAAACTCAAAGAATATTTTGAGCTAAAGTTGCTTTTCAGGAGGAAAGGAGTCCCCAGTTAGAAAGCAAATAATAGAAATACACATTTTTAATACAATTAAGGGGAAGATAGACAATCAAATTATTCCTGGAACCCCAAACACACCATCATAGCTTTGGTTGTTTTCCAAAGTCTTCATTAATTTATTTCAATTAATACAGTGGTATAATTTAAATCTTTAAAACGCATTTGTAGATCTAATGACAGGTGAGATTTTCAAAATTTGCAAAAGGGATCTCAAAGATCAGATGGTTTCTCCTTAAAGTACATTATTAATGAACCTGCATCTAAGAATACTCAAGAGAAAATTAATTTAATATTCATTTTTTCCTTCCTGAGAAATGCTGCATTTTTCTGTAACGCCTTTCATTGAAACCTGGATAACTGCTTTTCAACGGGTGCACGTGCGTGCCAATGCGTGTATCAGTCACAGTTACAGTCGCTCTGTAACTCCGAGTACCAGGTGGCATGTTCAGCACACTTTTATTAATCACTGCTACACTTTTTGATTGCAAGGGCACTTTAAGAAGCAGGAAATCCATGGGATTATGCATAGTGTATGATTTTAACGTGATTTCTGAAAATCAATATAATTTTTAATTAACATTAGCTGTCTATGAACCAAGTGTGTCTGAAATAAGGATGTGCTGAGAGACTGAAAGTGCAGCAAAAAACCACTTATCAAACTTATCTTCAGCTTATCAAACATGTAACATAAGCAAATGTTTCTTACACACCCAAAGGGAAAAGCATGGATATTGGGTAAGAAACCTGAATAAATTATTCCTACATTTTCCCTATATATTCATCAGTTATTAAAACAAGCTCAAGCACCTAGTAACACGTTCTACACAATTTTGATAACTGTCTAGAGAAGTCAATGGATTTGCAGTAGGAAATCCTATATTAGGATTAGCCTATATTATTTTAATAGAAATATTATTAGTCATGAGAGTAGTACTGCCTGGGGGGGGGGGGGGGGGGAGGGCTGTGGGG
>JAOQGH010000001.1:205786625-205821079 GCA_025769975.1 Gallinago jamesoni | reverse complement strand
CCCCCCCCCCCCCCCCCCCTGTGCTGATTTAACTCGAACTGACACTGCCTTGTCACCAACCCACAGCACGTACACTATAGTGAAAACTTTCACACTCTTGCCAGAAGCCACAAATAACACTCCAAACATCTTAAAAATACACGAAAGTTTAGCTTTCAGCATAAGGCTTACCCTTTGTTTGTACCCATGAGAAGAGGTGTATCAGCAAGAAATTATCAGTCAGTCCGTATGACAGTGACAACAGAGGATGAGTTAAATTCAGATTTCACTAACTCAGCTTCAGAAGGTGACAAATGCAGAAAACCTAGCAGTGATTCCTTTTAGCTGGGTCTCAGATTTAACATTTCAAAACAACAGGGCCTAACCAAATAACATTTTTGCCTTATATTACGAACTATTCTTTCTAAAATTAAAAGAATAAACTTGATACAGAATTCCAAAATGCAGCTTTTCCATTTATTTCTACATTCTGGTTTCAAGCATTTTATTAATTTAGTTTTTCCTCAAGTGCTATAAGCTGTTATCTATTTATTTAGTTCTTCATGCAGCAGCAGAGAGAGAAACTTCCTCAACCAGGAAATGATTAAGTGGAAAAACCTTAAGCTACTTGGTATTTTCACCGTACAACTGATGAGATTTCAAGACTGACAAGATTTCAAGATTGACAAGATTTCAAACAGCCTTCTGCAGCAGCTGTTAAATAAAGGTCTTGTCTACAATTGCATGTTTTTTTCTTTCTTTCTCCAAAAGACATTGCGCTGCTAGAATAAGTGCATACGGGCATGTACTAGAGACCCACTATATGATAACTACCATGCATGTTTTTGTTGCATTAAATCATAAAGGTATTCCAGATACTCCTCAGCATGTCAGCTCCCTCTTAGAACCGATCTCTGTTGCTTCAGTGACGTTATTTATTTTGCTAGCAGCCCTTCCTCATAAATTCTACCGCTAAATACAGTTTACTGTTCTCTGGCATCTAGGTGACAGCCACATAATGTAATGTTTCTAATGGATTCTCTTTAAGGAGTGACGGTTCACTCCTTATGCAGAAACAATTCCTGCAGGCAACAGAAATTTGATTATTTAAAAAAATCTAATACAAATACAGAAATTAGATTTAGCCTCCACTTCAAAATGCTCATCCACTTGAGCAGTCCTCCTGAGCTGAGGATCAACATTGCAGCAACAGAAAGAGAATTAAAATTACGCTTCAACTTACATCGCAAGTTATATAGAATAATCACCTAAAATTACAAAGATCCGTACAGAAGAAATTTCATAGAGTCCATTCTCCATTAAAAACAAGGACTGCAGCTCTACCATTTGTATCATCTATCGTGGAAGACACAATGATGGAAAATCCTTGCCTTTGAACAAACTATCCCACTGTTTAGGGATTCTTAATATTAGAAAGTCTCTCCGATATAATTATTTCCAATCTGCATCTACCTTGCTTCAATTTTACTCTTGTTATTTCCTTTACTTTTCACCCAAGAGAGAATTCTTTATTCTTTTCCTCATTAGAGGAGTATTGCATACATGAGAAGACCACTATCAGTCTAGAGTTTTTCTAGACTGAACAAAATATTTCAAGTCATTTTGAGTTCCTCAAATAATATGGTCTATAGATGTCTGATCATTCTCATTCTCCTCTGGGCTCTGCACAATTTGCCCATGTATAGATTGAATTTTGCTACTCCAGCTGACATTATCAACACTAAGGAGGGGACAATACTAACTTCATGGGATTTGCATGCTGTGTTCTTATTCATATGTATCTATATAATCTATATTTATATATGTATACAATTGCAATTTTTTTCCCCACATCCCAATACTTTGACTCATGTTCAGGTTGTAATCTAACTCCAAGGCCCTGCTATGAAGAGCTGTTACCTAGGAAGGAGCTCCAAATTCTTCATCTGTACAGTGAATTCTTTGTCCCAAAAGCACCTTCCATCATATTGCATCCTATATTTTGGGAATATTTCTCCAATTTGCCGAACTGTTTTGAATGACATAGTTATTAAATCTGTGGATAAAACCACACATCTTGGAAGAGTGGCTAGGTCTCATCGTTCAACAACTTTAGTAATGACTAGAGCGATGACTTAGAGATATTAAATCTGTGGATGGAACCAATTATCTCTGGACGATACTTCCACTCTGATAGTTAACTCAGTACTCAGGTTTTTCAGCCACTTTTAAGTAAGAGGGTTTTTTTTTTTTTTCTCCAGGGTATTTTGAGGCCTTGCTTATGAGAATGTCACATGAGAGTCTGCCTAAAGACTTACTGAAGATATACGATATCCTCTATTACTTCTGAATCAACGAAGCCTCTTATCTTCACAGAAGGAAGCCAGATTGACTTGACATAATTCATTCTTGACCAATAACTGTGCATGCTGTTATCCAACTCCTTGTTTCTTCTAAGTGTCTTCAAAGAGTGTATTTGAGGAATTATCCCAGAATTTTTTTGGCATCTGCATGATCCTGCGCTGAACACTACTTTAATGTTTCATTGAAAAAAATTAAATATGCTTTCATTCAAATTTATACAGAAAAAACAAAATCACTCACAGTACCCTGACATAGCAGAAAAGTACTATTTAAAACAACTAAGGTAGTCTTCATACTTTAGAAAAACATAAACTTTCACCTAAAACCCATCAATTCTTACTTCTTAGAGCAAAATCTGAACTATGAATATGACTGTTTTAACTTAATGTTTCTGCAGGTTTTTCCTCACTGTTTACTTACACAATTCTCTATTTCGTACCACAACTGAAATTAAAGTTTCTTAAAAATCTATTGAAATTTTGCATTGAATTTTCGAACCATAGTTTCACGTGACGAGTAGACCCAGGGTTTGATGTTAATGTGAGTGAGAGGAGAGTCAGATTCTGAATTACAGTTTGCTATTAATCAGATCTGGTTAGTTTGGGGCAAGGGTTATTTAGGCTAAAAATACAAGGCTAGAAAACTTTCCTCAGTATGGTTTCTAGTCCAGATATCAAACATACGAAAGAGAATAAAGAATGTCTCATTCTCCAGAATATTTGAAATGGCCCATAAAGTCTCGGTTTCAGAGAAGAAGCTGGTTTTTCACAGCAGTTCCTTTTGCTGTGAAATTGAGACTTTATGAACTGAAGCATGTCTGTGAAAATCATCTATGACATAATTTATACTCTTCTGACCAAATAAAGTATAAGCAGAAGGTAGAATGAAGAAGAATGATGTAATTCAATGTTTATAAAGTAGCAGACATTTGACAGGCTTCAAATTATGTCCAGGATACACTGATTGATACCATTATCCGTCGGAGTGTTTTCCCTGACATTTTATCTTAAGGCCAAAAGCCAAAAGAAAGACCACAAGCATCTAACCACAAAGTAGCTCTTATTTTCCTATTCTAGTCAGCAATTAGCTCACAGGAACAGAATTCCAAGTATTTCCAATGCCCGTAGTTAAAAATATGCTTGTTTCTAAAATAAAATATAAATGTCATATGTTAAAAGCCATATTTGAGACTGTACTCCATAGACTAACAAAAATATATTAAAGTTGTGCAGCAGTAACATGTAAAATATTTAATTGTGTGAAACCCTTACATAAACAGAAAAACTATTTATTTTAAAAGTACATACCAAACCATGTAGATTCTAATGTAACATAATTGCCTTCTGCTTTTCATGAAATGGAGATTTTCTGCCCTGACTGCTATCAAATCAGAAACATGTGATGAGTGTGAGTTACCAGTTTAGGACATGAATTTCATGACCACGATAGCATCTGCAAGAACCACAGCTCAGTTTCTCCTTCTACAAAGGCTTGGAGCAATCAAATGAACACAGGTAATTTTCAAATGACAAGCAGGGATTTCTGAAATCTAATCTATCCTCTAAGAATTATGATTTATTTCTTGGTGTGACTCTCCCTTCCTGGATGCATTTTGTAAATAAACAGATTGTTCTTTAAAGTTTCATAACTGCTACTCATAGGGATTTCTTTTTTCTTTCTCTCATGTCAGGAGGATTTTGTTTTTCTAAATTAAATAAGCAACTACACAAAGATATCCCTCAGCTCAGCAAAACTACATAACTATTTTTAATAGAGCAGCAGCAAAAACAGGAAGAACTGACAGGAAACAGTTGGGGAAAAGAAATTAAGCCAAGGAGCTGGGAGAGTAAAGAAAACAAGAGAAATAAGAGCACAAAAGCATTAAATCAACTTCACTTTCACCTTATTACAAAAGTACATCTCTCAAATCCTAACCGACATGTAAAGTTCCCCAGGAAAACATTGCATAAGGCGATGACAAAACGTTAAAAATAATTCTTTAGAGTTGCACAATCTGATTGTTGTTTAGCTCCTTTTCTTTCCCCTCTTTTAAAAAGTGCTTAATAAGAGAAGAGAATATTAGAAAACTGAAATTCGCGTTCCCGCTCCCTTAGAAAGCTGAAATATAATAAAAATATCCAATTCTGCTGAAAAAGGAAACGAAGAATACATCTATTGAGTTAGTGCTTATTTAGCTTGAAACTTTACCTTGTTATACAGCTGCTTATATACTTCTTCCTACCTTAATTTTCTGACAGCAATTCTGTACCATGTCCCGTTTTTTAAAGTTAAATTATGTCCTCTAACAGGAATGCAGGAGAGATAGCCCTGTGATTTAAAAACTGGACTGGAACTCTGTAGCTCAAAGGCATCTCCACCACAGATTTTGTATCTGACCTTCTGCAGGCTTCTTAAATCTTCTCCCTTAGTATTCCCTCTGTAAAACGTTAAGTGCCTCAAACGTACGTGAAAGGGTAAGTCAATTCGCTGCCAAATCTTTACTATGTAATATATACAGAAGAAAAATCTTACAGAAAAAGAATTAAAAATACGGAAGGAAAAAACTAACTTGCTATAAGGTTTAGTGATATATATAAGCAAAATGTATCTAACATTTTTGACATCCTGCAAAGATAAAATCCAGCCCCTACACCCTGTGAATGGATCTTTTTAGCACCAGGATTAAACCAGCCGGAAATCTTGACGGTGCTGGGCTTCCACTCGCGGACCTTGACACTTTAATGCCAGGATCAAAGAGAGAAATCGAATCTGTGAAGCTCAATTGCTTTCTCATCATCTGACTTGTAACATCAGCCTTGTGTCTGACCGCTGCCTCGGGAGCTGGGAGCCACACGGGTGACGTGGGACGCTGCCAGCCATCCCATCCCTGGAGAAGGAATCCCAGGGCAGCCGGGACACCCAGGTCTCTATCAGCCACAAACAGTTTATTCTCAAAGCCTGAGAACCAGAAGCTATTTCCCCTCTTTTATTTTGCATTTAAGGATGACAGGAAGATGATAAACAGCCAAAGGCCAGACACATCAATATGCAGGCAGGACAAAAGCCCTTTGTGATTGACAGACAAAACCTAAAGAAGGGGAGGAGACCCCCTTTTTCTTCCTTTGGGGATGGCTCTGGACAGAGACGCCTGAAATTTTAGCCCTCAAAAGCTTCTCCTGTTACCACCAGATCACCTTGCAGGTAAACACCTTCCTGGCTCATGGAGTCACTGTTACGTATCTGAAAAAGAATCTCCACTGAAAAGTGATAATGGTGGAAAAATACTCCCCATTGTACAGCCATAATTCTTGCACCCCTTGTCTGTGGGTAATGCATTTCCTCCCTCGAGGAGGCTGTGCAACTGGATCCAACTCCATGTAAAGCAATCTGTTAAAACGAGGACAAGATTTATTGTTGGAAAGAACAGGTTTAAATAAATTCCAGGAGCCTACATACCATATGTCTAAAAGTGACCACACATGGAAAATTAAATTTAATCTCTTCATACTATATTCAAAAGTTAGCGTTTTCTGTAAAAGAATAAACTTACTGATTTAACAAATAAAATGAACTATTTGCAATAACTGGTGTTCCATTAACTCCTAAAGAAACTAATTATTTCTATAACTATTTAGTTAGATTTTTAATAGCATACACGCAGTACTAAAATTCCTATTTAGTTGCTTTGTAGCATTCAAAGTGGCTTCAAACTTTCATTGAAGTGTGTTTCTTTCTTTCCTATACATTCGAAAAACCATTGGTGCTACTTAGCCCATAAGAAACAACGAAGCAAGGCACCTGAGTTTAGTGTAACAGTGGTTTTGTTCCTGTTTGAAAGCAGTGAAGCCAAACAAAAGAGAAGTCACTCACTTTAAAAGCACCTTCTTGACTTTTCGTGTTGCTACTAAGGAACAGACTTATCAACATACCTCAACATGAAAAGTCGCAACCCCAAAATAGCTTGGAGAGGTGAGAATTAGACAGGACAGCATTTTCTTCACTCCCTGACAGCAGACTCTGCTCTCTGCAGCCGTTCAGCATATTGGAGGATCGGGGGCAGCGTGATTTAACCAGGGGAAAATGAAAAGCCAGCCCGACTCCAGCCCACACAGTTAATATGCCTCATTTGGATCTAATCTAACCAAAGCTTACATCTTCAAGAACAGAGCTAGTTTGAAGACATGACAATAACACAGCAATAAAATACACACCTACTTATTTCAATCCACTATCACTTTTTCAACCCGATAGACACAGCGAAAAATAGTATGAACTGGGACTGGAAAACCTCCTATAACAAGAAAGGTGGTTCAAGGGATATGAAGCACTATCCATATTTTTTAAGAAAAGGCGAAAGGACAATGATCACCTTTATTCTAGGGTATCATTTGAGCATAATAAAGGTTTAGGTAATGCTTAGGTGTATAAAAGCAGAGTCAAAGACCCAGAGTGTTGCACGAGTACAGAATGTTTCTCTATTAAATTGAGGAAGAAAAAAAAAAAAGGGGGAGGGGGGGGCGGGAAATGACCTGGACCTGGTGACTTGTAAATTAGATACGTGGGATGATCCAATATGCTTTTAAATAAGTACTCTCTGAAAAGCTTTACTAAAAGCAAAGACACAAAGCTGCAGGACAGCCTCAGTAATGCAACCACCCGTGTTGCATCTCCTTCCCCACCGCACCCAGCGGCTCCCAGTGCCACTGCTGGCGTGGGGAAAGGGACACAAATCACCCGTTTCCACAGATAACCACGCTGCTGCTGCTGCTGCTGCTGTACACTAGGTTTTACCTTTCCTGTCCTCTCAGGCCAGGAGAGATGGTGGAGCTGCCGGCTGGGATGGGGCAGGCAGAGCCCGGCACTGGGCAGCGGCACAGCTCCACACCGGGATGGCGCTAAACTTACAATATTGTTATCACATACTTTTCCCAAGAAATTTTAAACAGCTCAAGGAAAAAAACCAATTAAACGGAACGTTATTTGACAGGTGCCTAATTTAAAGGAATACTTTAAATGTTATTCCCAAATTGGCAAAAAAAACCCCAAAAAAGTAGACATCACGGGACTATTACCAAAAATTGATGTGGAATCCAGTAACAAGACAATGATAACGTGGCTGTGTATTTTTTGAAAGATATAAATAAAACAAATGGAAATTTAAGTTGCCACCTTAATTCATGAGATGCATCTCTAGGATGCACCATCAGAAGTAGAAATGGTTTCTCTTTTTGCTCTTGACAAGGATCTAGAGAAATTACAAAGTTCACTGAAGATTTGTACTTTGCATTCCTGTACTAATTAGAATAATTTTATTTTGATTTCAGAAAGAGGCTTTCAAATAGTTGACATAATTTTTTTATGTAGGAAACCATTAATTCTATGATGTCTTTTTCCTGTCATTCCCATCCAAAGGCTTTGGTGATAACCTAGAAAAATCAATACTTAAATATATCAATACATATATATACATACATATATATATATATGATGGTTTGACTAGATGATCTTAAAGGTCCCTTCCAACCTAGATAGTTTTATGATTCTACAATTCTACATATGTCATCTTCCTTTTTTGCTTCTATTAGCAGAACAAAAATTATTGGTTTTTTCATATCAAAGCCAAAAAAATGGGTTCATGAAATAGAAGGATAATAAAAGCCATGTATGCAGAATAAGTTAGAAAAAACATGGAAAAATCACAGAAGCATGACCTTTCAACATTTCATGAATTCTTAACACCACCTCTCACAACTATTTTAATGTGGTTTCTAGGTAACTTTAAGCAAAGACATTAGCCTAGATTTATGCAAGTCATTTTGGTGCGCAATCCCCTATATTATATCATCAGCTAGAGAGAGGCAGCTCTGCAACAAAACTAAGCCCACGCAAGATGGGAATTGCCCTCTCAATTTGCTCATCTTTTTACTTGTATTTTCTAACTCAAATATTTGAGACAGGTGCCTAAAATTTAAGATGAATTTTGATTGTTCCTATTTACACCAGGAGCCACAGCCATGCTAAAGATCTAATTGTTGTAAAGTTCTCTACAATGCTAGACTGGAAATTAGAACTGATTTCTTTTAATGTTATGAATACTATCATTGTCCCGTTCCTCCCACACTACCCAAATAAACAGGTGAGAAATAGTGATTTGTACTCACAAATATAATTGAAAAAGTGGGATTTGCTCATGGACATCCAACAGCAGCCACCACAGATCAAAGGAGGTGCAAGAACATCATCAGAGGAGGCTCCGGAACCTCCTAGAGATGTCCACCAGACACCACAATTCTGCACCCTAATACGTATTTTCTTTGTAATGCCTTTAAGACTAGAAATTCTTCTTACCTGTATGAAAAACATCACGAATTCTTGCACTTAAAATATACATTTATGGCGTATCTTTAACTCTGCTACATCCTTTCTTGAGCCCGAGGTGGATACACAGTTTGAGCCTGGGGAGACCAGTCTCCCTCCTGTGAATGCAGAGAGAGCCAGGACCCGACCTCGGCAAAACTGGGCAGCAGCTTCCCTTCAAGCCAAAACCCAAACACTCTAGGGCATTGCAAGTTTTAAGGGACAGAAAAAGAAAAGGTCAAGTCTGCTAAAAGAGTGTGAGAGAGAGAGAGGGGGGAAAAAAAAAAACACTTCATGAAAATAAAGAAGTAAAAATACTTGTTCACCTTTTCTTCTACTGGTGTATAGGCAGAAGATAGATTTTCTTTCTACCCATATATTTGCATTTAAACTGAGCATACGCAGCTCTAAACGCAGTGTTCTGCCAAAGAAGTGTCAGCATTAACCTACAGGGTTATCTTCTCATCCGTAACCCCCTCCTGCGATACCATGTTTTACTTTTGCTCATACTAAATAAAACTAACTGATATTTATAGCATTTTTTAGGAGACTGAATGTTTTCATCTACTCACCAGGTCAACCAAAATACCTAAGAAATCAAGTACCCTGACAGTTACCAAAACGATGCTTTGAACCACTAACTTTGAGATGTTTATATAAGGACAGCAAAAAACATATATAAACACAGGAAAAAATTCTCATCTGCTGTTTTCTTCTGATTTATTACCTAATAATTCAATAGCAGAGGACTTTTAATGTAATTCTTCAGCAAATGTAAGAGGCTTAAAAATAATCTTTATAAGACAGGGGAAGAGTATTTGATATGAAATCCATATAATAGCAACTCTGACTATTAAGCTCGCTCATTCTACAGTATAAAAGAGAGTAGAATTAAAAGGCAAAAATATCTTTCAAGTAGTTGCTTCTGTGCAAAAGGGAGTTAGGTGATTAAACAAGAGACTGATATGGCACTGGTACCAAACATATTTAAAAGAAGATAAAGGTACTTTGAAATATCATGTCGAAAATACTGAATAAATTACGGGATATGTGTTTCATGGGGAAAGAAGAGTAAATAGCTGTAATTTGGGAAGCTTGAATTTCATTAATGATAGAAAGGGCTCTGCAAACAAAAGGACCTTTCTTAAAGCTTTTCAGTGACTTTACACAAGTTTCAATACTCCATCTTAATGGCAGTATATAACAGTAAATGTTCATTATGTTTTTCATGATCCATTTTCAATCAATAGATAATATATAAACAACACTAAGAGACCAGGAGCTTTCTGTTGTGAGCCCTGCAGACCCCCAGTTACGAAAAACATCATACTCATTCTGCTTTGGGAAATCACAACTTCTGATTGTCTGAAATTATTGTTTCAGAAAATAGCATTTTAATATTTATCTCTACAGAAGGCAGACTTCATCCTCAACTTATGATCAATCAATCATCAGACACATCCAACCTCCCATAATAGCTGGTTTCAGCTCATACATGGGGCTTTCCTTTCTAGGGTTCAGAGCAGATGAATTAACATATACCTATTATAAACTGGTAGTATATAGTCTAAGGATTAACTACTATAGCAACCAGTGCTGTAGTCTGCCAACACATATTCACCCAAATTGCTGGATTTTCTAAATTTATGTGGGTAGGATTTATATGTAGGTGTTCATTTATTGTGCAGAGACTGCAAGTTTTCTATTATGTGGATTTCTTCAAATATGTATAAAAGCGCAGCTATTGCATCACCCTTCCAAAAAAACTTAGTGTAATATTAATTACATTAATTACATACATTAATTAAATTGTATTTTACAAATATTTATTTTATGCATTATGAGATTCCTTCTGCTTGTTCATTTTACTCTATGCAATTACTCTAAAACAGTAGCGTAAAACAGAGACAGAAAGTACCATGGATTATTTGAACTGAAATAAGATGACATGAAGTCATACTATAATCAAAACCTTTCGACTTATAACCTTAATTCCATGCAAACGGTATTTATTTTTTTTTAAATAGAAGCACTAAAGAGAACTGCTTTTGTACCAAGACCCTTAAAAAAATAGTGCATTTTTAAACCAATCTTACGTGACATATATGACATCACAAGCAACACCTTTTTGAGTAAGCAATGAGTATTCATTTCCCAGTGGAGCTCAATGTCACCTGAAAATGATTTCCTAAAGATATGGAAATGTCCCTCTCCCCAGACACACATGTATATAAGTTTCTGGGGGGGGAGATACAGGAAAAGGTGGATGAGGAAAGAATCCTGTCTCAACTGTGGTTACCTGTGTGTGTGCATTAAATACACACTATGGGAGATAGCCCTACACAAGTTACTGTATACTACAATTACCCACAAACGAGCGATGCGTAATTTCATCACTTTCAGTGGAGTCGAGCAGAGAGTTTTGAGCCAAAACAGAGGCAAAAGTTAGCAGAAAAGTACCAGAAAAAGAGGGTGGAAGTGAAAAAAAAAAAAAGATAAAAATATGCTTCCTCTGTGTGTAAATATAACATTGTTGCTTGTAAACCTATCATCTCCATTGCAGCTGCTCTTTTCTTAGTATATTATTCTATTTTTTATCCTGTCTGCTGACATGATCTTATTCTTTACTCCTCTTCAGTCACCCGCTCCTTCCCTCTTCTTACTGTCTTTCTTTCTCTGTTGCTCTTCTGAATTTACCTTTCATTCTGACTCCCTTCTTCTCACTTTATCTGTTCTGGAGTAATTGTTCCTGGTTTTTCTTCTACCATTCCAGTTCTGCAACCTCCCTTCTTAGCTCTTGAGATTTAGCACCTTCTTCTTCTGCTTCTCCTGTAGTCGATGCAGTAACATTTGAACAGTCCAACAGAATTTTGGGAAAACCCCACTGATAAATATCAAGGTTGCTTGGAGAAGTTTTCAACTAGTGTGAAACATCTGCCATAGGGGATGGGCTGGGAGCTCGGGGCAGCAAGAACACGGTGTGAGGACAAAGCCTTCCAGCAGAGAGTATAGGGCACTCATTGTACAAATGGAGAAACCTTTTCCATAGCAAATGAGAGGAAGATTATCTGAATACTTCCAATTTTTTTTTTTTTTTTAAATAATGAACTCCTCAGATCCATTACGCATGCTTTGGAGGCAGAAATCAGATGTGTTAACTGGATTGGCAAGCAGAGAGAAACATCAGCACATTACAAGTGCCCAGCCAAAGGACCGTTACAGAACCTCTTTTTGAAAACAATTCAAGAGACACATTACAATCAGGTACTGAGAAAATTCATCACGTTAGAAAAGGAAATGCTGAAACCAAGAACAACTTGTCTTTACTTCTATAAACCAAGACTCATACACCTTTTACAGCCGTATTTCCTAACAGTGTGGGTAGGAAAACACCCACACCAAGGGAGAGGTATGATCACATTACATTTATGTGCCATATTGATTTTGCTCTCTTTTATTGGATAACCATCAACCAGAGCACTTGCCCTCCAGAAGCAACACCAAGCAAGCTCAACTCAACAGGCTGTTAACAAAATGGCAACCTGAAAGTTGTGTGATGTACAGAATATACCTTAATTCCTCCACAAAGACAACAGTTTTGAACTTTCCAACCCAAATTACTTTTCATCTCCTGGGTTCATCAAAGATCACTTTAAGCCATGCTGGCACGCAGTCACTTTAAAATGACAAAAGTCCATGTGAAAGCCAAAGAGCATCTCTGCTTCCCACGCTTATCCCAATGGCAGCGACCGCATGTCGTGGTACGAGCTGCGCAAGGAAAATGGTCCAGCTCAAAACTACTCAGAGCAAAAACAGTGGCTGAATTCAGTTGACCCCAGAGCCACTAAAAATGCTAGTGCCAACCAGAGCGACTGACTGGGACATCAATCACATTAAGTTCAAAAAACTTAACAATAGCCTCAGATATGGCAATTTATATGAACTCAGAAAATAAAGACTTCTTTGCGTTTATTCCTTGTGTCATTCCACTCTCAAGCATCAGTCGTATCTATGTCAGCTATGCTGACATTTAGTCTTTTTTTAGAAAGGTTTTAAGCTTCAGATTACACCATTTAGATGTTAGGATTTTATCTTTAATGGTGAAAAGGATTACATATCGTTTTGGTGACCGAAAGTGCTACTGCTCTCAGCACCTTTTAGGGTACTTTGTGGGGGTGGAGGACAAAAAGCCATCTTTGAGTGGCAATAAATGCTTGTTAGCAGTGAACAGCATTTTATAGTCAAAGGGAAAATATTCTCCAAGCCAAGCAGATCTGACTTCGTGTAAGGTGTTTTTCTGAAAGTACTGTAATTCTAATACCATTTTGTCAGTTTGATCCGTTTATGATTAGGAAAAGGCTGAAGTCATTTTGAGTCATTAAACAGAGGAAATGTAGTTTAATGACTCTTCATTCTTTTCTATTTTAGATAGGAACAGAGACAGGAAGATTGTCTCTCCCAGGGCTCTGGATAGATCCACAGAGGATTCCTCCAAGAGAAGTCCAAAATCTTACCAAAGGGAATCAATGATGAAGTCATACATGGGATAAGACAAGGACCAACCTCAGAGTTCCAGTCCAGACAAACTCAACAAAATCTCTGAGGACTGATCAAGTGACTTCTCTGTCATCTGTCTTCTCCTGGAGTAGTTGTTCTTCTACTGGCATATTTCCATGATTAGATATTCCAGAACACCACTTTAATTCAGTGTGGTAGAAGAGTCACATTTCTCCCTCTACGAATTTTCAGAGATGCCCCTGGACTGCTGACACTTTCTCTGCCCTCCAGTCCCCACTCCATACATTTTACAAGACATGGTGATTTCTGCAGCACAGAGCTGTAATTTGGAATATTTTCCAGGTATACCTTGCAAGTTGCATTCACCAAAGCACACCAAGGTTATCCTCCTCCAAAAACTTCACTGGCCACTGTCTTTGACACCTTATTACATGTCACATTTCACATGACAGCCATTGATGTGTATCAAAAAGTGGAAGGGACTGAGGAAGTCAAATGTCCCTTTCCCTAAGTGGTAATATGTACATTATCCAAAATCAATTCTATGGATCTGAAAGGACAGACAATCTGTAGCCTCACCAGGGAATCTTTTCACTGCTTCTTTCTTGAGATTTCATTCCTCACTATTCTAAGTGAATTCATCCGTGCTGCAATTTATTACTGTAAGAAGAAATCATAGAATCATAGAATCATTTTGGTTGGAAAAGACCCTTGGGATCATCAAGTCCAACCATCAAGTCCAATCATCAAGTCCTACCTTCTACCCTACTCTACAAAGTTCTCCCCTACACCATGTCCCCCAACACCACATCTAAACGACTCTTAAACATGTCCAGGGATGGTCACTCAACCACCTCCCTGGGCAGCCTATTCCAATGCCCGACCACTCTTTCTGTGAAAATTCTTTCCTAATGTTCAGTCTAAACCTACCCTGAATGCCTTGCTCTGTTACCTTTTATCCTTTCTATCACAGCCAGAGAGAACAGAGTATTTCTTCTCTTCCTCTTTTCAGCAGTCTTGTACGTACATGGAGACAGTTATTCCATACCTTATTTATTATTTTTAAAAGCAAACCACCACTATCCATACTTTTAAATAAACCATGTTTTCCAAATGCCAGATCACTGGAGGAAAAACTCTGAGGTTTCTCTGCCTCTTCTGTATTCTTCTTGGTGTGGAATAATTAAAAAGGACACAAAAATACACTTTGAACTTCTTAAAGTACAACAAAAAGACAACCTTATGTACCTCGCAAGCTCTATACATCCCGTCTCCCTGTTTCCCTTGTTACAGGAATGTGACATTGGTGACTTACATTCAGCTGTCAGAGTGCTGACATTCAGCTGCTGTTGAGTCTTTTTTCAGTGAAATACTGCCAAACCATTTGATTCCCCACAGCTCCTCACCTGTAAATGTGGTACCTCATCCCTGTCAATATTGAGCAGCTTTATGGTTTCTCAGACCATAGCTCCAGTTTGCATCTATCTGAATTCCAACTCTGTGCTGCAAAGTAACTGCAGTTCCCAGCCAGCAGATGTACCTATGCATGTAATAATCATTTTCACTGTTATCTCTGTCATTATTTAAATATAAAAATATTAAACAATGGAGGACTTGAGCAAGTGCTTGTCAACAGAGTCAGTGCATCCTCTGTCTGACCGTCAATCTCTGATAACTCTGTCCAAATATTATCCCGGGGGTTCTGTGCTTACCCAAAGGTATTTTCACACAGACCATTTATACCAAGTTACTTTAGGAAAGTACCACGTGAATCAGTGCAAAGAAGCTCTAATCACAATATCGATTACACTCAGAAAGAAAAAAGAAAATAAATTGGTCTGTGCTAATTATTTTTTGACAAATCTTCTTTGATTTACTGTATTTGTTCATGTTGACAAACAAATAATATTTTAATTATTTTTTTTTGTCTGAGAATTAAACTAATGGACCTATAATCTCCTGGTCTTGTATTTTAACTCCTCTGTTACAACACCAGAGACAAAGACATTAAATGTTGCTGATGATTGCTCAAAAGGATAACCGTCAGGTCTGGCATGGAAGGACTAATTTTAGAAGAGAAAGTGTTTTGGAGCCCATTCAGCTGTCAAGTGTTGCTGTCTCAGGTCAGGGAGGAATTCACCAAATACCTCTGGGCTCTGGTCAGTTCTTCTTTAATGTCTCTAAAGTAATGCTTCATTACCAAAGACATAAACAGGAGACAATTAGCTTCCTCCAAAATCATATATTTCTATCTTTGACCAGCATTTTAGTGGTTTGGGTTGGTTTAACCCACATTCATATACAGGTGTCTAACTTCAACCTCACAAGTCAAATTCTCCATGGTTTTTATGCTATGACTCTGGGAAGCAGAAGAAAATAAAACAAGGAGAAGACTGCCAATACGAGGGTCTTAATGGGTGGTAGGAGAAGAAAGGAGAAATGTTTCTTCGAATCCTTTAAATTAATAGCTTTCCTTTATCCAGAGACTGTTCTTGGCCAATATCCGTAAGTAATTCGTAAGTAATGGAATTACGAAAAAACAAGCTGCAGCTTCCAGGGTTTTGCAATTACCAGGGGATCATGCGGCTCGAAGAACCATAGATGGCTACATGCCACAGAAAAGTCTAAGGCAAAGGGCTGGAGTCAAAGGTTATTTTGCAAGCAGCTTACCAGCTTGAGATATAATAAAATTTGAGAGGTCTGGTATTTAAAAGGGAAACAATGACAAGCTAAATGACTTATTACAGGTATCTTGCAAACTAAGAGAGAGGAAAGTTATTAAAATGAGTGTCTCATCTGACCTCACTACTGTATGTTTTACAAAAGGATTACAACCAGTAACTTGTGAAAACACATGTGAAACTAGTTTATTCTGGAAATAAAGGAAGTTGCACCTGCACGTATGTCAAATGTTTGATATTAAGACTGTAAAATCTCATTTTCCTGTTCTCCTCTGTTTTCACCAGAAGAAAAATGTTATCTTCCCTGCCGTAAGCTATTTAAGAACTTACATGAAAAGTAGTATTTCAGCCATTTCCATACTATGTAATATTAGCTCTCCAGGGTCTTAATTATGAGATAAGAGGAGGCTCCTTAAGTAATCAGCATAATCACCAGAAGATTTAAAGCATTTAACTCAGCATTTCCCTTTTCAGCCTAATTACGTTCACAGCTCTGGCTTTTAATGCCATGGAAGCACTCAATTCAGAAAGCTTGAATATACAAGTGTTCAAACGAATACCAAAAATCAAGTAAGCTCTTAAAAACACTGTTTAAAATACTCTTTACAAACATAAATAGTTATACTAGCCACGTACCTGAAAAAGAACATGAACAGAGCAGCTGTGATGCAGAACAAAAGGACCTACAAGAAGGAGAAACGAGTGTTATTACATTAAACATCACTCTACTACTGCATGTTCTGTTCTGGATTGTGAAGATTTTACAACTCTTACTATAAAAGTTACACTTTTTTTATATGCCTGGTGAGCCAGAATGAAAGCTAATCTGAATCCACCAAAAAAGATTCTCCTGTTTCTAGTGGACTTTGAGTCACTCCTGTAAAAGTTAAAAGAGTATATGAAATCCAAACCATGGTAGTGGGGCAACAAACACAGCAGATGATGACACAAATAGTCTGGAATAAAAAAAAAATTAAAATAATAAATTAATAATAAAACAAAGAATGAAATAATCCAGTCTTGCTGTGCACTATAAAAGAGCCAGTGAGCAAATTTAGCAGCTCTCCAACACGGAGAGGGGAACGTCCTGCTTCTTCCTCCCTTCCTCTCTGCTGGGGCTCAGTGCTCCTACCTCCTCCTTTACCACCCGCACAGTGACTCCAAAATGCTAAAGAAATTGAACTCGAAGTGGGGAAAAAAAAAAACTCTGGAGAGTTTTCTGCCAATTTGGTGAGATAAGGAGGTGAGAGGGAGGGTGTAAAAGCACCAGAGCAGGCACAAGCAGAAGGGAAGGAGGGGGACCGCAGTGCCAGGAATCGACAAGGGGAGAAGGGATGAAGGCATCTTCCTTGAGACGACAAGAAGCTGTTGTACTTTGACTGCTTGTACATAGAGCTGGGTTCAGGAACAGCCATACCATGCTCTAAATTCATAACATGCCTTAATCTGTGTCACCTTTTGCCAGATAAAACTCAAGAGAGAGAAAATACTGTTCTGTTCTAGATACACTAGGCCACATTCATACCACCACTCAGGAACCTTTGAAGTTGCAAGAAAACACTTGCACTTCTTTTCAAGGGTCCAGGAAGTTTCAATCACAATAGGATACAGATAGCTTAAGTGAAAAGAACTGGGAGTGCTGGCAGCAGTGTGCATTGGAAGGTTATAAACACGTAGAACAGTAGGCTGCTGCGTGGTGATAGAGATCAGGAGGTGTGATAAAAATTGGAATAGGAAAAGCTTGCAATGACTTTCAGAGAAAAAAAAATATCTTACAATGAGACCATTTCCCTTTTCTAATTCCTCTGCCTTGTAATTTAAAATAATCACACAGATATTATAATGTTTACTGTGCAGACTACCCATTTTTTTTTAAATTTTCCATCATCAGTACAATCCTATTTTATTATTCTGCACCAAAAATGTGAACAACTGAAATAATTTTGCATGAAATCATCAGGGTAAAGTGAGGACAACGATACATTTCAGATCAAACCGGCAACAAAAGCAGACTTAAATTTAAACCTAAGTTCTACTTAAAAAAGATCTGCCCTAAACCTCCAAAGTTCATCTCTGGATGCCATTTCTGGGAGACAGAAGGGACAAGAAGCCTTGACAGCCCGAGCAAAGAACCAGTTATTAGGTTGCCCTGGGGGGGGGTGGGGAGAGGGGTTGGTTGTGGGGGTATTTTTGTTTGTCTTCATTTGGGGTTTTTTTGGGGGGCGAGGGGGGGGATAGTATGATACTGCATATTAGAAATGCTTCAGTAAATAGTCTGTTTTTCTTGCCCGTTTTTTTCTCTTATTCTTTTTTTTTACCTTTTTTGTTTGTTTTAATGTTTGACAGCAACGTAACAAGTATTTATATGCATCATTAAGGTTCCCTCTGAGTTCTCTCTTCTCCAGGCTAAAGCACCCCAGCTCTGTTCTCTCAGCTTCTCCTCATCTGGGAGATGCTCCAAGCCCTTAATCATCTTTATGGCCCTTCACTCCAGCATGTCCATGTCTGTCCCATACTGGGAAATCCAGCACTGGACACAACACTACAGATGTGTCTCCCCAGGGCTGAGCAGAGGGGAAGGATCACCTCACTCGACCTGCTGGCAATGCTTCTTCTAATGCAGCCTAAGAGGCTGGTGGCCTCCTTTGCTGGCTCATGTTCAGCTTGGTATCCACCAGGACCCCCAAGTTATTTTCTGCAAGGCTGCTTCCCAGGTGCCCCCGGTATATATTGGTGCCTGGGATTATTCCTCCCCAGAGGTAGAACTTGGCACTTCCCTTTGTTGAACCTCATGAAGTCCCCATCAGCCCATTTCTCCATCCTGTTGAGGTTCCTCTGGGTGGCAGCACAACTACCTGGTGCGGCAACAGCTCCTGCCAGTTTTGCATCATCTACAGAAGCCTGCTGAGGGTGCAGCCTCCTGCCCACTCATCCAGGTCATTAATGAAGATGCTGCTGACCCCAGCATGGACCCCTGGGGTGCACAAGCAGTGACTGGCCTTCTGCTGGACTTTGTGTTGCTGATCACAACCCTTCAAGCCTATTGATTCAGCCCAGAGAGTTTTCAGTCCACCTCATTATCCACCTATCATCAATTTGTCTATAATCTGTATTCTATGTGGTAAAATCTGGGAAACTTACAGTACTTAAAGAACTTGCTCTATAGTCATCAGATGTCTCCAGGACTTAAAAATATTATTTGAAAAAAAATATATATGTGGAAAACAGGAAACTGGTACCAATTTTTGTGAATGTGAATTTCAGTGACTACCAGACTGTCCACCAGGCGTCTTCTAACATCCACAACTACTCTAGAATAAATTATTTGAAACAGCCAGTTCATAAACAATAAGACCACAAGAAACAATCACAAAATAAACAAGTAAATTAAAATTATTGTAATTTTCTTCTTTGACAGACGTTTTAAGTAAAGGAGCAGGTGTATTTTATCTGAACTTTAATGCACCGTTGAGGCAGTTGTGTATGTTAATTAAGTGGGCATGGAGATACTCAAGAACACTACAGGAGAAAACTCTAATAATTAGCAGTTGATTATCGAACTAAAAGGCATTTTAACTGAGGTGACCAAAGAGGTTTTGCTTCCCTCTTCAGTAATCATTTGAATGATGGAACAGAGATTGTGTCATAAATTCACAAAACCGTTTAAAGGCCAAGTCTTCACGCAAAGCGATTAAATTGCCCAAAGTCAACAAGATGAAATTCAATATAAACAAATAGGAACTAGTTGGCAGGAGAAGTCATGTACATAAAAACCATGACAAGAAACAACTGTAGAGGCAGTACAGGAGGATAACAAGTTCCACAGATGACAAGTAAATAGGCACCAGCAATGCAATGCTATAGAAAGCACTGTAGGCTCCTTTAGAAGCAGAGGAGGTAAAACACAGCAGCCTGCTACACCAATGACCCAGTGCTAGAGACACCCCAAAATCGTCTTGTTATCATAGCACCACGAAACACAAGGCAATGGTGACCATGCTCCAAATTTAAAGCAGTTTCAACATAAGCCATTTTTTTCAACTTTTCCCCAGTCTGCAGATTATTTTTTTTGTAGCATCCTCGATACAGTATGTAATAGCTATTTGAGACTTAAAAATTAATATACTAAAAAAAGGAAAAAAATCCTAAGGCCTACAGAAATATAATTCTCAATATTAAGTGAATTTAAGCCTTAACATCTAGTGAGCAGGAAGTCTTCATTTTGGATTTTTCTTGCGGAGTCCCACCACTTTTTGATTTACAATACAAGGTCAACAAATTAAGCTTGGCAACACATGGACCTTGAAACTTTCCAGCTGCAGGAACAGATACAACAAGCAGAAAACCTACATATTTCTAACAAGACTGATATGTCCTAAATATTATAACATTTTTAAAGAGCTGCATGCAGGGTACAAGAAAAAAGCCCTATGCTTCGGGATGAGTTAGCATATTTGGTGTGTAAGGTGAGCACTGTAATTGAAATGATTACATTATACTTTACTGTACTACACTAAACCTTAACAAAGAGGAGAGTTGCTGACAAAACTTAAGACATACTTTTTCCAGATCGTTGTTGGCTGACAAAGCCAGTATTTTTTATAATATTTTTTTTTTTCAGGAAAGCTTAGCCCTCATATCAACAGCTTCAGTTCCCAGCAGCCCCAGTAGCCCCAGCAGCTCACAGATGACTTGCCCTCACAGCCAGATAGAAGTCTTGGACCAGAGAAAGGAAAAATAGCATTGACAAAACTACTAAAACTACTCCAGTCTCCTGTATTCTGAATTTTCATACATATTACTTAATTCAAAGTTTATGTGTATTTTCCTTAAGCATTTTCATTATAGTCAGATTTCCTGGGGTAAAAAAAAAGGTCTCTGATTGGAGGCTACTGGATCTCCCAAACAGTCAGAATGAAGAGTAGGGCTGAAGCCTGGGATAAAGTAACATAGACCTCGCAATTAAAAAAGAAAAAAGCAGTGAAGCTACACATAACGTATGTAAATGCAGGCAGGAGGAGGGCAAAGGGACAGATGGTGGTATCAGCCGGCAGAAGCATTTAGTGTCAGCGCAACAGGTCAACACCAATGAGTGTCAAACCCAGCTCACAGAAGACCTTGAGCTGTTTCAGCCCCCGGCACATCAACGCCTGACTTCAACCACATTCATGAAGCCTGAGAACTGTCACCTTCTTGGTCAACCACTTCGCAATGTATGTGAGAGCTATATCTACACTGGATGATAAAACTGTCAGCTAAGGTCTGTCTGAGCAAACCTTTGTTGATAAAAATCATGGAAAATTTAAAACCCAGTCAAAGTCCCTCCAATAATTGTTACCTGAGCCAATTTCTTCTAAAAGTTACAAAAAGGAGAAAGTAGGCTTATTATTATACATTTTTTAATCCATCATGAATAAATATTTCTACAGGTATCGCCACAGTAATAAGGATTTAATTCCACTCTGTGCTTGTTTTCTCAAATAACTACTTTTTAATACACATTTTCAGTTATACAAGCACTTTGTGACCTATATATACTTATAACTGGGAGCTTTGCGCAGTGGTCACAAATTTATACTAACAAAAAATTATTTCACCTTTTATTTTTAATCCTTAAAGCAATCCATTTATCCACAGAAGAGGGTTTTTTATAGTAGTTAAACATGACAGAAATCACAGAACCTTTCTGATCAGAATCACAGAATGATACAGGGTTGGAAGGCACCTCTGGAGATCATCTAGTCCACCCCCCCTGCCAAAGCAGGTCCACCGAGAGCAGGTTGAACAGGAACTTGTCCAGAAGGGCTTTGAATGTCACCAGAGAAGGAGACTCCACCACCTCTCTGGGCAGCCTCTTCCAGGGCTCTGCCACTCTCATAGGAAAGAAGTTCCTCCTCATGTTTAGGTGGAACTTCTTATGCACAAGTTTGTGTCCATTATCTCTTGTCCTGTCACTGGGCACCACTGAAAAAAGACTGGCCCCATCCTCTTGACACCCACCCTTTAAGTATTTATAAGCATTGATCAGATCCGCCCTCAGCCTTCTCTTCTCCAGACTAAAAAGACCCAATTCCCTCAGCCTCTCCTCATAAGGGAGATGCTCCAGGCCCCTAATCATCTTTGTAGCCCTTTGCTGTACCCTCTCCAGCAGTTCCCTGTCCCTCTTGAACTGGGGAGCCCAGAGCTGCACACTCCAGATGGGGCCTCACCAGGGCAGAGTACAGGGGCAGGATGACCTCCCTTGACACACTCATCACACTCTTTCTGATGCATCCCAGGATGCCATTGGCCTTTTTGGCCACAAAGGCACGTTGTCGGCTCAGGTCATCCCATTGTCCACCAGGACTCCCAAGTCTTTCACCTCAGAGCTGCTCTCCAGCAGGTCAGCCCCCAACCTGTACTGGTGCTTGGGGTTATTTCTCCCCAACTGCAGAACCCTACACGGGCCTTTGCTGAAGTTAATCAGGTTCCTCTCTCCTCAATTAGAGGAGATACCAGAAGTCATCTAAAAAGAATTTATAGGAAAACTGGTGCTGGTTTTTAATGAAACTGGTTTCATTATGTTCAATGAAACCTGTTCATTATGTTCATTAAAACCTGATCTGATGTAATGTAATCTGATCTAATGTAAGCAGTTATTTTCTATTATTATTTAATGCTCCAGGCAAGAAATTATCACAACAGTCACCTGATGGAATGAGTCACCATTAGCTGACGTGCAGTTCTTATGCATGACAGTAACATCTTCACCTCTGTGGGACCTGAAGCACAGGACTTCAGCCCTAAACCCCTGAGCTGGGAATAACATCAGCCACAGAGTCAGAGTTCACTGCGATGAACAGCACTTACAATCCTGTGTGCTGTAGCAGATTATATACTATTAGATCATATCAGCAATGGGCTTGATATATATACTATATATCCATATATAACAGAAAAAGCAGCTACAAAGAGCAATTTTTTTTTAAATGAACACACTATTTTAAAATATATTTATTTGTACACACCTCAGCAAAAGCTTCTGAATCTATATTTAAATTTCAGTATTGAATATACTGAATATACTTCAGATCTGTCAACTGGCCTATTAGGGCTGTAGTGAAAATATAGCCAAGGCTGAAGGAAAAATAAACTCCCAAACACAGCATTATTGCAACCACCTGGTCCTGGAGTCCCTCAGTCCCCTCTCTGTCTCACAGACGGCACCTCACAGGACCAAAGAGCCCCTTAGACAAGGCCAGGTTGTTCTGAAGGATGAGTCTCTGTATTTAGCCACAAATTCTTTATATTTCAACCCCCCATGGAGACAGAAGGAGCCAAGGGGGAATGCAAAGCACTCTGATTTTCCTCAGGCATGTACAGGTCTGGAATGACTGACAGTCTTGAGTCCAAGATCTGACATGGATTTAAGAAAATGCATACACCATAATCAGATATCACTCTCAGTACCTGCTGGGTATGAATATGTACAAAATTTGGCACTGTCTGGATACTCTGAAGTCATATCCTGCCTCTCATTTAGATATTAATCGAAACATTATCTACCTTTTTTTCCATTACCTTTTAAGTAGTCATCTTCATAATATCCCTTATTTCTCTATTAACAGCAGTTAGTAAGTTCCTAAGAACCACAGCGAGTACCAACAATGAGCTACTTGATTCTCAGTGTTGCCATTGCTTACTGAAGTTCTCTTATAGTTTCTGTGTGGAAACATCATTATTTAAAAATTCAGTGAAAATTCAGTAAAAAAGTTTTTAAAACAAAAATATAAAGGTATTTCACATTGAAAACAGGTAATCTGGTTTTATACAAAAGGGTAACAACTTACGGAAAATGGTGGTTGTCTTTTACCAAGTTTGAATTTTTTGTGATCCCAAAAGACATACAGCAATTGATAATTCTAATATGCAATCATCTCCCACTGGACATTTGAAGTTATGCAATGTTTTACCTTCTTTCTATAGTAAATCCTGTCAAATCAAAACCTTTAGATCACCTGGTGTCCTTCTCCACTTGAAATCCACCATATCTGGGGAGAATTTCATAAAAAGTATATATATATATATATACACTATTTAAATATGTATATACATAAAAAGTACTGGTGAAAACTATTGTCATGATCTTGGTCATCCACATAAGGATTATTTTTCTAGTTTCTATTAGGGAACTTGTGAAGCAATGTAATATTGCTGCTGCCTTAAAAATTACAGGCTTTAGGAAAACATAGAAAACAATTTGTCAGATCCTTATTGGGCACTTGGCCAATTTAGCTACACCTACACCACTTCAGCTGTTAGAGGCTCTGATTTTTTTTTTCTGTCAGCAAGCCTCAAGCAATCTCTAGACTGATAAGATCAAAAGAAACACTACTATGTGTTATTAAACAAGAGATTATACAGATTCATGTTAAAGCACTGTTGTTTGATCGCGATTAAGTGATTGCAATTGGCAAATGTAAGAGGCAACCGAGCCAAGACAGGGAGCACCTGCCGCTCAGAAAAGCATGAAAGAACAAAAGAGAAAATTAAACCATTTATTTTCTAGGTCACGCATTCCATATATACATATATAAGTTAAGCACTTCAGCACCCTTCACTTGTTTTCTCAAAAAACACTTATCGAGTCTCTTTCCCTTTATTTCGTATTATCTTAATCACAGAAAACAAATCTGTAATGGATCCAATGAAACAGCCTTCCTTGAAGCTCCTGACAAGAGTCCACTGACTTCAAGGATGCACAACAACTGAGAGACTGAAGTATAAAAACAGCGACTATCAAATCAAACAGCAGCACCTTACTATTGCACCTTGCTAAAAGGGTGAAGAAGAGCTATTTTTACAGCATATCCCATTGGAAGAGCTGGTCCAGGCTCACTTCTCAAACCGATCCGCCCTTTGAAACTCAACTGGCAGGTGGCTCCGACACCGAGCCATGGGAACACATCTCCCGTCCTATTCTGTATCTTCTGGTGCTCCCAGTTCTCGAAGTCCCATCCCAGGCTATAAAAGATAAACTCCCAGTTATCAGCTGCAAAAACGTCATTCCGTTAGGCTCCCACACAGCCACCTCCAAACACTATCTAACTAGGAAAAAAAGCACACACACAAATATATATACATAGAAAGTAAGTACAATACCTTAGGGCTACAGAGATAGCAAATTATTTAAGGAGAGTTGCTCTTTCCTAATTAAAAAAAAAACAAACTTATCTAGCTTGTAATAATAATTACAATAGGAAGAAAAGAGCAGAAGGAAACTTCAGCCAACAAGGCCAGGCTGGATGTGGCTCTGAGCAACCTGGTCTGGTGGAAGGTGTCCCTGCCCGTGACAGGGGGGTTGGAACTAGATGATCTTTAAGGTCCCTTCCAACCCAAACCATTCTATGATTCTGTGATTCTATATCACACAAACAAGAAACTACCTTCCTGAAACAAAATACTCAGAATGGATGACAACAAAAATTGTAAAGATAATGACTTTTTAAAAAACAAGTAAATTTTTTTCTTTTTTTTTCCCCTCCATAATATGATTGGATTAGGTGATCTTAAAGGTCCCTTCCAACCTAGACAATTCTATGATAGTTTAAGGTGCATTTCAATGAAGCAAATTTTTTCCCCACGTACACACATCTGGTTGGGTAACACTAGGGACACAATTGCTCAGTCCAGAGACACATCGAGTATCACATGCATAACCTACACTTAAAGGGGGTAAGTAGAATTGAAAGACATGATGCTTCCTTAAAGACAGTTCATTCTTAAGTTATTATTACTTAGTAGTAGGACTAAAATGAAACTCTCCCCAAATTAACTGAAGTCAATGCCACATTCCCACTGGATTGCTGTTGGGAGGTTACACTTGGAATTCTCACCAAGAAGGGAAAAATCAACAGTTTCAGTGATTAGTTCCTACAGGAGAACATTTTTGCCATAAGACATGGTAAATTCTTAGCTTCCACCCCACAAGAAATGTACTAAATGTGACACTGCCCCATTTTCAGTTCATTACCCATTCATTCCCTGACATAGCTCAGCTTTAAACCCCCCAACCATGACTTTAATACTCAGACAGCTGGAGGTTTGGGGGCTTTTTTGTTTTCCAGATTTTCTTTGTTTTCGGAGGCCTCTTGAGAAAATCAGCACGTCCTCAGCAGGACAAGTCCTGCTACATTAGGCCAGCCCGGGTGGACATGAACTTTGATGACTTTTGAAACCTTGATTTTCATTATTGTGTTTTAAGAGAATGACTAATAGCCATTAGGCAGATTTTATAGTTTATTTTCATTTACCAGGGCATATTTCCAGTTATGTTGATTGTATTTTTCCAATAGTCACAAAGAAAGTTTCTCTCCAATTTTTTGAAAGTCAAGAATTTGACTAATGAAAACTTTTCATGTGAAAAAAACCCAAATAGACCAAAGAGAAATCCCCTTTCTGAAAAGGCTTCCCATTGCTTGTAAATTAGAAAGCTTTCTTCAACAGAGCTTTTCAGAGCAGGGAACCTAGAAAATTCTCCATAAAATAAATCCAAAACATTTATAACTCGGTAAAAGTGTACGTCCAGCTCTGTTTAAATACCCAGGTTGTCTGTGTGTGAGGACCAGGAGCAAGACAGACACACAGTAAGGCTGGACACCAGAACAACTCAATCCCTTCCCGCCGTGAGAGCGATTAGACACGAAGTGGAGTCACACGGTCGCTTGTAATCCTTCACGGTGCTCAGGCACTCAGAAACTGAAATAGTTCAAATTTCTCCATCTTTCAGATATAAACAGTCTCTCACTTGTACAAGGTTAATTGCAGTAAAGTCTGCTGCAGGAACCTACGGCATTTGAGCAAATTCTTCAGAGATCTACCAAAATAAACCTCCTTCCTAACAAAGGATGTTCTGAAACTATGGAGCGAAGCAAAACTTAGGAGAGGATGTTCTTGACCAATACCTCATCACCTTTGTATTGCATACAAAAATTAATATAGTTTAAGCTTTAATAGGTAATGTCCTTGAGAAGAACAGGCTTCATAAGACTGAAAATTCCTAATTACATATATAAGGACATGCCAGAGAGCATCCAGCGAAGGACCACAAAGATGATCAAGAGCTTGGAGGAGAACCTGAGATAACTGGGGTTGTTTAAACTGAAAAAGACCCAGAGGGGAAATTTAGCAATGCATACAAATAAATTCCTGGTGGGGGGAATTAAGAAGACTGAGCTGGACTCCTCAGTGGCAGCCAGTAACAGGAAAGGAGGCAACAGGCACAAGTGGATCTGAGAAATAACTTTTCGACTGTGAGAGCAGTTAGGCACTGGAATGGGTTGCCCAGTGAAGCCTCCATTCTTGGAGATCCTCAGAAGTCAATGGGACAAAGTCCTGAGCAGGGAGGTTGGACTAGCTGATCTCCAGAGGTGCCTTCCAACCTGAACTCCTCTGTGAGTTGGTGAAGTACTAGATCTTGGAATAGCCTTGCAAACTGCATCTGCATGCAGACTCTACCTAGAACTACACTGTACTGAGCCATGTTAAGAAAAGAAGCATTTTTCTCCTTGATTATTAAAAAGACATATCTGTTTACCTAATGATTTTTCTAAATCGATGATAAATTAACACAGATTAGACAGAAGAATTGCTTGGAACAAGGAATACCACATAATGTAACAAATTGAGATAAACATTATGCCCTTAGTCCAATAACAAATAGCTTGAACTAGTGACAAAGTAATAAAATTGAAATTCAATCAAATAGATGTTGGAGTAAAATTTGGAATACAAACATGTTTCAAAAGTCTATTTGCACTACTGAGCAATAATTTCATCTGGCAACAACTTGCATTCGTTACTATTTTATAGATGCAAATATTCCCAGTGAGTGAGTAAAATATGTCAATGATTAACCATTACACAGACTGTGTGGTTTGCACTTATCTGTTTCTGTTCAAACGACTGACAACAATAATGCAGATACTCTTTCATGTATCTATATTTATGGTTGATTTTGTGTTGGGTTGTTTTTTGGGGGGGTATTTTAGTATTTCTATAGGTATTTAGCAGTTATTTCACCTTTCCCAGCTTACAACTCCTTGAGCATAATATAACTATAATACATTTTAGCATAATATAACTTTCACAGAATGACTACAAGTGAATGTAATTAAAGGAGAACCACAACAAGTCATCAAACTTACCTAACTCTCCTTCAATTGCCTAATGTAACTGTTAAAATCGGGAATAGAAATTAGCATTTCTGTTTATCATATCTTTTGCATGAGCTATTTAGTTCCTTGCCTCTTTTTCCTTTCCCTTAGCATTCCTGGTTTCCTTATCAGTGTGATTTCAGCTATAAATTTCCTGTACTTAAAATGCCCAGTTCTGGACAACTGTAACTTTTCTCTGGTGTTGTGTTCATCATCCTTAGTCATACAAAGGTTTTCCTACTTCAGCTTTGACCAGCGTAGGTTCTTATCAGGGAATAATATTCTCTCAAACACTTGAAGCTGAGATTTTGTTTCCTACAAAATCTATTCTCGCCAGGTTTTGCCCATCAGCTGAAGTGATCCTCATTTCTTAATCCCAGAAATCCAAAAAGCTTTACAGTTAGTTTCTTCTTACTGCCCATACTATTTTGGATGCCAGCCTGCCTCAGACAATGACACCACATTTATAAATGTTAACTCTGGGCAATTAACAAACTTATACAGAATAAAATATTCCTGCTTTTGAGTTCCAGAAATTAGAGTTTCTTGTCAATCAGTCCTCACCTACACCTCTAGAACCTACAGCCTCTTTTCAACCAAATTCAGCAAAGTTACACATCTCAAAGATAATTACATTCCTGCAAAATCCATTGAAACTGGCAGCTGGGTGGTGGACAGAGGTCAAAATTAGAGCCCCCAGCCCCAGAAAAACTTTTCAACTTCACATGGAAGTCATCTCCTCCCTTTGGTCCATTATTGTCCAATAAAGGCGCTGAATATAGCTCTACTTAACATATGTATTTTATACCTGTGGTTTAGACTTGAGGAAAAAACAGACAAAATAAAATTACTTTATGTCAAATAACACCCTAAATAACATGCACTGTTTCTGAACAGAACACTAAACCTACACACACACTCTCAAAAAACTTTAAATGATAAGAAAAACACACTTTAGCATTTTCAACACATAACTCCAACTTTACCCTAGATTATGCCAGGAATAGCTTTAAAATATCTGATCTACAGGGAGTAAACTTTTCTACATTTCTTTAAATTCACCCTGTTATGGCAGAGTAAAATACCTCTGAAATACATGAAATGAGCCCATTTAATTGAATTTGGGCCTGCAAAATGCTAAAATACTATACAGGGCTTTGTTCTTGTTAGTTTAAATATTCAGATTACAACTACAAAGCACCTGCAGAATTACTATAATTTTAATTTTTCAAATATCTATACACACATATATTAAAAAAATGTCTTTTTATAGTGAACATATATTACAGCATCCAGGATATTCACAAGGAATTCAGGCAAATGTTTTATATTATACCGCTGGACCACACTGATCCAGATTTAAATTCTACTCTTTAAATCTCCATCTAAACTCTCAGATTGGGTGGCTGTGATACTAACTGAGGAGTTCTTCATGCCAGCTGCCCATTTTGCTGTGCAGGTTTGCTCACCACTGGGTCGCGGCTCAGTTCAGGCTGGAGCTTCATGAATTACTTTTAGACAACGCCAATTTACATGGTCACCGCTCCTCGTCTCCATCAGCCTTTTTTTTTTTTTTTTGCTGATTACTGCCATGTGTCTTCTGCTGGCACAGAGATGCACAGAAAAACAAATCATAGACCCCATCCACCTGAAGGTGACTGTATTCCTCTCCCAAGGACTGAACTGCAGTCTGAACTGAACTGAACTGAATTCCTGCAGGAGCAGGCAGCTGGGGTTCACACCAACCTGAATCAGTTGAAGCCACACCAAGATCAAATCAGAGCCTGTTACACACTGCAAACTCCCAACAACACAGTCAATTCAGCCAGCATGGTTTGAAGCTCCCATCTTTATAACTTTGATGAATAAACGTGAACCATTCAGATTGGGATACATTGAAAAGGCAGAATTAGAAATATACTTGAAATATAACGTTGCAAAAAATGCTAACATCTCTAAATATTAAATCCATATGTAAGCTGAAATTTAAATCTGGTTACTTATCCTACAAGAGCATTACGAATGTAGTAAATACTAAAATAGCAATAAATTTTCTTAGTAGCCTGTGCAGATGTCTCATATTAGACTTCTGAACACAATTCCTTAGCTCATGTTACGGATACCATCCAAGATTTCATCTCCACCATGAGGATTTCTGCTTGACTCTTTTCCTTCCAGAGCTCATAATCACTGAAGAATTACAAGGTTTGATATTACCTTAGTATCCAAAAAGGAACTTCAGGAGACATTTGTCTTTAAAAGTTTACGGGTGTTGAAATAATTTTGTTTGCTGTAAAGCACATACACTAAAATAATATTCCAGGCATAATATTCTGCACAAGGCAGCACCATGAAAGCCACTATATCCAGTAATCATTCATACTGGAGAAAATTAGAAACATTGTCAGAATACAATGAAATTCTGATAAGCACTAAAAACTAGTAAACGGAAAAGTTTAAAGGAGTAGAAATAAATAATGTATTTTCATAAATCAGAAATAAATAGCAGAGTTTTCCCACCATTGCAACTGCCTAAGTATTACTTTAAGTGGTGTATTTGACAATTCATTTAAGTTAGATGGACAAATTTAAAAATTACTAGAAATTTCGGCATGCTTAGACTTACTGGGATTTAGCTGCAATAGAGAAATATTCATTTTCCAGCCTCAAAAATTTCCTGATGCACAGGCCTGAGCCCATAGCAGCCCCCTCTGTTCTGCTGGTGAAACTGTAGGCAGGGGCAGGAGGGAGCCCCTGCAGGACGGGCATTAAAAAATGCGCTCAGAAAGAGTGGATTTCTTTTCTTTAAAAATTATACATGACTAGCTGACACCTGATACAAATATTATTTTTTTACATCTATATATATTCATGTACAATGGTATTCTGGTGTTTACTAAGTGAAGAAAAAGCATTTAAAATTTACTGTAATATATGTAAAATATATGTTTATGCACACATGCTGGCACGTTGCCTATGATGTCATCTAACATCGGCCTTTCTGTCTCCCCCCACTACTTTGGCAGCCGTTTCCATAACCCTGTGAACTACACGCGTTTCTTTGCGAGTAAGAGCCCCCTCGAGAACAGGAGGAGGGGGGACAGCACGGGAAGCTGAAATCCCTCTCACGTTTCCCAAGACAGGAGCCTCCACGACGTACAGCTGACACTAGTTGTCATCATAAGGTACAGTGAACTCCTCGGGGTAACGAGGGCTCTTAGCAATTAGCATTTTCTGTGAGCACGCCAGGAAAGACATACATTCAGAATTGTTTGGAAGGAGGTGAAAGCAGAGGTTATGTTATTTGTTGAATGAAGGAGTTGATGCTGTGATGGAATTATTTTCCAGTGAAGCTTCCTTCACTGAAGAGAAGTCGTGGATGCCCCATCCCTGGAGGTGTTCAAGGCCACGCTGGATGGGACTTTGAGCAACCTGGTCTGGTGGAAGGTGTCCCTGTCCATGGCAGGGGGGTTGGAACTCGATGATCTTTAAGGTCCCTTCCAACTCTAACCATTCTATGATTCTGCGTTCCTGGTGTGCGAACCTTTGCTGTGTAATCTTTTAAAAAGAAGTACCATACAGCCTGGCCTTGAACACCTCCAGGGATGGGGCGTCCACAGCTTCTCCGGGCAACTTGTTCCAGTGCCTCACCACCTTCACAGGGAAGAATTTCTTCCTGATAAATAAGCTAAATCTCCCCTCTTTCAGTTTGAAGCCATTGCCCCTCACCCTATCGCTCGACTCCCTGATAAAGAGTCCCTCCCCAAATGCGTTGCTCTTCTATTACAGAACTTCATCACAACTTGATCAGCATAAACTGTTTACACTGTGTTACGTTCCTCTTTCTCCTGGCAGTTTTAAAATTGTCCTGTTCACTTTACTGACTATCATTTAAATACTAGAGGATCTGCCACTCACTTCTTAACGCATTAAGTTACAGGTTCAGGAAAAAGCCCCGGCACTAGCAGGGAATGCTACAGAGAAGCCTGATTCATTTTTCGTTCCTTCTGCTACTGTGACTACTACCACAACACAGAAAAATAATAATATTAAAACAATAAAAGTAACCTAAAACAAGGTTAATATAAGATTCTGCCTTCTGGTGTTTGTTTAAGTATTCTCTTAAATGTTTAAAAGCTGGTTTAAATGTTTGTTCATGCCCAGAGGCGTTACTTTAGTACCAGAGCAAAATCAATTCTTATTGTATAGAATATGACATTTCAAAATCAGTATGTAGCAAAACAACTAAAACCATCACAATTTCCTTAATATTATAGCACTGCCCTGTTCTGCTCTGCACTTTCTTGGTTGCTCTCCATCTCTCTTGCTCCTCACCCTTCCCCAGGAAGGTGGGAAGGTTACCTGCTCCCAACTCCTCCCAGTTGAGAGCTGGGGAGAAGGGCACCACAAGAGCTGTTCCAGCCCCTCAGATGACATCTCTCATGGCATGACACCATGCGTAAAGTCCCCAGTGGCAAGTTCCATCCACACAGTAAGATCAGACCAGCAGGAAAAGGTGGAGAGGGGGGACAGGAGAAGGGACAGAGACTGTGGTCTACCTGGTCTACCAAATCTCACCAGTCTGCTTCCGGAGAACTTCAAAAGTATGGTGTCAATTGATGGCATTGTGGGTTTTTTTTCACTTTTTTAAACTATAAATGAGGATAGATTCAAATAGTATCACTTACAACTGTATAACAAACAACTCAAAGAACTGCAACCTCATTAAATGCATGAAAACTCTCCAAAAGAATATAACCATGCGTTGGTTATCAAGATTTAAAACAATACATTCGGAAAGATCATTTTTATTTAGGAAAATTAATTGCTACTGTGGAAATTAATTAAAAGCTGATTTTCAAAAGCAGCAGTATAATCCATTGATGCACCCTTCCCAGAGTGTGGTGTTGCACCGCAAAAATTATTTACTGGGAACATGAAAAAGTTATTACGGGGAGATTAGCTGCATTTATAACCGCCCATACAATCAATCATGCAGCTAAATTTAATGAGCTCTTGACATTATTGCAGTGTCTCAACAGTCAGTATGCAGTTGTTTCAAATCTCTGGACATGTTTCAGGAGTCAACCCAAAAATTTCAAGTTTCTTCTAGCACTTCCTCACAGACAGTTCCCAAACTCTTCCCCCCCAAATTAGTATTTTTTAATTATTATTATTTTTGTGCATGAATTTTATTACAAAACTGGACAAAATGTAGCCACGCATCTGAAATCTTAGCAAAATTCATGTTTTTGTCAGAAAGTAGTAACTGATGTTACAAATGATCTCTTTTACATTTTAAATAATGTATTTTTCATTAAGTGGACAAATGTCCTACACAGTTCTCTTTTTTTGTGAGCTACAGCTTTCTTTCAAAGAAAGGATAATTTCAGAGAACATTTTTCTGTTCTTTACTATAAAGCACACAGACCCATTTTAACTGAATTTTTGAAGTAATCTGTCATGGTAAGCAGATCATCTTACAGAAGCAGTATGAAGTGTATTATATTTCCACATCTATCTACTAGCAAGATTTCCAAGAAGCCAGAACTCTAAAAAGTGTATGACATGTTTAGTTTGGAGAAGAGGAGGCTGAGGGTAGACCTCATTGCCTACAACGACCTGAAAGGAGGTTGTAGAGGGGTGGGTGTTGGCCTCTTCTCCTGAGTCAATAATGACAGGACAAGAGGAAACGGTCTGAAGTTGGTGCAGGGGAGGTTTAGATTAGATATTAGGAGGAATTACTTCACTGAGAGAGTGGTCAGGCACTGGAACAGCCTGCCCAGGGAGGTGGTGGAGTCGCCATCCCTGGAGGTATTTAATAAACGTGTAGACATGGCACTTCGGGGCATGCTCTAGTGCCCAAGGTTGTTGGTTTGTGTCTGCTTGTGGGGTGTGTTTTGTTTTGTGTGTTTTGTTTTGGGGTTTTTTTTTGTAGTTGGACTCGATGACCTCAAAGGCCCCTTCCAAACATGAAGATTCTGTACTGTTATTGTGGATTCCTAACAGGTTGTCTCATAGGACACCTGATGTCCTCTCCTTAACTTGTCATTCTGATGGACTAGAATTTGATTCTTAACACACCAGTATTTCTTGAGCTTATACAAGACAGTTCAGACTAATTAAAAAATAAAGGCTCTCATGAGAATATACTTAAAAAAAATAAAAAATTCAATGAATTGGAGAGAGTAGAGCTTTTAATAGTGTCTTTCACTGACAGGAAAAATCATTAATAGCATCCACTACAATGTAATGAACAGATGAGATTCAAGGTCACTGAATTGTAGAATCATTTCGGTTGGAAAAGACCCTTGGGATCATCAAGTCCAACCATCTACCCTACTCTACAAAGTTCTCCCCT
>JAOQGH010000001.1:205772674-205786525 GCA_025769975.1 Gallinago jamesoni | reverse complement strand
ATACGATTTGTTCTCCAGGCCCTTCACCAGCTTCGTTGCCCTCCTCTGCACTCACTCCAGCACCTCGATGTCTCTCTTATATTGAGGTGCCCAGAACTGGACACAATACTCAAGGTGTGGCCTCACCAGTGCTGAATTGGCTTCTACGAAGGGGAAGATATTCCTACAAGGCTGTGCAGTGGCAGATGGAAGAAAATTCTGGATCTCCTTAAAAAAAAAATCTGACCAAATTTAGAAGAGCTCTGCATTGCTAAGAGAACTCAGACAAAAGACTAGGCCTCCATTCTTCTGGGTCAGTTAGTGTCTCTTGAGACTATCTAAGACTAAAGCATTAAAACCAAGACGGAGCAGAACTGGCAGTCAAGTGACCATGTGGATACTTGTCAGACAGGCTGTCAAACTTTCAGCCCAATTCTAAGATGCATCAAAAGATGTATTTAGAACACGCAACTGGAATGTGAGTCTTAGGACAAAGAACCATCAAATGTTTTTCCTTATTTTAGGAAAATAATGTAAAATACTGCATGAGGGGGTATTCACCTTATCTAATGTTACCCAAGGAGCCAGGGATCTACTTAAAAGCTCTCTTTAATTTAGTTCTCTCTACTCACTAAGGAGAGACTCAGTAAAATAACTATTCCAGATGAGAAGACCTTCAAGCAGCTAAAGCTGGGTGAGAACCTGCTCCTTCTTGCAGCGGCACCTCTCTCACTCACATCTTTTCCCATCTAAACCACACAGCCATCAGGTACACTATCTACAGTTCCTTTAATAATGTTTCTAAAGACACTAAACTGATGACTGGATTTAGTATTAAGGAAACTATACTACAATCGAGATGTTTTAACAAAATTTTGAACCATTGCTCATTAGAAAACTTTCACCCGTATTTCACATTCGATTTTGCTGCAGAATCACAGCTAAAATTGAATAAAATTATTTACCAGGTCTAGGCCATCCGAGGATGTAGTGCAACATGGCATGAGTGAGTTCAACTCGGTTCTGAATTTCAGTACAGCACACAGCAACAATTATCCCATGACAACAACTTACATCTGAAAAATGTCTTACTCCACAAAAAACTCAGAAAAAAATATTTTTAAAATGTACTTTTGTTCATGGAAAAACAAGGTAAGTTATGGAAATGTAAAGGCTCATCTAGAAACATGATTTTTAACTAGGGAAGACATAGATTTCATTAATGCTTTCAGTAATGAAACATCTGCATTTAATACAGTTAAGCCTTCCTCTAGAAAACAGAATTGATTAGATTATTCCCTGTAAAATTAATGTTATAGATTTTAATCTTCAAAAACGTCATACTTTCATAAGTGTTATGAGATACTTGAATGCAATATTAGGTGGAAAAATGTAATTCTCAGCACTGATTAGTCCTAAATGTCACCAGAGTCCGTAGCACCAGGCACCGTAGCTTGTCCAGTGAGACACAAGGCAAGTCCTCACATTTGAAAGCCCTGTTTGGTTGACAGCAAAGGGTGAACAACCTCTCATCAAGTGCACTAACACTGAAAACACTTCTCGTGATAAGGAGTAAAACTGAAGGAAAGCACATAATGAAATCACTCAATACACTGAACTGTGTGAAATGACTTGACACGAATGTCTTCAAATACAACACCAAAGAGCTCAACCAACTTCTTTATGCTTTCCAGAACACATCTGCTGTCCTTTTGAACCGTCTCATTAAGCATTGCTCTGAAGTACACTGACACCAAGCTTTATCTGGTGAAGCTTATGGGGCTCCACACATCGCTCTTACCGAAATGTATCTTCTGCATCTACAGCCCACAAGCGATGCAGAAGACCAAATGATTTGGTTATAAATGAAACTGACCAAATGTCCTTGGGTACAGGGACGACCACTTGAAAATACCTTTTAATCTCTCAGCTACTCCTAGACAGTCTCTGCAAAACCAGTACTAGGAACAAACTGGGGGGCCAGTCCCACGCTCCACCAAAATGCGTTATCTTGATGTTAGAATCATAGAATCATATATGGGGTTGGAAGGGACCTCTGGAGATCATCTAGTCCAACCCCCCCCCGCTGGAGTGGGTCTACCTAGAGCATATTGCACAATGTTAGTTCTACTCAGCAGTATAAAGGAGCAATGAGAACATGTAACTGCAATGCAACAACACTAGAACGTTCTCTTTCCAACCACAAATCGAGCACTTTTATATCATTAACGCTGAAAACAAGAGCTAAATAAAATGTCACAGCTGACTACGTTGTTGTATCAACGGGTTAACAAATTCAAGTCTAGAAAAATTTAAACTCAAGGTAAAATATCTTGCCTACAAATTACAGCAATGTAACTGAAATTAAACTGTTTTCAGTTTAAATCCTGTTATCACTGGAAACTCTTCTTGAAAAGTCAGCAGTTTGGGCATAATTATATTTCTGGCCTGTTTCCTCAACAGCCTCAAAAGACTTTCCTGTAAAACAGCTTAAGTGCGCATCCTACTCTGTAAAACGCCAGACTGCATAATATCAGGGTACCCATCGCATACAGAAGGTGTGATTTTTTTCTTTCCCAATAGGGCATGCAAGAATAAATCAATCAACTGAAAAAAGATCCCAGCAAATCTTTCTTAAAGAATCCTGCAACAAAAACTTATTTCTGCTAACTTAATAACAAAGACACCCAAGGTAAAGAAGATTAGAGATTATCTCATCAAATTTCATTATTCCATATTCAGGGAATGCTTTCACAAATACTCCGGAAATCTTTGAGTAATCTGTTATACCACAATTTCCAGGGATTTGGGGGATTTTAGTCATTTCTCTGGAATCCAAGAAAGGAACAAAAGGATATAATCTTTACTCTGTTGCCTTAATACCAACCACAACCACGCGCCACTGCCCAGCACCACAACCACTTGTGCTCATGTTTTCACAAGCACAGGGCTACCAGCGGGGCCAAGAGCTCCTTATATCCCATCAGCCAACAGAAATTGTTCATCAGAAGTCTATAATCTTACAATTTAGAATAGGCTTATTAAAAAAAGAGAGAGCTTTGCTGTTGTTTTTATTTTCTCTTCACAATATCTTGCCTGCCTTACTACCTCCTACAAGTAGTATGAAATTCCTGCTTAGCATCAGTTGGTGGAGACAGAAATCTTTTGAGCTTACAATTACCTGTTTCTATACATCACTTCCTACTTTGCAAAAGGTTTTTCCAGCCTAAATTCACCTCTTGTTTTTGGAACCCCGCAGAAAATATTTGGTCTTCCCTCCAGAGTCATTAATGACTAAAATTGCTCCTTAGCTGGACCAATTTCCTTTTCACACTACCTAAGCTCAGGCGGTGGTTAAACAGAGACAGCTTTGTTAACCAATGCTCGTTAAAAAAAGTGAAATAAAATAGGTGAAAAACACGTAAGATACAAAATCTGAGAGAGAAGATCCCCAAACATGCTACTTTTCCAGGAAGTATTTAAGCAACGGAAAACAAAAGGAGGTTGGGAGCAGAAGAATATTCAAGGATTCAAACCTGAACCTAAAACCAACCCAAACTATGGGCAGCATCCTTGCAGGCTCACAAATCACCGGCCTCGAAATTAAATATAGGAAACAGGAAACACCATGTGACACACACACACACACTCATATTTGTCATTATTTGCACTATTGTCACTATCTGCAAGGTACGGTTGACCTCACACAGACCTCAATGTTCACGGACCGCAGGGAATCATTACCAAAGTGAAAACAAGGGAGAGAAAGGCAGAGAAAGGCAGAGCCGGGCAGAGCACAGGCTCTGGAATCGCTCAGATTCAGGCAGATCAGGTTTCAGGTATTGAAGCGAAGTAGATACCGGAGTAAAACACAGAGTGATAGTTTCAGCTATCAAATTTCAGATAAAACCTCGTAAGAACACAATGCCGTTACACACAAAGTTTTAATCTGGGCAATAGTTTAATAGATCAGTCACGTTACGGGATATTCAGCTGAGAGTTTGAAAATAAACGTACAAAATGGAAGTTCTGATGACCAAAAATGAACTATTGTGATCTCTTAAGTCTTTTTTTAATAAACATGTTGCAAATACTACTTTATTCACACAATCAAAATTATCCTGTCACATAATAACAGATAAAATTGTTTGCATTAGAGGCATTAATGTTTTTAACACTTCACTTTACTAACACGGTATAAATTACAGCCCCCTTCTTTTAGAAGAAATTAAATATTGAAAGGTGCCCTACATACTGTTAAGAGGAGCATGTAAGACTTGGATCTATTCTCTTTGGTGACAAGATACTGTCAGCAGGAATCCAAAGGGATTCATGCAGAGAAGAGGAACCAAGTAAAGTAAAAGCACCAGCCATAAACTTCCAGTGGGGGGGTGAGAAAATTACTTCCTTCCCAGCACTGGGAAGTACCCAACTTTATTGACCAGTATATCCAATTTCTGTAGTGACTAGGGCTTGAATATTTCAAAGAAAAAATGTGTAGTCTTTACCATTACAAGATATTTTAAGTGTAAACCAAGGGGAAAATACCACATTGCTGTCTCAGTTCCTAAACTGGTGTCTTTCGAGTGTTTTCTCCCACCGTACTGGAAGTGCACCCACATGCTGTATGGGGTTGCTGGGGGTATTTCTGAACATCAGAACACCACTTCTTTGAGCAAACTGATATCATCTCCAGACCAACCTCTGCAATTTTCCCTTTGAATTGCCGTAATGACAGAGCTTTCAAGCAGGAGACAGAACGTTTCACAGGGTCTGGAGCAGAAGGTGAGTTCAGAACACTCTCGTGGTTGCCCACTGCGTTCGCTGCACCCCATCATCC
This sequence comes from Gallinago jamesoni, assembly GCA_025769975.1. Lineage (NCBI taxonomy): Eukaryota > Metazoa > Chordata > Aves > Charadriiformes > Scolopacidae > Gallinago > Gallinago jamesoni. Next base: position 205,781,706 of record JAOQGH010000001.1, on the reverse strand, counting down.
CTGGTTTGTTTCTGTGTAATTCAGTCCCTTCTGTTAAAGGATAACGCAACTGGGACAAAAGTCTGTTCACCATGAGCCAAGTTCATAAAGACTCGGTAAAATATAGAGTCATCTAGGTTGGAAGGGACCTTCAAGATCATCTAGTCCAACCATCAACCTAACTCTGACAAAAAAAACACATGACTAATCCATGTCCCCCAGCACCATGTCAACCCATCTTTTGAACACCTCCAGGGATAGTGCCTCAACCACTTCCCTGGGCAGCCTGCTCCAGTGTTTGACAACCCTTTCAGTGTCAAAATTTTTCCTAATACCCAACATGAACCTCCTCTGGTGCAACTTGAGGCTGTTTCCTCTAGTCCTGTTGCCTGTGACTTGGGAGAAGAGACCGACCCCCACCTCTCTACACTCTCCTTTCAGGTAGTTGTAGAGAGCGATAAGGTCTCCCCTCAGCCTCCTTTTCTCCAGGCTGAACACCCCTAGCTCCCTCAGTCTCTCCTCATAAGGCTTGTGCTCCAGACCCAACATCAGCTTTGTTGCCCTTCTCTGGACCCACTCAAGCACCTCAATGTCTTTTTTGTGGTAAGGGGCCCCAAACTGGACACAGTACTCGAGGTGGGGCCTCACCAGTGCCATATATATGAACTATTACAATCCACAGAGTAATCCACTTTGTTCTCCCACTCCATAAAGTTTTTTCCACATTTAGTCACCCAGGACTTTTTTCTACAGACAGGAATATCACCTCCTCACTTTTCTATTCCCTACTTCCTTATCATCTGCCATAAATCAAATGCTATTGCAGAATTACGCGTTCAGCCCCCTGGAAAAAGTGAAATTAATAATCAATGTCTTCCCACATTCCTTCAGAAATAACTGAGCAGAGCAGTGCACAACCGAAAACTATTCATCAGATGAGATGGATCACACAGACGTCAGGTAACGAGCATAGCCCTTATAATATACAAAATACCGAAGGAGGCAACAGCAAAAGTTTGACACAGAGGCAGAAAATGAGTTAAATTGTTCTGGAAATTATGAAAGAGGGTGGTTTTGGTAGGTTTTGGTCTTTGTATAAATTGGCTACTGCTTAGCCTGAGAGCGACATGAAAGATGCATTTCCTGAAGCAAAAGGGAAAAAGGAAATAACGACAAAGAGATTGATGGAGACAATATGGAAAAGTTCAACGTGCTGAGTTATCTTAAGTTTAAAAAAAATGCCAGGAATCCAGGAAAGAGAAAAATATTACAAGTGGCAGACAATTTTAGTTTAATTTCTTTAAATGTGTTCAAAGAAAGTTAAGGGCACAACTTTAAGGGGGAATATTAAACTCAGTAAAACTGATTTAAACCCTCTAAATTGCAGACAGGATGATCACAAAGGGACCAAAAAAAGACCCGTAAGATCCAAAGAAAACGTCTGAATGACTTATTTATAGTTAAGTAAAACACAGGTTACCTGAGGAAGAATAATTCACTAGCATGACTTACAAAAAACTGAAACAAACCAGCAAAAACAGTTTTACCACTGTCCCATCATCAGTGGGGTTGGTCAATTCTGGGCTAGTCATCAGTCTACTCACTGATATTTAGGAATAATTAAACCTGTCAGGACAAGGAAGAGGAATAAATTAGTACACCATTAAAAGCCCCTTTTCAACCCTAATTACAAGCTGCCTTGCTTTTGTGAAAACAAAAAAAAAAAAAAATCACAAAATAACATGTGTTAGGGGTTCTCTGTTGCTTCCTTTGTGTTGAAGAGCTTCAGTTTAAATTGCAAAAATGAGAAACTAAAGTGAGCCTCGTACAAGGTCCTTAACTTGGTATCCATGTACAAATATCGGAACATCAAAGCAATTCTCAGATTGCTTCCAGAACTTCTGGCAGCGTTTCATACTATTTGAAGAACACCTACTTCACTACTGGAGCAATGAAATGCTTCTTCAAACACTGCCCAATATTAGGGCACATTACCAAAGGAGAAGCACATATAAAAAAATTGTTTTGGGGGAAAAATCACAGAACATTCTTACTATTTGGCTTCTAAAAACAAAGATCAAACTCACAACAGAGACATACCACAGTAAAACAGAATGAGGGCTTAATACTAACAGATTTAATATATGAAGCCTATATGAATCTGACCTGAGGTCCCTATGCTTTTAAGCAGAAATAAATCCAAGATACAAACCAGTCAAGATTAAGCAACCAGAAAATAAATTAAAAAAAATAAATACTTCAGAATCTAATTTTTTTACCTTCTGGTTTGTTTTGAAAATGTTTCTTCTACTGGACAGCCTTAAAATAAAACTTAGGAGCCTTCTCAGTTCTTACCTATAATAAGTACTGGATTGTTATCACAGATTTTTTTTTTTCTTCCAGTTAAAAAAATGTTTGCACTAGAAAGGTGTCAATCAATAAAAAGACAATCTTACACACTGGATATAAATTCCTGGATATTCTGAAAGCCTGTAACTTTGCCAATTCTATAGGAAAAAAAAAAGATAAATGGATATACAAATTAAAACTCTTAAATCTTTTCTCTTCCCCAAATACACCACTGGTTTTGTCTGCTTGTGCAGTCACCTGAGCAGAAACTACTTTAGAATCGTGGAAAACAGGACAAATCACGTCTTATCTTCAAAGGTGGTGGTGGGAAAACCCAAAGGAATTTCAAACTCCTGAGTTATCAACAAAGAATTTAATTATGAAGTGATTTACTACAGTATTTTGATACTATAATCTGCCAGGAATACAGGAATAGGTCAAAGAAAAATCCAAGCAACCAGGGTTCATTAGTATACCTTCAAATGTTTAATACATATATTTTCAAATGTTTAATATAATGCCAGATAAGAACATCCAAAATAGAAACTATTCGTATTTTAAGAAATCTTTACTAAAACTCCTTAAGATACCCTGAGGGAATTAATACAGTCAAATTTGAACTCTCATCTATAGTGGGAAAATGACTGAATTAGGTATTCCAGCAATAAGACCAGCTTTGTCTAATTTTAGCTCTCCTAAAATCCCTACTTAGTGAAAATTCCACATTCAGTGCTGTGGGACCAGAGACATCTTAATAGCAGACAGCACAGAAATTATGTTGTAACTTACAGACAACCTTTCCCAGTCTTCTGGGAAAGTCTTCTTTCTCTCAGTCTTCTCCTGATTAGAGGGTTAGATTAGTCCAGTCTCCCCCTTTAACAGGATGGCCCAGTCTTCCCAGTACCGCTCCAGCAAGGCTCATGCTCTTTGACCACATATCTCTGCACATGGAGCTCACTTTGGTGACAATGCTATAAAAGCACAGATCTGATGGGCTCTTTCTACTCATTATAAAAAAAAAAAAGACTGAAAGAGGGGAGATTTAGATTCACTATCAGGAAGAAATTCTTTACTGTGAGGGTGGTGAGGCACTGGAACAGTTTGCCCAGAGAAGTTGTGGATGCCCCATCCCTGGAAGAGTACAAGGCCAAGCTGGATGGGGCTTTGAGCAACCCGGTCCAGCAGGAGGTATCCCTGCCCATGGCAGGAGGTTTGGAACTAGATGGTCTTTAAGGACCCTTCCAACTCTAACCATTCTATGCTTCTATGATAGTACCTTAAAAAAAATCCTGTTGGAATTTGGGATAAAACAAACAGGAGGAGGGAATAAGATGCAAAGACACCCAGGTCCCTGTGGGGCAACTGAACTTCTGCGAGCAGGGATGGGGATGGCATGGCCGCAAGTATCTGCCTGGACACCTAACAGAGACACACCAGGGCTTCCTCACACCAAGGGGTACAAGCCCACATCTTCGCACAACCACTTGAAACAACAAAAAACATCCCAAGGCAAAACTTAGAAATGCCTTCTATTATGGCCCATAATGAAAAGTAACACGGCAGCTCTGAAGAGCTAAGTGCTGGCACAGTGTGAGCAGAGCACCTTGGCCAAGAAGACTTGTTAGAACTATACCAAATCAGGGACCACATCAGGTGCCAGGTAGCTGCAGGATCTTCCTTGTCCCAGCACCAGGGATGTGTGCCCACCCCAAGGCCAGTCCACAGACAGCCTCTGGAGAGAGCTCCCCACTGTTTGGTCACCCCTAGTCATGACACCCAACATCCTACGGGCACAGTCAGCAAATTGAGAAGGAATTGAGTGACCATCCATCAATTTTGAATCCTTTTTTCCAGCTTCTCTAAAATTCTCCGTAATTTTCAAATGCACAAACTGTTTTCTCGGCTTCAAACATAAACACAGCATTTGAAACGTTAAACAGCTGTCACTTCTCACTCCAGTATCAGTAACATAACCTCAAATTATAGTCCTGTTTGCATAAAAATCCCTTGAGGTAAGTGACTGAGCAAGGAACCTTTCTTTAGCCAGTTCTGTGTTTTATGCCCACTGCTGAGCAGCACATTAATAGCTGTTGTAGTAAAATCTTGTACTCATATTTTAATATATGCTAGGGCAAAACTTATATCAAAACACTTAGTAGACTCAATAAAAATAAATCTCTCTACAGTGTATTTTAGGATAAACTAGCTTTTTTTCCTGCATTAACTGGTCAGTTGCCATATAAACCATCTGTGCAATGTTAGCAAAGTATTAATGAGTGATATTTCACTGTATCACGTAGTTAATTTGAAACGACTGCATTTAATGCAGTTCTACCAACCTGATAAATATAATTACCATAATTGTGTATTTCTGTCTTTTGTGTACATGGTTCCATTACTTACAACAATGTTTCCACATTGCTGTCTCATTAAAACAATCAAAATATTTTGTGAACTTCAATGCAACATGCTGTCTCTAGAAATTGCCTATACTTGAACTCAAATAATTTATATTGGGAGATCGTTATAAAAAAATACTAATTAAAGACAGCTTCACAAGTACAGGTAACAGTTGGAAAGACATGCTTCGTAAAACAGATATTTAATGTCTCAGACTGAAATTCTTTCCCGATAACTACCGTCTCTATCAGGCCATCTTGTTTATCAGATGCTGCTTTTAAGTGGCTTTTTTCTATTTGAGATGAAACAAGAGAATAAACTTTAAGATGTTCAGTGGCTGCCAAGAACATGGAAACAGATACCAATCAATCTTTCCTTTACACGTCGTCGCTACCATTCAAATAAAAAGTGAAGGATGCTTAAATCTGATAAACAGTTCCAGGGTCAGATATGATTACAGAAAAAGTTCTGAGTTTCAGCAACTTAAGAGCTTTTTCTTTAACAACAACAAAAAAAAGTTGTATTAAACATATGTGCACACTTCCAAATGTCTGGAATTGCAAGCACTTTTCTCATGACTGGAAAATTGTACCCACTCACAGTCCTTGCAAAGTAAAACTGAGTTCAAGGGCATGCAGATGAACACGGAAATTTTATTTGTCTACATTTTTCTCCTAAATTTACACAAAGTCCAAGGAGCTGTAATGAATGCCACGGGAAAGGAGTACATTGTGTACAAAACGCAGTTACTGAAAAGAAGTATTTCCACATCTGCCTCTGCTCAGATCCGTTCTGCACAGACCATAAAATGACACAGCTCAGACAGAGCAGAGAAAATTCAGAGAAGTAAATTAAAAATGACTGTTGCACTCTTCTTACAAACAAGTTAACAGAGACTTACAATCCAACACACGCGTGGGAGTCAAAGTACCTGACTCAGAAAATTATAAAACTGGAGAGGAACTTTCTAAAGAAGGCAGTTCACCTCTACATGTATTCCAAACACTTCAGCAATATATGAAAGGAGGCAGCGATGCTGTTCGTGTTACCCCAGTAAAACCTTTTCCTTCCAACCTTCAGTGAAATTCAAGAAACAGACAAAGCGATACGATACATCTAACATCTCAACAATATTATTAGCCACTAAATTTGCAGAATAACATTTACAGAGTGGCCTGAACATTTACCTTATCACTGGATGGCTGCGAAGAACAGAGATGGACTAAGCCACTTGGACCAAACCCTAGAACTGCAGGACACCACTTGGGTTACCAAGACCAGCGCTCTTTCACTGCAGGTTAACCCTGTTAATGAGTTTATTACAGAAATTAAGTACAGCCATTGCACAACCTCTCACAAAATAGCTTTGTCCTTATATGCTCTAAGTGGAGCTGCTTTGGCCAGGGGGGTTGGACTAGATGATCTCCAGAGGTCCCTTCCAACCCCATATCATTCTGTGATTCTGTGATCTGAAGAGATGAAAAATTTACTTTTCACTTTTAATTGTATGACTCCAAGTTAGTCACTTCTCTATCCAAGCTTCATGTGAAGATGTCCATATTACACTTTCTTCCAGACTTTTTCCAAGTTTATCTGGGAGCAGGAACCACCCCTTATTAAGTTCATGTGGTTCTTAACACACGCTGCTGGTGCAACTGTAACTCAGGTCTCTGAGAGCACATGTCTTTCATTACCTCATCACGTGGTGGGTTTTAGAAAAGACCTTCACAAAAGGAGGTGACTCAAAATTGCACAGCAAAGAAACTTATTTGAGGGGCACCAGCCTCATTTGTTTCAGGAAATTTCCGCATGAGCAGTTCAAAACAAAGCAAGGATATGCAATTGAAAATGGGCTTAGAAAGGGACAGACTGATAAACTCTACCGACTAACGGTGCTACAAGCCCATCTACAAAGTAGATTACTGAAAAGTATACTTATGCAATTAAGGAGAAACCTCAGCATCATTTTTAAAATGGCAGTTTACTACCCAAACCAAACTTACTCCTCTTCATTATAATGAGAAATATCCCAGATACACCAAAGATGGTAATTAGAAACAAGGAGTGGTAACTGTTCCAGAGATGGTAAATATAAGGCTAAGTCAGTGCTCATTCCAATGAGTCTGTCAATGCCCTGGTTTAAAAAATAAATACATAAAAATTAAGTATATGCTTAAATTATTACTTCCTGTCTAGCAAAAAGTTTAAGTCACCTATTTGGTTAAATACTGTTGAAATCGAGGGGACATATACACATACTTAAATTCACTCCCTACTGAGTAAAGCACTAGAGCACGTGCTAAGGGTGCCTTTGGGAATTAGTGTTTCGCTCTCCACGCTCTTGCAAATATTTAGGCCCATGTTTAGTTTCGTTCCCATGAATATTCCCATTGATAAACACGTCCATAGCTGTTGGCAGGAACAGGACTTCGAGCACTACTGAGAAGGCAATAACATTGAACGATTACAACTGCAATATTACTTCTCTTTGTAAATTAAATTAACATCGAGAGGAATGAGAGATTTGTCTATAAGAAAAGGCAAGACTAAGGGAGTCAACACCTTTAAAATATACTACAAAAGTAAAGCAAATTATTGTCGCAGCTGAGAAACAGAAAAGTCAATTTTGTTTGCTCAACTTCCACACTTTTTTTCTGAACTCACTGTACTTCAACAGGGTGTATAAATCATCAACAATGCAGTACGCATCTTTCTAATTCTGCATAATTAATGAACAGTTTTCCCTTTTACTGCAATCAGAACCCCTATATAAGAAAATATAAGCCAATTGATGCCATATGTCCCTCTGAATTGTTATTCCAGATGTATTCCTTGGAGTAACAGAATTGAAGTTCCTGTTTCCTTTAAATAACACATTCCTGAAAACTCAAGTGAAGCAATTTTGAGTATAAAGTACTTTGTTAATATGATTAATTTTTTGGGTAATATTCAGTTCCTTCATCATTTTTTCCTATAACCTGAGTACAAAATAAAGAAACAATTTACCAATGACATATTAAATTGTCAAGAAGCACACGTGCACTTAGCTTTAGCTTTTAGCCTGATATTTCTCTGGCCAGAATGGTGACCTTACATTTCCACAGGCATTTGAGAACTCGTTTCTAAGTTTTAATTTCCATTAGTACAGAAGAACCTCACCCATGCAGTGAAGCAGTTGGATTTGATCAGAACACTTGTTTTAAAGAAACTGCAGAGTTTCATTATCTTTCCCTTTGCCTTTAGCCTGTCACAAAGAAAAAAATAACATTATGCACAGTTTTTGTGGAAATATTTGCTTAATTGAAGGTTAACAGTGCTGAGTACCGCTAACAAAATCAGAAACGGAGAAGGGAGTTTCAGCAAGAGCTTTCCCACATCGCCCTGCCAACAACCTCAACCTTGTTGGGCCATTTTCTCTAAGAGCTAGAAGTAATTAAGTTTCATTGCTAAATCAGCCTTGAGCCTGTCTTGAGCAGAAAAATCACTTACGCTTAATTGTAGTGGTGAGCAGTGTATTAGGCAGACTGCAGATACCAGCTTATTTTTTTGCAGCTCCGCAGGATACTTAAAAATGAAAGGTCATTATTTTATCCAGGCAGCCACTTGAATAATACATATTTCTTACAGAAAACAGTGTTACTTCAAAAAAAGCTCATTATTCAAGTTACATAGTTATACAGAGTATTTTTGAGAGTTGTTGAGTTTATAACCACAACTTTCTGAAACGTTGAAACAATGAAACGGAATATTTAGTCTACTACAATAAACATATAAATATTTAATAATATTATAATTTTATCAATTATGGTACAAATATTTAAAAACAAGTATATATAAAAATAAAAAAATTAACTGTTCATCATTTTTAATATAATATATGTGCACAGTCATGCACACACATCTGAACACATGCACATGTCCAGAGGAATGTTCTCCATGACCTTAAGAAACTCCGCATACTGTTTGCTAATCAGAACCACATATTTTTCACCTGATTCCATCAACAAAGAGTTAGTTTCCATAAAATTCTAACAGACAGGAACAGATTGGTTTCATGGTTCAGAGTGGGAGAAATTGTTCCAACAGTTCATTCATGCTAACATTCCTGCTGCTGGCAGACCAGATCTTCACCCATCGTAACTATCTCACACTAAGATATCAGGCAAGAAAAACAACCTACATCTTTCTGAGAAGACAGCAATTTAATATTTACTTAATTAATTTTTACAGACGACACCAAATTGGGTGGGAGTGTTGATCTGCTGGAGGGTGGAGAGGCTTTGCAGAGGGATCTCGACAGGCTG
>JAOQGH010000001.1:205683807-205772370 GCA_025769975.1 Gallinago jamesoni | reverse complement strand
GGCAGCCCATTCCAATGTCTGATAACCCTTTCAGTGAAAAAATTTTTCCTAATATCCAGCCTGAACCTCCCCTGGCACAACTTGAGGCCATTTCCTCTCGTTCTGTCGCCTGTGACTTGAGAGAAGAGACCGACCCCCATCTCTCTACACTCTCCTTTCAGGTAGTTGTAGAGAGCGATAAGGTCTCCCCTCAGCCTCCTCTTCTCCAGGCTGAATAACCCCAGCTTCCTCAGCCTCCCCTCATAAGACTTGTGCTCCAGACCCCTCACCATCTTCACCTCATCCTCGTCGGAGAGATGCTCCAGTCCCTTTATCATCATTGTGGCCCTTCATTGGACTCCCTCCAGGATGTTCATGTCTCTCTTGATGATGCATTTCAAATTGCATTTAGGTTTATGCAATCTGTTTATACACAGGACAATTACACATTATTAAAGACAATTCTTTTTTTTTTAGCTTGTGCATTTTTTTTGTTTGTGCATGATAAAGGCTATTTTTATAAGTCTATCATAAGGATAAGATCATAAAATAACTTGAATTGGAACAGCAGAATAAATGAGAAGACTGGACAAGAAGACATACGGCTATTTCCTTTTATCCTCAGTCACTCGACCAGATGGAAAAGCAAAGTCCAAAATTGATCTCAACTCCTCAGTGATTGCAATCTATCTTGATATTTGTTTCTTGTCACAATGATTTGTCCCCTCAACTGGGCTTTCCAGAATAGTCATGAGCCACTCCTACATCTGCCATAGCAATGAGAGGACATTATTTAAATAACTGAATTCAAAGATAATTTTAAAGAGCAAGCAGGAAACACTGACAAAACCTGTAACGTGATTTGTTACATTTGCATTGTTTTCCTAAAGGAATATTAAATTTCATTCACTGGAAATCATTGAATGTAAGTAACTTTGACACTAAAATTAAACTATCCTTTCTTCAAAGTGCCTCTACATACAGTATAAGCAATGAGGTAGTTGACATATATATTTCAATTATAAAGTGTTAGGAAAAACGTCAAGGCATACATACTTATTCCAACAACTTGAGTCAAACAACTTGCACTGAAACTGATGAGGAGTTGCGTATATGTTTTAATTTAGCATGTTTTTAGCATTCTTAAATGCATGCAGGCACCTGAACAAATGCTTAGCTTTATCAGTTTAAACAGCTCTTTACAGTTGCCTATTTCTTCAACTACATGAATTCATTAACATACCATTAGCATCAACAACAGCGAAGTGAGAAAGAACTATTATTCAAGTACCAGCCTCCTGTAATACCTGACCTGCCTTTCTTCTCGTACAGAAGTAAATTTCTCCCTGCAGATTATCTTGGCTCCAGCAGCACAATGGAGTTGCCAGACCCTGTCTTTGGGGGCAGGTTTTAACTATAAAGCAAGATGACAGTTTCATTCCAAGGCCATGACATATAGAGCACAATTTAAATATTTATTAAAGAAACGTTGTCAGGTTCCAGAAAAGAAATGTTTATCTTTGAAATAACAATCACTAACTACATTTTTTTAATGAGAAAGAAATTAAGAAGAACAATTATCCTAAGGAAATCATCTCATTTATTTCCCAGTACCGTATTTCTGGACAACTCAAAGTCATATTAAACCAAAAACTAAATTGGAAAGTAAATATTTCCTTCACATTTAGTTTTGTTGCCATAGTTTTACATTGTCTGCATTTGCCATCCACTCACTGTTTTGCTGATGAAAAAGACTAAGAAATCTGGAATGTATAGGTAAGGTATTACAAAGAAAAAAAGTCTTTAAAATAGGTAATTCTCTCCTTACTTTACTCCTTGTCAAAAACTTCTTGGTGGAAGATACCTGGCAAATACTTCTGAACATAACTCAATTTACTTATTAGCCCTGTGTTTCAGTTCTTAAAGGGGAAGTTATGATTATCCTAAGATAAATACATCAACCTGCATTAAAAAAAAAGAATAAAAAGAATAATAATAATGCATAGCATGATATGTCAAACACTTAAGTGACTAAATCCCATTGTCCCCTCTATGAAAAACAGACAGGCTATACTTCCCATACATTTAAAACAAAGGATGAATCACCCAGAAAGCTTTCAAACCAGAAGTAAAAATCATAATTTCTCTAAGTTTCCAAACTTGCCTGTTATCTTTCTTCAGTGGTTACTGAAGAACCATGTAGCCATTCTCCTACTGTCATATATTTCTACATTAAGTTTCCACCATACACAATTTCTGCAGTGTATTCATTTTCCACGTTTCCTAATCTATGAATCCCACAACTTCACTTGAAAATTATTTGGAGTACATCAGTATTTTTTTCACAGCTCATGATGATTTTTAGTAAGAAATAAAATATCCTCAGGCAAACTGAATATTAAAAAAGCAGAAAAGCTCTTCATACCCAACTCAGGCTTTGGCATAAATCTACTTTCCTCTTTGCGATTAAAAATGAATTAAACTCCTATAAACCACATAAAATGGTTAATCCAGGGCAAGGTAAACAAGTAACAGCCTCACGCAACTGAATACATGGCAAAAACATCACTCGAACACTGTACCCTGGAAACCCCTCAATGGTAATTTGGTGGTTTTCCTCCCCACGTCCCCGGGGATCAATGGTATTATCTCTCTCCCTCTCTCTCCAATCAAGCTTTAGTTTTCACTGCACTTAATCAGAAGAATTACTTACTTTTGGCTTACTTCCAGATAATACAGATAAGGTATGCCAGTCTTCAGCAATTAAATTACCTTTGAACTGTTACCCATTGTGACCTGCCAGAAGGATTTCCAAGATACCAGCACTATTTTTAAATCCTTCTGACTCGTATCCCAAACTCAAACCTTGAGTAGGTAGACTATAAAACAATTCTATTCTTATGGATACATTTTACCCTTTGGTGCCCCTTTATGAGAACTTATAAAAGGCTCAGTCCTACTTCCAAAAAAACCTTCACTAAACAGAAAGCTCCAACTATGTATGCCAATAATTTAGAGGGATTTTGTAATTGATATTTCAGAACACTAATCTAGGAGACTTTTTTTTAGAAAAAATACATTTCTTTTGAAAAAGCTAAAAAATCAGAAGTACATATTATTCTCTTGGGGACAGAGATGTCTCTTTAGAGGAAAAGGGACACAGACCTGCCTGGAAGCAATTCCTCCCTTTTAGTTTTGTAAATACATTTCAAAAATAAGAGGGTAGCGGAAAGAGAAATTAATACTGAAACCAACTGGAACTTTGGATTTCACACCACATATTCAGAAAATATGGCTGGGTTAAATTAAATTGATGCTGTTTTGCAACATATTACATTAAAAAAAAATACACGTTTTTCTGTGTTCTAGCAACCCTGAACCAGGAGGGAAAAAACCACAGGATAAAATCCAAGAGTCCGAGAATCCTGCTTTGAAGGTCGAGAAAGCCCATGAATGTTATGACATGGCCTTACAAAAATTTAAATTTCATTGTACCAAACCAGATTTCTCCTGTAATGTCAAACCCGGTTTGCTAGGAAGCATTCTCATCTCTGTGAGAACAAACGAGGCTGATTTTCCCCAACACCTCTGCTTTTGAAACCTGTCCTTGGCCAAAGACAGAAGGCTAAAAAAGGAGAGAGCCTTTGGGGCCATAACTACAGTGCCTCCACTGCCGTAAGATTTATGTAAATCTCAGAAAACATCTTTCCTCACATATTAACACGACAGTAACAAAGTAGTCAAAAAAAAAGCAAAAAAAAAAAAAGCGTGGAAACCAGAGATGTTGGGGTAGTCTGTGAGAGCAGAACTTTTGAACCCCGGGTAATAAAGACATCTTTGTGGTAGGAAGGCACGAGGGCCAGGGGATCAGATGTCCGCTACCCCCTCGCCGTTCGGTTTCTAATGCGCCTGTAAGTGATTAGGCCCGGGATGCCCCCGAGCTGAAATCACAAGAAACAATGTGCCCACAGCAATTTTATTTAAATGAAAATTAATCTCAAGTGATTCATGGTATTTCTTCAGAATCTAAAATGTTATTGTTCATGAAGTCTTCCTGCACTTCACGTATTACAGACGGAGCTGCCCAAAAATAGAAGCAGAAACATAATTGTGACCAACCCCAAAATTTCAGAAATCCAATGTAGAATTTGGCGATTTCTAGAATAAACCCATTTATATGGAAAAGAGATCATAATTTAAATAAATACTCTGTTCCATGGCATATTTACAGTACACAACTGAATACGAAGACTGAGGTGTCCTAAAATCTCTTTCAAATTGCTCCAATGGAAAGTAAAACTAGAAAGTCCCTTCTCATAGTTATTACAATTATTTTCTAAATAAAAAGGGTTCTTGTCTACATGACTTAATTGCACATCTGAGTGTCCAGGCCTCTGCACTGCACTCTGCTATGACACGGTGGATGGGGAAGAAAGAGGACAAGAAACCTTGAGCTAGCAATATTGTCACTTTAACATTGTCCACTCCTTTTCTAGGTTGAAATTCTTTCTTAAAATCAACATAACAAAGTTTCGCAATTAAAAAGAACCTATAGATATATGCATGTGCATGCCTATACATATACATACACATAGGTTAAAGAGACAAAATTGTTTCAGAAACATAACTTCAGTCACTACTGAATTTTGTGACCTACTATTTATCATTTAGTGCAACTCACAAATGCAAGAAGCAAATGTTTTAACAATTTCCTCAGCTTTTAATAACATTTTAGAATGTATTATTTACTTTGATAGCATTATTCTAAAATATATATCCTCCCCATATAATATAGTAGCCTATGGTTTTGATTTCTAAAAAAAGAATACTCTGTTGAGCAAGAATTATCAAAACAAACAATTTATCACAAAATCGTAAGAACTGCTCATTTGAAAATAATGGCATTGCTGTTACTAAGCTTTCAGAGCAAAACAAACTGAGAGTTGCTCCAGTGCTTGTTTAAAGGTGGAACCCAAGTCACACAGGTGGCACCTGGACCATGTCATCTTACATCTGTCACAACTGCAAACACTAAAGCAGAGGATAAAGTCTTTTTATAGGTATCCGGACTAAATTCATAAAGCTTGGCATTTCACGTTATTTACCTTACAGAAAATACACAGAATGAAAATTTAATTCTGAAATCTAATATTAAAGGGTTTTCTCCTGATAGACTTTATGGACTCTAAAGACACATGCCTGAATTGTTCTACTTGGAAGTCCCAGCATCTTTCAGATGAAAAGAGAATAAGACAGTTTAGAAATTCATAAAGGTGTTATAGGAACTGAGTTAGCATCCACAGAGTCTGTGCATGGCTGATTCCAAGTCTCTGGGAATTAAACCTCTGCCATTGTCTCTCCCTCTTGTCCACGTCAGCCTACTTATTTCATAGGTTCTTTTTCCATTAAAAGTTCCAACCTCTCCGTTTATCCTCCTGCTCCTTCTCTGGGTGGGTTGTGTGCATGTTTCGCTCCTCTACAGGGACCATGAACATCAGTCCTGCGAGCTAATTGTCCTAATCAGATCCTTCCTTCTTGTTCAGTACCTCCGCGTGATGTACAAATCCTATGTGACACACTGTCTTTGGTAGATCACTTGTTCAATGTGACTAAAATTGGTCACTTCCAATCAGAATTAGGGAAGTTTTCTCCCTCTCTACAGCCATCAAACATCATCTTAGCCTGTGTCAAAATGTATTCCATCCTCCTACCAGTGATTTCTTGTGGCCCCTGCTGCTGACCCTGACACCTCCTGGCAATCCCCCCTAGGGGCCAAGCACACAATCAGCAGAAGCTCCAGGAGATGCAGAACTGGGAAGCATGAACAGTCAACTGGGAAGCACTGCCCTGTTCCTACTCCCCTCCTCACCCTCAGCAGGTAGCCTGGAGTTGCTTTCTTGTCTCCCCAACTCCATCATTGCTGCCGTGTCAGTCGCACCCATGAAGGTGACAGCTCTGCCTGGAAGAGGCTGGACGGTATGAGGAACAGAAGGCAGATCTTGCCTGCTGCACAATGGCCAGGAGCAGAAGAAACAGCTGGAACAGGTCTTTAGGTGGTGTCAGGTCCAGACACCCTGAATACACAGCCCTCACCTATGCCTGTCACTGACTCCAAACCTTGTGACATTAATGAAACGCACCCTGAGATTTGTGCACACAAGTGCAGTCACTGATCTGGTGTCATCGCATCTGCTCATATATTTTTTGGATCATTTGGGAAGGATCTAGAATCAGTAACAGAAATGAATACAAGGCTCTCCCTCACACTCCAGCCCCAAAACAAAGCAACTGACAGACAGAACTATTTAACATGAAAAACAACATATTTAAATCTGAAAATTAATTATGTTTCTCAGTTTGATTCCCTCCCATGGATGCTACTACACTTCAACTAGGAGCAAGAGAACTTCTCAGAAGATTCTTCAGGAACCTTTATGATCTATGTCCTACAGTTAAATAATTTTTAGCACTATGTACCCAAATTTGACAACTACTTTTGGCAGCATATTTTTCTAAACTCTCAATAGTAATTTCACAAATGACATGCAAAAGTCAAAAAAACCAGTACAACCTCATTTTTCAATTTCCTAAAGAATAATAAAGGAAAAAATTAAAAATTCTATATGCATAAAGGCTTGATGAGTCCCAAGGAATGGGAGAATGTTGGAAGGAGAAGAAAAGGGATTTCCCCACAGATATTCATTCTTATAAATTATAAATCCACCTGGTGATGACAGCTGGATTATAACCAATATTTCACGCACACTGTTCCGCCTGTATAGAATAAGTGGTTGTGCATTAATCTGTTCAGCAGTGCAGACAGAATACTGCCATTTTTTAAATTTATTAAATTAAAACAAATAAGTATTTACCCAACTTTTGCCTTCTAGTACTGAGCAGTTTTACGCCCTCTTAAATGGTAAATGCAGTTACATTTTGAAGTATTGCTCCGAAAGCTGAACAGCACTTTTGCACATTTGGATTGCTGCCTCCGTAGTTTGGAATTTCCAATAAACAAGTTGCTCTGCTTTGATTTTCCCTGCCAATTTCGCACTTCTCAAACAGAATACAATCAACTTCAGTTCATATTCAGTTTTTTTCTGGCTCCCTTTCTACTTGCGCGCTGTATAAACATTTAGCTATTTCTTGGAAGAGCTAAAAATTTTAATACGACTCTTGATAATTATGTTTCTTCTGGAAAAATTAATATCATTTGATTAACGTCATTCCTCATTTTCAGACTAAATAAATTATAATTCCCCAATGGAATTTAATGAAAAGATCTTCCCTGAGTGAAAACATTTTTCCCCTCTGCATATAACCTGATAAAAGAGAAAAAAAAAAAAGGCATTTTTATTTCTCCTAGTTGCCTTCTTACACAAAAAGCAAACTCCGGACAATTCTTACATGTTTTATCTATAAATTATCTAGCTTAGCACTGACTGCATTTTCACCAAAGCCCAAGGAATACCTCAGAAATAGTGTCACAGAACACCAACATAAAGTTCACCATCACCAAACAGACGTCTTTTCACCCAGTTCCTCTCCTGCCAACCCCAGCTACATCCTCTCACCACTTCTCTTGCTGCTTCTCAACTGGTTCGCCCTTGAGGCAGTTTAGTTGATAAAAGATCAGAGGGAATAGCTGTATTAAAAAAAAAAAAAAAAAAAAAAAAAAAGGAACTTCTTCTACCACATCAGTGAGCTGGACTGCCTCAACGGAAGATGCATCAGATACAGAATTTACTAATATTGTTCACAAGAGAGATCATTGTGCCTGCAATCGCCCCAGCATTTTGCTTTGCATGGTACAATTAGTTACACTTAAAAAAAAAATACATCATTTGATTTTTTTCATAATTCACACCATTCACTGGATAACTACAACGATGGAAATTCCACAAATCCTCTGAGCAACACGGTCATTGAAACACAGAAAATGAAGTACCTTTCACTGAAAAAAAACCTTAACACAGAGAGAATTTGGAAGAGAATTTGCACATACTCTGTAACTAAGACTTCTGGAAATGGCATTGGCAGGAGAGGAAATCTCAGGTACATCTTCAGACACCGATGCAAAGATTATTACTTTGTTACAAAAGAGAAATTAAGGCAACTTCATTAGCATAAGGAAAGTTTTACAGCACAGCTGGGATTCCAAGGTAGGTCTAGGCGCAGATTCAAGATTGAATCATGTGTCTACTATACAAACTTTTCACAAACTTACCTAGGAACTTCATCAAAATCAGATTGCCATGAAAAAACATTGAGGTTTCTACGTTTAAAACCCTACGTACTGTAGCGTCCAGCTGTGGCAATGCCCAGATCAGGTCTCATTTCCACTGTCACAACCAACTATAGTATTTTTTTTTTTTAAATGAAATTCAATCTAAGCATAAATTCCACCAACAGATATTGGAGACATTCAATCAGCAATGTTCAGAACAATGTTTAACCAACATAAAATCACACGAAGGAGGAAACAAATGTTCACCATCAACAGAAACATAATATTCAAAGATATTCGTCCGCTTTAGAATAATTAATTTATTAATACTTCATATACTACCTTAAAGTTACTGATTTCTTGAAAGGAACAGATTACTTGATGAAGTAACCTCTCCACATCTGCCCAATAACAAAGACCAATCTCTCATGAATTTCTCTATTTTCTACATTTTTTTTATTAGGCAAAATCAGGTGAAAAATTACCTGGCCAAAAGGACTTTCTTGTGACTCACTTCTATTGTAAGGCTAAATTATCAGTCAGGCAGAGAAAAATAAAGTGTTTTTTTGAAAAATACTGAACTGGGCAGGATTTCAATTCTTGTTCTCCTTTAAAAAAAAAACCACAACTGTAACATAGGTATGCAAGTTATATATTGTCCAGCCCTCCTCACTTACCTGAAGACAATGTGTCTCCCAGGAATTTATAAAGCATTACATTAATAAAACATTATACCACATGTGCAAAAAGGAATAAAAGATATATTTAGTCTTACTTCTCCATGCCTTAAAGGTGTAATAGCTCCTCTTGCTACTGCCATTCGGAACAGCGTTTCTGTGGCCTGCACCAAGAAACACACAGACAAATTAGTTATTTAAAAAAACGACAACCCAGCTCATGAAGATTTGTTTCAACCTTTATAACATTTTTTAAAGCATCGGCTACCTTTAGCATCCATTATACAACTGAATCATCTCTGTAAGTTATTTAAAACAGTCAGCAGAGGTTCGGCAAAGTTTTATGGCAAGGTTGAGCGTTCTGTTGAGAGTCTGGCCTCAGCCAATGTGATCACCTAAAGGCTGCATGGTCCCTCCCGTGACATGGCAGCAGTGACACAGGACTGATTCAGGTCAGGGGATGGCTCAGCCCCATACAATGGTCCTCCACAGGTTGTCGGGTAAAAGTGGGACACTGATGGAAAAAATACCTATGTGGCATCTTACAACTCATGAAATGAATTAATTCTTGAAATTCCTGTTTAATATTACACATGTAAATTAACAAGCAAGTATCAAACCCAAGAGTATGATGCAACTCTTTTCCTAAAAGCACCTGAGCCCCTCCTAACTCTTAATAACGGTGGCCTTAACAAAACACAACATTCTCATGTGCAAATGACAAAGAACCCAACTTTGGGGAAATCTTTAATTAGGTTAATCTTTAGTTAGGTTGCATACCTTTCTGTGTTAGTTCTCCCATCCCTTCTTTAATGCAGTGGGAAAATTAGCACATACTTCTGACATAAACATAGATTACTGAGTCTTAACTCAGGCTATAATACAAAAAAAGCATAGGTTCTGTATCACATTTCTTTCTAGAAGCTGGTTGCAAAAAGGCATGAAAAAAATTCACTGCTTACATAAAAACAAGGATTGGCACATCAGTGTACACAAGAACAGATTTGTTTTAAAGCCTTGTTTCCATAGCAAGTAGTGAAGCCAGTTTCAATTTCAACTGCAACGAAACATGTTTTTAATATCTGGTTCTAATAAAAAAAATATAATAACATTTAAGGATCCGAGGTAAAAAGTAATTACCATGTCGTTTGGGGAAAAAAAAAAAAAACAAAAACAAATAAATATAAAAAAGCAAAACCAAAAAACACCAAAACATTTAGAAAGTTGATAAATAAAGTAATTGGAGTAGCTGATTGTGTTTCTAAATAGCGATTTAAAAATAAGCAGCTCACTGCTTATAAGATTCACGACTTGCTGGGTTCGTGGCACGTTACCTTAAGATAGCTGCTCTTGAGATTAATTCCTCAGTTTTCCAAGACATAGATTAAATGGGATACACCCTTTTCTAAATAATTGCCTGCAGAAAAGAGCTTTTCATTACCTTATGTTTCCCCCTCATCTGTAAACGAATGTGTGGGCTCCAGAACCCTGGGCTGCAAGATGTATTACTTCATTTACACCCACGATGATGGAGGGCAATGCCCAAGTGAGATTCTTCTTCTCAAACTTTTCTTCTTTGAGAGATGAAGCAAATCTCATACAACCTATTGTATTTCTCAAAATTGGTTTCTTTCACCAACATTTTTAAGGCTGTTTCAACCGAATTGAGCATTCTGTCAATACTGCTAAGCTGCTCTTGATTCTTTTGAAAACCACTGGTGTGTGCAACTCTTTTCACATCTACTAGTAAAAGATCTCTCTTAATACACTTGTACTCACATTGTTAATGCCAGATGACAAAACCATTCAGAAACAAGGTAAAAAAATCACAACAACAGCAAATCCAGCATCACAGATGTCCTCCTACGGGCGGCACTCTTCATGTGCCGAGTATCACTAAGAAGATTAGCCCTACAATCACAGCTTCCTACCAAACAGCGTGGGGGGCATGAGGCTGCCTATTCATACACTGACAATGACAAGGCTGGAGGAAAAAGTCATCGGGTTTTTAGGTATGTAAAATCCAAGAGGATGTTTAAAGAAGTCCATATTTCAAACAAGTAATCAGACCCGAGGTTACTGCTGGTGTAACGTAACCTGGAGGAGGTGGGCATTAACAGAAACCATTTCAAGGTTGCATCCTTTCTACACAGAAAACAAAGTGTGAGCAACGTGCTGAGATTCCAATAAGGCAGGAAGAAGAACAAGATGAAACCATTTAGAAATAATTCCTTAAGATCTTCACAGAACTATAACGTCACAGAGACTAAAGATAAAAGTGCTCAGGCTAGGGAAAATTTGGCCAGTCTTAAAATCTGAATTTAACTGTAACACTCCTGGTTTGGACAAACTCCCACACTGTTTTCAGTTTTTATGATTTTCCTTTCTGCCTCACAAATAGAATCATTTAACAGAGACCACCTGGTTCATCTGGTCCCACTCAGGGCCCCTTGGAGCAGGTCGCCCAGGGCTTGTTCAGGCAGGTTTTCAGCATCTCTAAGGATGGAGGTCCAACCACCTCTCTGGTCAACCTGTTCCACTATTTCACAACAAAGTTCTCAGTGACTAGTACACAAAAAATGCAATTTACAGATGCGCTGTACATTCCCTGTGCTTCCCAAAGAAGCACAGCCCAGTTCCCAAAACTCTCCATAACTGGTGAAAATGCCAGTCAAGTGGAAGGCCGTCCTTTCTTCTGCAGTTTCTAGGTGTGACAAGCCAAGCCCCACTGAAATCCCACAATGTAGAGCATCCTGCTGGCATTGAATAAGGAAAAATAAGCACAGGGATGGAGAAATATAAACATAAATCTATCAAAATACTAAAGTTTTTTGGAAATGTTAAAGAAACTCTACCATATTTAATGCTCCCTATAAAGAATGGGGCAAAAAAACCTGCATGTATGAAGAATCCCACAACACATGAAAAAAGAGTAAGATGCTCACATACCTCATATACGTTTTGAAATTCTGTGTGTGTTAATGCCTTGCTGATAGTAAAAGGATCCCTACAAGACATCAAACCCACTCTGACCAAAATTCCAGATTATTGAATACATTTTGCCTGGTATATTCTTGGGTTTTTATTTCAAATCTACCAAAGTTATTAGTACAATAGCAGCCAATATTCACGCTGCATAATATTCTCATACAGCTTGTTCCTATATTGATGAAATTTAAACACTTTGAACTCAAACATCACTACTTTAAAAAAAATAAAGTTTTAAGTATACTGAAATAGGACGTTAGTTTGCTTAACTGGATTAAATCTCATAAAAACATGCAGAATACTGCTCTGTCACAAATTAATCTATCTTTCAACACAGGCTACCTAATAAAATAATTTCTCTGACTTCTTCAGCAATAGATTTCTATTGGAGAAGTTTAGAAAATTTTTAGGCATCAGGTCAAAACTACCCTTCTGTCCCTACAGAACAGTCATTACAGCTCCTTTGGTTCACGGTTCATAGTTCCCTTCAGCACAGACACCCAGTTACACAACATTTAGAATAAGTTTAATTACCTGGTTGTAACGTCAGCCCTTTTCAATATTTAAAATATCTTCTAAAATTCTTGCATGTATTTATACGAGACATTTGTCCGCTGAATGCCAAGTTTTCACATACAATTAAATTTACTGCTTCCGAATTTAAAAACACAACATAAAATAAGTTAATTTTTAAATAAACTTGTATTTTATATTAGGATGTGTAACTGTGACTGTCAAATACAACTAATTGGAAATACTTATTGCTGTGTCAGGATAACCGATTTAAAAAGGCAGGACTGTCCATTTAAGAAATAATAATGCTCCCACAGAAACCACTGAGTAGGAATTCAGATCACTTTTGACTGCCTGTGCCTCTGTTAGTATTAAATATTTCATTATAATCAGATTTTTTACGAAGCCGTAAAATTTAAGATTTATCTGCATTCAATTCACTGTGAATAAGCCTTAAATAAGAATCATTACAGGCTTAGGCAATTACTTTAGATACTTCTATTCAGAGACGCAAGCCAGAGGTCCATAAGAAAGCAAATTATCAACAGATGGTTTTAGTGATCTCAGTGTGAAATATATGTGTTGCCAAGTTGATAGTTACTGAATCCCAAAATTGTTCTTCGTTGTAAGGAATGTACACGGTGTTACATTATATGGGAGGTGAAAAGGCAGCCTCCTGGATCTTACCACTCGGCAACGCTGCGCAAGCTATAATGTCATCTCCAGACAAAGACGACCAACTGCTCCCCCTCCAAGATAGCAGTCAGTTCTGGTCAAATTCCTTGCAAGTTGGTTAAAAAAAAAAAAAAAAAGAAAAAAAAAGGAGAAACCACTTGTATGAACCAGAACTAAAGTGGAAAATAATTGCACATTATTGATGGAAATTATTGTAGTAAAAACAGCAAGAAAAACAGTACTGTAGATTCCAGATGTTTTGAATTTTCTAGGTATTCACAAAAATAAAACAGCCTTTTAATTCTTCATCAAAATAATCACTGTTTTATCGAAGTTAGAACTCCAAATACAAGCAAAATACAAACAAGGGGACTTCTAATGCAAATTAATTAATTTAAAAATGCATGCTTTTTAATCACCTGACAAATTTTGGCATCTACTAAACATGCATAAACATTTCTAAAAAATAAATAAATCTGTTTAAAGATAAGTCCTGAAAGACACAGATCTTTGGAAGTCATTCACAGCAACGTATAGATTTAATTAAAATAAAAATCGTGCCATTTGCTATAGGAATAAAAATGGACAGAATACAACAAAAGACTTGTTTCACTCCTATTAAGTTTGCTGATCTTGGCCACAGTAGCTGGCTGACAGCTCTGGCCTGTAAAATTTGTGTTTCCTCATGAAAAGCAAATTATACAGTCTATCCGAAATCATCAATAACGTTTTTCAACTTTATTACATATTGCAAATGAACTATTGTTATAGCCCTTATTAGTGAACCATCACACAGCTCTTGGAAACAAGCACAAGGGCTAGAAAAGAGAGAGAGATTTGGTGAGATTCAGAAGCCATAGTGAATACGAAAAACTACGAGAAGATTTTGAAATAAATTATTTTTCCTAATTTCTGCTGACAAAATTTTAAGTGTAAGGTAACCCTCTCCCATCTAAACCTTACTCCAGGCAATAGATTTAACTTAACTGATGAGCTTATTTATTGTTATAGCTTTTGATTAAATTACAACAATACCAATATGGAATTTACTACCATCCTATCTATGTTATGAATTTAAAATCGATTTAAAATACGTTAAAATACAAAACTGAAGCTGAATTGATGCTTTTAATGAGAAATATAATTAATTTCATATTTTCAGGAAAACTGTAAAATATTTTCATTCCATTTTACAGGTGCAAACAATTTAAATGCCACCATAAAGCATATTTTACAGAGCTCATGATGGCCTTGCACCCCTTTTCTGAAACTTCTCTAATTATTTTTTTCTCCACTTTCAGCTTTCAGAATGTGAACAGTCAGAGAAAATATTGCACCAAACACCCATCATAATATTTGATCTCCCTTTTCTATGGTTACCTATACAACATTTATGCATCTTTATTTGAAGGATAATGCAATTCTATCATACAAATCACATCTTCTGCCTCCCCCAGTTGAAAATAAAGATGCACATAAGGAATGGAAGGACACATAGCCACAATATTCACCAGCCCCATAACCAGCTTGCAGGAGTATCTCATGGAAGCTCTGGACACACAAGAGAAGTTCCAAATCTGCTCTAATTTATGGGGGAGGAGGGAAGAGCAGATCCAAGATTCAAGGGTAAAAAGCAAATAAAGCCCCTTGTACCTTAGACAGCAAAAGTACTAACTGCAAATGGCATTCCTTTCTCAAATAATAGATTCCCAACTAAATGTTTGAAGGGTTATAAAGCTCATCACTAATGCAGCATAAAAAGAACAGTATTAAAAGTAATAAAGTTAACAGCACCGGTAGCTCTTTTTGAGTGACATCTTGCTTCTTCCTTAGAATAATCTGCAGATTTGTTGTGCAAATACAGGCTCAAATTTACATAGAAATATTTGCTCATGTCAGTGCAATTTTTATTACACTAACAAATTCCATTTGCTCACTGAAGTAAATCTGCAATTTCAGGGTTAATAAATTCTCTTAAGAATTAATTTACCTCTACCACCTAACTAAACTACCCTGATCTTCACAACACCCAAGAGATAATATACATTGTGCGGACAGAGTCTGCATTTCTCCCTCAGTATGTCTCTGCTGCGAGGACAGCCCCTTGCTGTGGACCAGCTCAGGAACCTCAGTCTCCCCTTAGAACTTTAAAAGAGCTTTAAAACTTGCAGCTGCAGGACACACACTCAACAAGTGAACCACACACAAAAATAATCAAGCATTGTGCGTTGCCAAGACGATGAAATAAAAGCATTAGTATTTATTTATCTTAATCTGAAGCCACTAGTCTGCAGTTGTGGTATTTATAACTTTTTCCAAGATTATGATATTTTTTTTTTCTTCCACCAAGTTCTTCTCTACCTGTTCTCCTCCTCCTCCTTCCTCCTACCCCCTCCCCAAAAAATGCTTGGTATTTAACTGGGATTCCTGGTCCCAGCCTGTAACTGACTTTCACCTCTTGCTAGTTTTCTCTGCAGAAAGCATTGAGCAGCTCAACACTGCAATTAACTAAATATCAGGAAGCCAGGAAAAAAAAAAAAATAGTAATAAATCCGGCAGTATAATGCTCATGAAGCGAATTACCCACAAAGTAGGCCAGCAGCCAGCATGGGAAACTGGAGAAACAGGCCATTTAATCTCCTCTGCCTTGACAGAAATGCCAGGGAAAGGAGGTCTGCGCAAGGCTGCCTCACCACCGGCACCCAGCAGAGGTTTCTGCATCTGAAACGACCCACCAAAGGCAGCTAAAACCTTCCTCCTTCCCAAGCGCGCAGCAGAGGGACAGAAAACAGCTGCAGGCCGCCTGCAGAATGCACATGACAACTGTCAAAAATGGTTTTGATTAGTAATGCTGCCAGATAGAATAAAAGATAAGAGCTGAAAGACCACTCTGGCCAGCCCAGGAATAGACATGCACACTTGCACGTAGTCAGTGCTCCCCCGGGACTCGGGGGCAGCGAACTGTTCAGATTTCCAGCTCCAAAATGGGGAAGAAGAAGCACATGCACCCATCCATCCGTCCTGTACTGTCCCTGAAGAAGCAGCGCCTCCCTCTATCCCATTTAGAACTGATCCATGAGAGATACTTCTGCTGCCTGTCCAGGGGTCGCTGGAACAATGAGCAGGCACAACAGGTCTTCCCAGGCTTGAGACAGTCACCAAGTGTCAGGATAACAGGGCAACCCTGAGCCCACAGCTACACTGAACTCCAGACAGAATCATAGTATTGTTTGGGTTGGAAGGGATCTTTTTAAAGGCCATCTCTTCCAACACCCCTGCAAAGAGCAGGGACATCTTCAACTAGATCAGGTTGCTCAGAGCCCCATCCAACCTGACCTTGAATGTTTCCAGGGATGGGGCATCTACCACCTCTCTGGGCAACCTGTTCCAGTGTTTCACCACCCTCATTGTAAAAAAAAAAATTTATGTCCAATCTAGATCTACCCTCTTCCAGTTTAAAGCCATTGCCCTTTTTTGTCCTGTCACTACAGACCCTGGTAAAAGTCTGTCCCCACTTAAGTACTGAAAGTGGATATAAGGTCTCCCCAGAGCTTTCTCTTCTCCAGGCTGAACAACCCCAACTCTCTCAGCCTGTCTTCACAGGAGAGGTGCTCCAGCATTCCGTTTATCTTTGTGGCCTCCTCTGGACTCACTCCAACAAGTCCACATCCTTCTTATGTTGGGGGCCCCCGGGTTGGATGCAGTACTGCAGGTGGGATCTCACCAGAGAGGAGCAGAGGGGCAGAATTCCCCCCAGCACCCTGCTGGCCACACTGCTGGGGATGCAGCCCAAGATACAGTTGGCTCTCTGGGCCATGAGCACACAGTGCCAGCTCATGTCCAGCTCTCCTCTACCAGTAAATCCAAGTGCTTCTCTGCACTCTCTCTGGTGCACTTCATCCCTCAGCCTGTAGTGACACATAGGTTTGCCCCGACCCAGGTGTAGGACCCTGCAACTTGGCTTTGGTGAACTACTTAAAGACATCTCTGCCTGCCCGGCCACTCCAGCTCCATGCTGTAATTTTCTAGCACCTGGCACTGCTGGTCTGAAGAGCACCGATGAAAGCTACCGAAAGAAAGCCGATAGATGAAAAGGTGTGTGACATGGCAGTGAGCATCAGGACGCTCCTGTAGAATTCATTCCCAAGCTTCCCCATAAGTGAAGTCAAATTCTTCTATGATGCAAGTAAAAACATACTGAGGTGAGTTTTCACACACAGCTCCTCAGTAAGTTATTGGGACAACTGAGAGCAATTTCCAAAAACCCTTGATCCCTATTCTCTGCTCTAACCCCTGGAAAATGGCAAAGATTTAAACAATAACACCAGTAAGCTATTCCAGCAGCCTTGGGTCTTGTAACATAGACATTTTTAAGTTTCACTATGACTATAATTAATGAGAGCTGCATATTTAGACAGCTTTATTTCATATTATCCAAGCATATGTTCTGGAATTCCAGACTAATTTAAATACAGTCATTTACAATTCCTTTATCTGCCTTCATTGACCAGAATTTCTTGTTAGCATGAACTCTGAGCGGGTTCAACTCAGTGCACTCCCTACAAGCTTTACAAGATTTATGTTTAATGCGTTTCACAACCATAGTCCTTTTTCTTTAGGGGATTACCTCATCTTTTACGTTTCCCACTGGTAGCAATTCTAAGTAGTAGCTCTCAGTATTGACAAATGGAACAAAAATGTCTTTGTCTTAATTGTTTTGTTTCCATGTATTGTAATTTACCCACAGAGCTACGAGTTGAACTAATACAAAACTAATCTAAAAAACATTTTCAAACGAGTGATTTATCATCGCCGTGCTGTAAACAGTAAGTACCATATAGACTACATCTACTTTGGACGAGACACTCAACTCACCAACTGTATTGTTTAAACATGTGTATGTCACACAATCTTTCTCAGCTAATTAGAAACAGAAGACACAGGTTAACGCTATTTCATTTTTGGTGCAGCTTATAAAAATGCCTCCCTTGTCTGTGTGGAAAAGTTCTCCTGATGTTGGACAACAGCAAAACTGTTTGTGCTGAAGGATATGTGTATTCTGGAGATGACTTCACAAAGAATGAATCAGTGTGATCTATTTATCACATTGCTCTTGTCTTTAAAAAAAATAAATCAAATACTGATTATAAATTATTAAAACCATTAAAAACAAGTAATCAGCAAGAAATTTCAGAATTTTGGTATAGATTATATGGGGAACTGTAAGTTCCTATTAACATAATGCAGAATTCTGCATTATTTAAAAAACTTGATTTATTTTTTCTTTTAAGGAGAGCAAAAAATTTCAGGGCTTAGAACAATATTTTGAGAGCTGGCAGAAGCCCTGGTCACCCTCTTCCTGTTCTTGAGAAAACTGTTCTTATTCTGCCCAAGAGTAACTAAGAGAAATCTCCGCTTACAGGCTGCATAACAGCTCAGAGTTTCCAAGTGAAGCCCTTTCAGATAAACCGAACCTGCAAGATTTCTTCTTCCCAAGCATCTTCCTTCAAAATTAGCAAGACAGCCGTACCTCCAGGGGCTGGGAACTGCCTTCTCTGCCAAGCAGTGCGGGGCCCACAGCAAAGCACACTCGCACCACTGTTTTCTCTTTTCAAGAAAGGCAGGAAGCTTTTATCATAAGACCAATCTCAGGAGGAAGCCACACTTCTCCTTTCCATACGCTATCAGAAGGGCCATGTCTATTCTGAACACCAAGACTGTTGACAGAAGGGGCAGTGCAATTGTACTCCAGCAGCCCTGCTTTTTAATAATCCGAGGTTTCCATGTACCACCTACTCATGATCGTGAAAACGGTACGCAAACACACAACAGCAAAAGGCTGCAAAGACTACTATATCTGCTCAAGCAAAAATTATGAGAACTCACCACCTCTAATTTTGTGGCTAAAGAACTCCAAAAAATGCAGAATTCACCCATGGATTTAAAACACTTCTGTCTCTGTCACACCAGGAGCTGCAAACTCTTCCTTCCTGCTCTTGAATGTTTTCCACACAGGGAAGTGAACTGGACCGACCCTCCCAACTGATGAATGACTGAGGCCAACTCAGCAGCAGGACTGGAGGACACAGACCAAGTGTCAAAGCAGAAGAAAGTGCGTCTAGAAAGCTACATTAGCAAAATGCCCTTAAAAATCAAGGCATCGATCAGCCAGACTCAGACTCAATCCCCCAGAGATGACGTTGGCCACAACCTCCAGGCCCTGAAACACATTTTATCCAAAGAGGGTTTCACTCAGGCGTGCTCCACAACATCGCAATCGCCAAAAATTGTCGTGACTTGACTTCAACACTCTAAAAAAACCTTGCCTGGTATATAACGACCTAATACTTATTGCCAACTAGCTTTGTAACCCTAACAATAACCGGGCATGTTTTTACATAGGTGAAAAAAAAAGTTTAGGCCACTCTAATGGAAAAAATATGAGACTCTATTTCTACTATCGCATATCAGTTGTCTCATGGGAAATCAGCCTTTCATCAAAATTTGGATGGTTGCTATAGACAATGGTAAAAGAAGGAACTAAAGCTATGTAGTGATCAACGCCAGGTCTGTGAAACCCCTGCTCTACTTTCTCTAAAATTTGGAAGGCAAATCGCAAGCAAAACAGGAAGAACCACAATGAGATTATTGGTAAAACATGTGAAGTTCATGCAAAAGACCTGGATTCCAGCTTTTGTTGTTCTTATCCGATATCAGGCAAGAGAGTGGAAACATGGAGGATTTTTCTGTAAATAAGCACACTGTGGTCTTCTTTCCCATGGGTCAGAAATCAAGAGGTCCTAAAAATATCCTCCTGATGGTAGTACCATGGCAATTCCTCCTCCAAAAGAGGAATAACACTTTTCATTTACCTCCCAAAGTCATAAAGAATATAGAATTTGTTATCCACCCATTGCCTTTAGAATGTACAGACCAACTAAATTTCCAATATGCTTCAAAAATATAAGCCAACAAATTTGGGAAAAGCAACGGACAGACATTTCGGCTTCCTAACACTGAATCACACTAAGTTATCAAATATTTTTCAAACTCCATCAGAATAAATAATTCTAGGCACTACTTCTCATGCCTAAAATGGTATTTGTCACTTTACATTTGATTGATGAGGAGAAATTATAACTATCTGTGAAGTACTTACGGACTACAGCTGATGAGCATCAGAGAAAAGCCCACGGAGGAACTGATAACATGTATTTTAAGGAAGTTTTGAACACACAGCAATTGTTGAGCAGTCGCTAATCCAGAGAACATCTTCAATCCTTTACTGGGAATGAGCAAGGTTCCCAAGGAAAAGAAATTATGTGATTGTACTCTTAAAGACCATTTTTTTGCACTTGTACAGATTGAAGTTAAACAAGCAACAATTTATCCCCATAGGACTGATAGCCTGTGGATATTCTGTAAATAGAATTTAAACTTTACTATAATCTAGAAAAAAACATGATGTTCACTTTGGAGTGAAAACAATGTTTCTTTTTGTCCTGTTTTTAAAAATAATCTTCCCATATATATAAATGAACCATTTGACTGTAATGTAATATTTTGCACTCCAAACTGAATTCCTCTCATGATGACATGTAGAATTTTATTATTCAGTATTCTTACTCAGAAACATATTATTCTCAATTATTATTATATTGAAAGATATGTAACCTTAAGTCTGAAGCATTGTGTTATTACCAAAGCCATGAATTCTATAAGAACAATTATTCCTGAAGCTGTAGAAATCTAGAGGAAATATAAACTACAATAAAACTTAAAAGAATATAAACTACCCAAAATACAGAAAAACTATGTTAAGCACAGGTCTCCTCCAGTGCTACCTTTTAAATAAGAACCTAAATTTAATTACAAGTGTGGTCATTAGAGTAACATTTAATCTTAAACGTCCTCATAATTTTCCGTGATAATGATATCAGAGGCAGTTTCCTCCAGTAAATGACAACAAATCCAAAGAGCAAAGAGTAGTAACATTAAAAAAAAAATAATCACCTAAAGCCTGTTTAAAAACAAGCTTTTTGCACATTAAAATTAATAGAAATTTTCAACATACTTAAATAGAAGAAAGGTTAGCCCAAAAAATGGACTAACCTTAAACGTAAGTTTGTATGTTCTGTTGTAATAGTCTGCTCTGTTCATAAAATGTATTATTTATGAAAAGAGGAAATTTGCATGTCCCTATATACAACCTATGACAGTCCCACAGAGCAAAGACAAAGCAAGAGATTTTTAAGCTTGCAGTTGAGTTTGCACTTTCTTAGGATAACACAAGAAGCACAACCAGTAAATCACCTGTTAAGATTTCCCAAATCCAGAAACTGCAGCCTGGTCCTAAGCTGCTCCAAGTGATGGAGAGTTGTATTACGATACTGGGAAAGCAGCAAAAGCAGGGAGGAGATGGAATAAAATTCACTATCATTTAAACTGGAATTCTTGCTCCCCACCTTAGCAGCAGAATAAACCACTGAATCCCATCACCAAACCACTTTATTCACCCATTCTTTGTATGTTAAACATGTTAAGAAAGCTGAAAAAAACTATACAGATTTTAAGATTCACAACACTTCAAACAAGTACAAAATAACAAGGAAGAGGACTTTTGACCAGGAACAAAACGTACAGTTATTCCTGGCAAGGTTTAAAGTTAGAAAATACATGTAGTGGGTCCGTTACCCAAACTGCACTGGATGAGCATGTGCATTTAAACATCCAGTGTGTTACCACAGCCAAATAATAGCTCTTACCTCTGGGGGAAAAAGTACATAAATCACACTTACAGAAGAAGGAACTGCATAAGGAAGGTAGCAATACTAAAAACAATTGTGGCAGGCAACCAACTAAGCTCAAAACATGCCGTGCTGTCCATCAAATGAGCAAATTAATCCTGATAAGTGAAGAAACATCAAATGGGCTCGTAAATCAGGCTGTTGTAATGGCTCATCTGGGCTCATACTTGAGAAAGCTTTCATAACAAGGCTGAAAAAATGGTGCTGAAGATGCTAAAACTCACAGGTTTCATTAGCATTTAAAAGCATTGCATAATCAAAACATCAGAAAAATTATTGGCATGAATTATCAATAGTAAGATGCTCCCCAGATGTAGCTGCGTTACAGGCTTTACTTTAACACAAGCACCCATACTGGAGAACTGTCAGCAGTCATCTTCACCCAGTAAAAAGAGGAAAGGATGAATTAACCTTTTACAAAAGCCTCCAGACAAAACAGCTCCAACTAGAGCTGGTGAGGTGTGTTTTTGTTATTTCAAACACGGGTCTTTATCAAAGGAAGCAGCAGATGCTCATTCCTGTTAACTCTTGGTTTAGAGGTCCAGTAGCCGCGAAAAAATGTTATCAACCAGAATTCTGCAGAAAAGCCTAATGGGAAAGCTTTATCATCAAGCTGGGAGAGGTCTGTCATCAAACTAACCATCAAATTATAACAGCTAGTACAAGCTGCAAGCAAATCCTATTCCAAAAAGCGATCCAGAGTTCTGACAACTGAAAAAGACCCTTCCATCCTTCCTCCCCACCTACATCCCCAGAGAAGGGAGGGTCTATTCTCAATTTCTTCCCATATACCAAGCTCTCACTTCCACAATACACTACAGAGGGGAGGCACAGCGGCGAGAGGTCATGAAGAGCCGGTCCCCATCCCAGCTTCCCGAAGGCGAGCGCCACGGAAACACGGAGCCGTGAAGAGGGATGAGGCCTCAGAAGCGGCTGGAGTCTCTGTGGCTGCCACCCCCGGAGCCAGGGACGCAGAATGAATGGATCTCTCAGAGGTTTAGAGCAATTAGGTACATTTCTGAAAACCGGCGCTTCAACTGTTTCATCTGTGCTAATTGAGCACAATGCAAAACACCACCCTGAAATGCCAAACGGCAAATTTAACAACCTTATAAAGGAGCCAGGAATCCGCATTCCTTTTTTTTTTTCTTTTCCCCTCACGTTATTAAAGAAAAAAAAAAAAAAAAGACTGGCCTAACTTGTCGCTACACAAAACAGAGAGCTGGAAAGTGTCCAAAATTGCTCTGTAAGTGTTGTTTTATTACCCTGAGACTGTTAATAAATATATTGTAAACTAACTTATACTTGCTTGGGTGGATATAAAGAAACAATTGTATCACTGTTCTTACAATGGTTACAATTTACTCTAGTTCTTCACTTTTTTTTAATCCTAGATTCACCGTTTCCAACACTAGTTTACCTTAGCAACTGACATTTATTTGGGCCATAAATTACTCTAATGCAGTATAGTGCTCTTTCATAAATTTTACAAACACAACACTTACAGAACATAGGCTTGTATTAATTAAAGCCATGCCTACACAAATCTAACATTTCCTTTAACGGTTTTACTTGCTGCTAATTCTGGAAAACACATAGAAAGACAAAGGTTTTCTCTTCCCTTTCACCAGGTGTGTTTTTAAAGTTTATATATACATATAAATGTGTACTTGTTTTGGTGTGTATCTTATTACCAGTGTGCCACAGATGATAATACACAACCTTTTACAGGAAAAAGACTGTCTTGTTACAAATTAGATCCGTTCATTAGGAGAAGCTTATTTAATTCTCAGCAATTTCCACTTTTGACTTTACTGTTGCAAGACTTCCATTAGTTAATTTACTTCTTAGAAACAGCTTTAGCTATTTGTAACTCTCAGTATCAGAAGTCTTTAAAGAGTGAAACTTGACATCCATAATAAAACTTCAGGAAAGTTGAAAAGGGGATTGTTTCTTAGAGGAACAAAAAAGGTTTGAGGTACCTATTGATAGATAGATAAGGTAAATACTAAAGGTAACACTGGTTTTATAATGCTTTTCATGCCTAAGTTTAGTTTTAAAAGGGAAAAATAAAGCTATTGCTATAAAATAGTGCAACTTGAATATGCAATGACTATGATGAGTAACTGTTCAAAAAGAGCAATAGCAGTAAACTTCACAAGAACATAGGAAGATGTATATTAAAACGCATGTACCACATTTAAAATTCTACGTAGCCGTACTTATCTCTTACTTGCAATATTTTAAAATCTGCTATACTTTCTACAGAGAATACATCGTACCAATTGATAGGAAGAACACTGAGGCGCTGCGCACCCTGCGCTCGCCTGCCTCCCTCAGACGAAGCTCTGGGCTCCCAGCACACGTAACCAAAGGTGAGCAAGAGAAATAACCCATCACCAACCCGTCTCCCAGATCTCGCTGAGCACCTACAACCCCAAAACACAGAGGACGAAGCTCCAGGTGTTGTCGTTTGCTGTAGTCACTCACTGGTGTTCTAGCCTGCTCTGGCCACGGCAGCAGGGACGGGTCCGCACGTCCGCAGCCTCGCACACACACACGTTCCCACCACAGACAGCAGGAAAACGCTGCTCGCGGGCAGATATAAACCCTGTGGAGGCATTTAATCCAACATGACATCTTTGTGAAGAATTTAAGCTAACACAGCAGCACTTAGGCCACAGTAAAACCTTAGAGATAGGACAGATAATGCACAAGAGCAGCGCAGTCACTACCAGTGTTTGTTTTCTCAGTGGTCTTTATGAAACCAAATCACCAGGATTAAAGCTACTACAACAAAAACTGGAGACAGACATGAGTGGGTTGACAACTTTTCTGTTTGCTTAAGCCAGCCTTACTGAGGAGGCTCAAGTTAAATATGACCAGAAATAAATTTGTCATAATACAATCTCAATTCTCAAGTATCTGGAACCAATTAACTTTGGGAAAGTTTCAAAAGGGCCACCCAGTAATAAACACAAAATAATTTGTGTCTGCTGTCTTGTTTGTGATAATTTTTTTTATTGCTACCTCAGTTTCAGATGTCAGAGTAATGACTTCCACATTCCGATTAAAATGTGAATTGAATCCATATGGAGAAGATGCTCAAACCCATCAAAATCAAAAGAACTCCCTTATTTCTAACTTCTTATATAGTGAAGTTTATAAAGCCTAACACTTCGACCATTCTCAATTTAAACTAGGGAATTTTTTGAAACCATTACCAAAATAATTAGATATGTAATGGCAGGACATGTCTATTACTTCAGGGGAACATTAATGCAATCTATTTTAATAAAAGGTCTCTAGCAAAATTACCATTTAACCCTTTGAATGATGTAACAGTCATAATTGTCCAAACGATTTCATTTCCTGTTATGACTATTTAGGAAATACACTTTATTATGATTAACCGTGCTTTCAGATATTTGCAGAGATGCCATATACAGCGTATTTTACTTCGTACTTAAAAGTATGCTAAAGAAGTTGGTTGCTGAGACTCAAAAGCACTTTAAAAAGAAGCTCTCTCCTCCCTTCTCCAGTCATGAAGCCATCGTCCTTTCTCTCCCTCAAGCCTGAAAAAAGAAATAGGTCTCCAGAAATATTTGTTTCCAACTAGATAACTTTGAATAAACAGAAGGCATTACAGGCAGAACTGCTAGTGGCATTTATGGCTCTTTAAAACCTTCCAATATTTCTTCATACTTCTTTTAAAAAAAAATATTATTTCTGCCTATTTTTTTCTATTTCAATTAACCAGGCAAAGTGTTTTGTTTTTTTTAAACCAACGAGGAGGGAAGAGGAATAGACCTGCTTTCTCTGACAACAAGTTAAAGCAAAACTACACTATCAGTGTTAGGAAGGTCTTACTAATTGCGTTGCTAAAAAGCTTCCCCATCTCTATCCACTGGAAGAGAGACCTCCATGTTTGTCAGAGACTAATAACCTCAGCCGAAGAGAACACTTTGCACTAATGAGGAATTTAGCAAGGTAAGATACACCCCTCCCAGGCACACACCATCTTTTGTTGGCCAAAGACGCCACCAAACACGCTCTGGAGTACCAGATGTCATGTGGCCTCCCCGCATTTTCTCTTACTGCTTGCTGCAAGATGCCTGGTTGTTTTATGTAAGGTAAGACGAATCAAGCATTGAGAAAATCCTGCTTATATATGTTCCATTAATTATTGGATGGACAGCTAGGGTAATTAAGAACAAACATACAGGTAACACACACCAAGATGCGCTGGGAAGTGGAGCGATGTGCTTCAGCAGGCTCCCCGTTGTTACACGTGGGCTCCAGCAGGTCCATCAGCAAACTGCTGGGGTCACTTCTCAGCCTAACACACACCACAAAATGCCTTCCTGCTGCTGGAGCTCAACCGGCCCATGGTACAAGACTCACCTCCCCAGACGTAGATATATCAAGTCTTTGAACTCACTCTTCAAAAGCAGAAGGAGAAATATCTGTATTAAACCCAAGAGTACAAAAACGGCCATACCAGAAGAGCTCCATGGCCCATCTAGCTCAACTCTTTGTCCCTAACAACCATCAGTGATAAATGCCTGGAAAATACCTCCCCTCCTACACACTACAGGGCAGAGCTGCCAGAACAAGATATAGCACCTTCTCATTTGATTGCCCTAATGAATTATTCCCCCCCCTCCATAATTTCTCCTCTCGCTGCCCACATGAAAACTTTTGGCATCCACAGCTTCCTGCCTCCATGAGCTCCTCGGTATGGATTTGTATCCACATGCCCCAGTCTGGAAGAGCTGACAATCTTCTTTGGCATCCCTTCATTCTTGTATTACAAATAAATAGCTTATCACTGTTCCACTTCTCCACACAAACATGATTTCACATACCTGTCTCCTACTCCCCCTCAGTCA
Organism: Gallinago jamesoni; assembly: GCA_025769975.1. NCBI lineage: Eukaryota > Metazoa > Chordata > Aves > Charadriiformes > Scolopacidae > Gallinago > Gallinago jamesoni. The sequence continues at coordinate 205,745,612 of JAOQGH010000001.1, read as the reverse complement.
TCCTCCCTCGGGCTAAGGGTACTCGGTTTAGCTCCTCCACTTACACATGTTCTTCAACACCTTTGCATCTTTATTTTTCCACAAGGTACTTTCTCTACTTCTATTACACTTTAAAGAGCACCAGAACTGCAGACAGTAGTAAAACTGTCAGCAAACCCATGATTTATATAGTGGCATGATAATGATTTTACTGTTTTATCCTCTATTCCTTTCCCAATCATCTTTAATATTAAATTGAGGGGATTTGGGAAAGCAGGGCGTGTTTAAAAGCTACAAAGTGTTGAAGTGACATTTTCCTCATAATTCCAACTTCCTGGCCCTCCAAGTAACAACTTAGAGTTCAACGCTGTATATAAAAAAGGATTTTTCTCCCCACATCCCTTTCGTTACTGCCACTTGGCCAACAGCGCCGGACCATGAGTGTCTTCTGCAAGTCTCCAGAATCAGCTCTCATTTTCACAATCCTAGACAAATTACAGTGCAACTTTGTCTTCTCAGTTTCCTCTTTTCCAGAGCAGTTATGACAATGACAATCAGTGTTCTTCCTCATTAGCTAATATTTTGCCATAAATGTGTGACCCCTCATTTTTGCAGTACCAACCTGAAACTGTGTGGCTGATTTTAAATAACTAAAAACATTTAATATGATCTAAATTGCCAGTCTAAAAATATTTCAGGAGATAGAATGAAACGGCATAAAGGCTGCCAGATTTCTTATGTTTAAATGAGAAAAATTTATTCTCATTATTCATTTTATCCATCAAGTAGTTATTGTGGTGATTAAAAAAAATTCCAGCAGCCCCCTATGGTTTTTTTTGCCCTCAAAACTAATTATTAGCACTACTGCCAAACCTGTGAAGTATTTCTCTCTGAATCATCTGTTCAAGCTACCTGTAGACTCCTGCTTCATTTGTTCCCACGCATTTTCCTTAAAAAGCAAGGAACATACACAAACACTGCAATTCTTTGGTTCTGTAATGTTAACCCATTAAAATGTAACAAATACAATTTGCAAACTTGTTTTCATTAACCAAAAAGAAATTCATAATCTGGGAAACTTCCTGTTTTAAAAATATTTCTCTTATTTTTCTAATCAACAGGCAAATATCAGTGAAGTAACAGATTAATGAAGTCAAAATTCAAAGCAATGTTTTTGAGCACTGCTGGAAGACAAACAGTATGCAACTAAGTACAAAACAATACTAACCACAGATGAATGTAGAATTATTAATTTTGCAAATTTTTATTGCAGTGGGTTGAGGCCACTCAAGCAGACTTGGCAGGCTGAGGGAAGTGCCTATACTACAGCCCAAAAAAGACACATGGTCCTATGGCTGAATCCAGATACGCCCATAGTATGGGACTCACATGTACAGACTGTTGATCATTTTGCACACAAGATGACCTGCAAACCAAAATAATTATGTTACAAATGTAAAAATTGAACATAAACTACAACTTTCAGGTTTTGGGGTATTGCAAAGCACTTGACTGACTCATTTTCTTCATTTTAGTGCCTAACAGTCCCTTTGATCTAATGAGTTCACTAAATCTCAAGTAACTCATCATCTTCTACTGCTAAAGGTCATGATTCTCACCGCCAGTGCTACCCTGGCTTTTCTTCTTCACCCAGTGGCAAAATTCCTGTAGCTACAGTCTCCTAATCCTGCTAATAACAGTTCAGCAGTTCTGTGTTCAGTTCAAGGCTATGCTGAAAAACTTTTTCACTCCCCAGATCTGTGTTTGAGGCTTCCTTCCAACCCCCTCCCTTCCGCACGAGGGGATACTGGTTAACACAAATCAGTTTGACTCTCTCTTAAATTGCTGCTCAAACTACAGATTGCGGGAACTCTGACAAGCTTGACACACATTCTTTGAGTCTCCACATGCACAATATGCAACCTACATTACACATAGAACTCAGAATAAAAATTACAGATTTTTACCAATTAGAAAAACTTTTTAATGTATCAGTAAGAGGTCTTATTCCAAAAAATCTATCAAAATAGAAATATCTGGTATATTCAGGTTCATAAATGGAGTATAAGCAGGCAGTCATGCAGTTCAGTAAAAATCCTATGTCGACTTTCTTTTGGGGAGGGGGAAGGCGTCTGAGAGCTTTGTTATTTATGACCACGGCGGAGTTCTCCAGCAAGGTTATTTACATCCCTGAATTCCCATTACCTCTTGCTTTGCCTAAGGCCACCGACTTCCTATGATTTGCAAGCATTAGGAAACAATGCCCATATTCAAGTTCAGTGTATCCATTTCCACACAAAAAGGTTGATATTGTGAGCTGGAGTCATGGCTCAGGACTCAAGGGGCCAGTTTGTGCGGTTTAACATGATCAGGAACCTGGTTCAGTTCCCAGCAGTCTTAATTAGGCTAAGAATAAGAGATATGGTGAACATCAAGATTTAAATGTAAAGCCAAAGTGTTATTCAAGAAGTCATTTCTTGAGCAGCAGAGAATTTCGGTGTGTTAAAAGAACTGTTGTCACCAAAGATAACTGCATATTTTAATATGGGAGAATGACCATAATTTGTAAAGCTTCTGCTGGCTAAAAAAAACATCCCTAAAGATAGAAAGGGAGAAAAATAGAGACAAAAACAATATGTGTGTGCATGTGCATGTGTGTCTGTGTCAGGAAGCGGGGAAGTGGTTTTGTTCTTCTTAAACAATAATAATAACAAAATAATTCCTATACAAACATCTGAAATATTTAAAATTTTCAAATATTCAAAGCAAATACAATTATTTATGAAGTATTTATAAGCAGCTAGCAGGGCATGAGCTTACACATACAAGGATTGTGTATTTCCAATCCAACTGTAAAAGCATTCTTGGAAAATGTTTGCAACGTGACTGATATTTACAGACCTTTTAATCAACCTAACTGATCTGCAAAACAACACATAAAATTATGTAAATGAAATGCCACAAGCAGAATTTTGCCTCAGGAATTGTACCAGCAAACTTGAATGAGACTGAAGCCACCAGTTACTTTACCCAAAGTTACTGACACAATTTTATTTTATATAAATGAAAGCATAAGTTTTAAAGATGAAGAGATTTGCAATTCAAAAAGAGTATAATCATTAGCATTTTAAAATATTCAAAGGTGACAATTTATTAAGTTTGATTTTGGAGGAAGGTTAAACAAATTTGGGACATTTTAAAAGAAGTTATTTAAAATTCATGGAAAGTAAATCTAACAGATCTGACTGAAACCGATGCTCATACTTTCTGTAACCCCAGCTATGGTGGATATCTTTACCAAAACTCAGAACCATCGACTATCTGCCAATTCACTGACAAAACGTGTTCTGTCAACATAAATCAGGTATTAAAATCAAGAAACGTCTGGTTTTAAATAGACAGTATTCAGTCCCTCTTCCCACTCCAGATAATTTTTCTCCCGAGAAATATTGAAAGTGGAATTTCCATTTCCAGACTTATTTAAACAAAGTCTGCAAAAATTTCCTGCACTCCCCAAGACACGAGGAGAGCAGCAGTGACTGAACTCTCTGGTGCTCCTGAGCAGATGGAGAAAGATCAATGCACCAGAAAGAAACTCCTCAAAGAATCACACCACTCACATTAAAAAAACATTAAAGATTGCATGAAAATAACCATATGAGACCAACCTGAAATGATGCAGCTCGTCTGAAATAACCCCCTTTAACAGAATATTGTAATTAAAATATGATAACTGATGCACTATTGAAATTTCAATAGAGACTAATGGTCTGATGTGCTGATCTTGCCCTACAGTGTGGAAAGAGTAGAAAAGATAAAGGAGGAGATTCAGAAAAGATCCGACTGTCACACTCGTCTCTGGATTTTCCTGTAAAAATGCTATTAAAGTCAGTCTGTTTCCTAAAGACAGAATAGTCTTAAAGACAGGACATAAACTGCAAAGTTTCACATGTGGACATGGCTCAAACCAATATAAAAAACAGCCTTAGGAAAACGAGTCAGCTTTAGATGTAACTAAAATAAATCCTATTCTGTCTTCAACTTTTCCCACGTTTACTCAATGTAGTTTGATACTTCAGAATGACTTCCTGCTGCTTTACCAGAAACGACCATAATTCCACATTTTCTAACACAATTTTTCCTTGTAAGAGCTCAGCTTCCAGAAAGGATTTTTTTTTTCCTTTCACTTTTCCAACACCAATACTGTTTTCGAGCTGCCCTGTCTTCCATCCAGACTGACATTTACAAGCTGTGCTAGAAGTTGTCCTCCTCCGCTTTTCTAACCTTATTAAAGGCATAAGGAGCATATCACAGAGACAAGATTTCAAATGAACCACCTCCCCCTGAATGCCAAACCCGTGACTGTTTACACAATTAAAAAAACTTAGTTTCAGCACTGTTAAAAAAAAAAAAAAAAAATCTATGTCTCCTGTAACAGCATCACGTAAAGAATTTAAACAGCCACGTGTCAACATCTGCCAGGCTACGCAAGGTTATGGCTACACACCCGCACATCCCTTATATCTGACTAAGTGTAAGTAAAAATATTTTCCCATTTACAACAATACTTTTGAAATCACTTTTACACACAGCCATGAGACACGTTTTAGCATAGAAAATACTTCAAAACGTAGAAGTGAAAAACATAAAAACAATTATTATTTCAGATTGTATGTGCAAAGGTAGAGCTTTTGTTTTCCAGCACGGAAAGTGCGAAAAAGGAGACGTCGTTTCCCAAAAATCCCTCACTTTGATATGGAAAAAGAAGTTTATAATTTTTAGACCAAAATTTTTTCCTCCAAAACTTTCTGTGAACTGGTATTTAAGAACTGCAAGCACATGATTGACTTTTATTTTGACAGCTTCACGCTTTAAAAGGAGAAAATGATTTCTGGGCTGAAACTGCTGCTCTGTTTAATTATCGTTATCCTATAAATGACGTCAGGAACAATATCAGACTAGAACTGGCACTAATATACTAGGAGCGGATAGAGGTAATTAAAAGCATGAAGGATCGAATTTCAACTGAAACATGCGGAGCACAGGAAATAATAATTAGATGAAATATATGATTATCAGAAACAATGCATACTCACTCCACCAGCCAGTTCTACATACAGTAAAATTAACATCATGTAAAAAAAATAATTTCATCTCATAAACCAGTAGGATGAACTTAGACTTTGTAAACTGTGTTCCTCTTAGAAATACTTTCATTCTGCATATTTTGAACACAGAGTTGAAGCTTTCTTCTTCTCTAAAATGAAATCAGCACTCCAAGAGTAGCTGTCATACTATTTTATCAGTCCAAGAAACCATGAAGAAACAGCTTGACGACAGCCACCATTAACAGAATAACTGGAAGTTTTTAAGTAGGACTGCCAAAACCTCAAAAAGTAAAGACTGCAAAATTCTATACATTAAAATTTCCTGGGTTTATTACAAGGCAGTAGAAAGACTGTGTTAATAGTCACTGCCTCAAATACTGCCTTGTTGTGCACCACTCCCACAGACAGCCTGACACCCGCTCCAATTTTCAAGCTTCAGGAGAGGACTTCATGGCAAGGGAAGGGGTGAGGAGCCTGCAGCAGCGTTTTACGTGCATCACTGAACATCCAGGGCAGTGCCCCAAGCACTATTCTGAGGTGGAGGTGATGATGCAAATGGCAAATATTGCTGGAAATTGAAAAAAAAAAAAAATCCCTCCCTTCCTAAGAAGTTTCCATTTCTATACCTCTGTTACTTTTGTTTAAGGTCCCTCCTCAACTTCTTCAGCCCTCGGATTACACTCCTCCCAGAGCAGACACATCTTCCCTTTCTTCCCAAATCTCACATACTCAAAAGCTCGAGAGGGCAGCAGAAACTGCCAAGTGACAGGGACTGCTGCTGTGAGAGGAGAATACCTATGTTTCTCAAAGGTTTGAGGAGGAAAATGTGCCTGTCTGACAACATGAAGAGTTGAGAGAAGGGAAGAGGACTGCTGAGATTGTTCTGAAGTTGGAAGAGGAGGAGACCCTTGCTCTCACAAGGTTCCCCCGGAAGACCTCTGAAACCCTTCCCTTCCACCAAGAAAACCTCTCAATTTTCTTGAAACACTACTGGGATTTCAAATGCTGGGAAGTCTTGAATTCACTCTTGACCCATTGTTTTCATCTATCAAATCACTGCCCACAGGAATTCTTACAATCAGAAATGCTATATGCACTAGAGATGGGTGTCTGAGAGTGCTTCAGACCCTGAAGTGTTACTCAATTACTACCTAGCAGAGAGTTAATCATAAAAGTCAGCCAGCTTTCTTTAGCACTTGGTATACTTCTGATATGAAATTCCACATAAGCTCTAAGTTTTACCCAAGAGGTAAATTTCAAAATCGATTTGCAATATTGACATTTTTACTAATTCTAGAAAGTCAAACAAGTAGTTATTCAGTGTAAAAGATCATGTTAAAGGAACATAAAAATAAGTATTACATTGAGCTTCTAACCAGATACACTGGAAAGTTCAAAAATGCAAAGCAGCTTTGCATAGAAAGCAAGAGACAAAGTATTAAATGTTTTCTCTGACTCTTGCCAAACATCCCGCTCTGCAGTGATGGATGAGGTTTCCTGAGGTTAAGATGCCAAAGCCAATTAGCCATGTCAATCCACAAGAACACCAGCTGCCAGGATCTAACTTTATTACTGTATGACTTAAAAGTGAAGACATCAGCAATGTTTAAGTTCACATGGCTCCTAATTTTAAAACCTGCCTTTTGAAGATTTGGGTTGGGGGTAGTGACAATGACCTTAAGTTTCAACCTTTTAAAATCATCACAGAGTGCCATGAATTATCCATAATTTGATTATGTAAAGTATTCTGTTAATCGAATTAGTCTCCATTATGCTCTATTCAAAAGAAAGTAAGACTTCAGCTTATTTCCCTCCTCATATGAGTTTTATGGAATGTTTATATTTAAAAGTAGCAATTTATTTCAATATTGCCTGTTTCAGTTGCCAAACTGCCTATCCCACAGAACATGATACGTGTAAAGTATATAGCTTACCCATTTACGGCATCTAATTCTGAATTCCAAAATAAAATTTTTGGAAAGTGTCTTGAGCATTTATCGACTAGAATAAAACATGCCCAAGTCTTTGATTATTTGAAAACATCTGCATTTAATTTCTAAGCAAGCAGTTTGGAAATGTTGATCATAGAATACACTTCCCTGCACAGTTACCACAATAAACTCAATGATTCTGTGAAAGGGTAAAATTTTTCTTCTGCTTAGGTGCCTGCGAAATAGATCTGAACATCATAGTCAAGTATTAAAAAGCACACTTTTCTTATGAATAGCTTTGGTATTCCTCCAAAACACTCAGAAAAATTTGCTCGCTTTCAAGTAGTCTACATTATCTTTATTAACATCTTAATAGAAACTATTTTGGCTTTTTACTACTACTACATATTTACACTTCCTTTACCACTCCAATACAATACTGGCACACGGTGTTAACAGCATCTCTTCTTGAGCCCCTCTGCACCCAGGGGGTGCTGAGAGGAGACAAAAGCATACCTACAACAAGGTTAAGAACAGTTACATGTCTTCTCAGAAGAGAAAATGAGCTCTCTTTTCCACATTCTTATTCAAAACTGGGTTTAGTTAGTATTTCTAAGCTGGAGCTTTGTAATTATTTCTCTAAACACAGGGGCATACATACCTAGGTATTCCAGCAAACAAAAAGCACTAGAAAAGTTTAAAATTAATAAAGTTAACTAAAAAAGTTATTCAGTCCTCAGTTATTTGTTTACCTGTCATAGTGCAAACCAAAGGAAAGAGAGCCCAGAATGAGTAAGGAGTATATTCAAGCTACAGAGCTCTCTGAATCTGTAATCCTTCTTGTTTCATTATGATTTTTTTCCTTTGAGATGTTTCTGAAAAACAGCTTGATATTTTGAGGCTTTATTTTGCAAAATAACCTAAGTGTTATTGGTCCCCAAGAATGCTATCTTTCATTACCATTTTAAAGTATTAAAAATTGCCTATTGAAATAGTATTAAAAAAGCAAACCATATTTCTCACTCAACCACACTGTCTTCAAGACAAAAACTAACGTGATTAGCTTTTTACTTTGAGATTTGCTCTTTAAAATCTAAAGGATGGCTTAAAAATCCAGTCTTCTTTTTCCTGAGTTTGGTAAGGCAGATTACATTCAAGTCCTCTGTCATTGTCCAACAGTGCATTTGTGATTCCCGACTGTCTGTGCTGTGACACCAGCCATACCCCAAGTGTCACCGTGAGAATGAGAGGCTGAGTCTGCCTGGCTTTAAACCATGAGACAGAGTAACTGATGTGAAGGTCAGGACAAATGCTGTATGAGCTCCATATGAGCATGCTCTCTATGAAATGGAAAAGATGAGAGTTCTTTGTTTTCTCTCTCATTTTTCTACTAAGATGCAGGCAGTCAAGAAGCAGAAGCTACAGCAGAGGCTCCCCTCCTAAATTCAGATGACAAAATAGCTGAAAAATACCACTCCCCAGCAAAAGGCAGGACTTATGAAGGAACATTGCATGACCTGAGAGAAGCAGAATCAAACAATCCTTCATAAAACCCAGGACTCTCAGCTGAGCTTCAGACTTCTGTGTTAAGGAGGAAGCATATATCAGAACCATAGCCCCAGGGACAACACCACTGATATCCATGTCTAAATTGATACCAGAGAAGATTTTTTTCTTGTTAGCACTAAAGTTAAAAGCTTAACTTGTGACAGAAGTTCAAAAAATTATCAACTACAGCCAGCAAATCCTCACCTAAGGCAGTTTGTCCGTGCAACAGCAGAAATTTTGCTGTAAGACAGTACTTGAGACTTCTTTCCAGACAGTACTAGATTCTGTCCTTTTTGCTGTTCCCTTACCCAGGCAGCGATGACACATGCTGCCCTAGGGAGATCTGTACATCACTTCAGAGCGCTGTCCCAACGTTGGGCTTTGACCTCCACGAGGCAGGAATTACTTTACAATCCCAAATTCTAGCTCAGTATGATTTTCAATGAGGAAAACCCAACAGCTTCAAACAGGAATATTTCCCTCTAAGTTAACCAGAGGTCAGAAGCAGAAAATCATAGAATCATTTAGGTTGAAAAAGACCCTTAAGATCCATCAAGTCTAACCATTAACATAATATTGCCAAGTTCACCACTAAACCGTGTCCCTAAGTGCCACGTCTGCCCATCTTTTAAATACCTCCAGGGATCAAATACTCAACCACTTCCTTCGCCAGCCTGTTCCAATGCCTGACAACCCTTTCAATGAAAAAATTTTTCCTAAGATCCAATCTAAACCAAATATCAAAGCACTTGTGCTGTTCCAACAACAACATAAAACAGAGAAAATAAGAAGACTTAATATTCTAAGAACAAAGTAAACCTGCAAGAAGGAACCAAACAATGGGTTTGCTTCAGCTGACACTCCATAGGCTCAAAAGCTGACAATGCATGGAATGAAAGACACCATTAGCAAATAAATATAAATGGTCTCTGACAGCTGCTGCCGTAACCAAAGCCATGTCACCCAGAAAAGGGGTGCAGATACAGTGACAAAGCAAGGAAGAGATGGTGGCAGGAGGACAGCTAGCATCCTGGGAGACAAGCATCTCAAGCCTATATTTGATGCACTTTCAGTTACAGAGATTACTTCTGAAATCTTTAAAATTACAAAAAAAAAAATATTTCATAATACTCCTACATCAGCTAATACACTAAAAGAATAAAGTGCTCCCCGATCCTGGCAGTCCTTATATAATGTTAATACTAAGAATCACATGAAAGCACACAATGAAATTTTAATTACCTAAAAAGAAAAAGGAGGAGCAGTCAAATCCATTTTACTAAAACCTCAAGCTTCTAAAAACTTTAAAACATCTCCTGGGTAAAAATAAATCCATCAGCCCTTCTTCATTCTGGATTGCCTCCATCTTTTGACTACAACTGAATTTTTCCCAATGGAGAAGTAAAGGAGGCAGTGGCGCCTTGTTTACAAAATGTCAGTTCAGTAAGTTTAAACAGAAAACATTTTCTTGTGTTACAATAAACAAACTGTGTAAACAAATATAATGGTTTGCAAAAACAAATGGGCCATGTTAAATACCTATAATTTCACAGAATTATCAATGAAGAAGTGACAATCATGAACTTAATTTTTTTATTATTTTATTTCTGAAATGGTACACAATGTTTTATGGCATATAATAGCACAGGTGATAATTTCTCAGAGTTTCAAGTTACATAAGTGACAGAAACATGATTTTATAGTCAAACAGCACATTACTCAAAGAACCCCATCTTCAGCCTGTATTTTCATAGTATCCTCCCACATTTAATTGCAACTGGCACAAGGTATTTCTTGAAACACCTGTAACAACTCAGACACGTTGGCAATTTTGTACAGAAAGCACTTGATAAGCTGGTGAGAAAAATTACTCAGGAATGCTCAGTGTCCAAGCACTTCTTGTGTGCAAGTACCTTCCTTAACAATATTACCCGTTAGCCTTTAACAAAAACTTAAAACCACAGGATCAGCAAAAGCACAGCTTAAAAAAGCATTTCTGTTGTTGCTTTTTCTCTTTCCACAGCAAGTCTCCCTCCTCTTTCTTTCATTCCTCCACGTATCTCCCCCACAAAGCATGAAACAATAACAAATTCAGTGTGTACGGAAAGTGATATTAGAAGGCTCTTGGCCTCCAACATTCAAACCACGTTTTATAATGTGCCATCTCTGTCAAGCCTAGTATCTACTCTGATGCCTGCACGTGCCATATATTTTAAATTAGGCTAATGGCTTTGATTATATATTTTTTTTAAAATATTGCAAAGCTTGAAGACTTAGTGATACTTTGAATCACTATGACTTCCATCCTGTAAATAAACCATACAAATATCTGGAGTTAAAGCTGACTGAAGAGCACTGGACACTGATTTCGCTATGAAATCCTGAGGGTTTTCTTTTTCAGTGTGTGCTTCAGCATTTTAGCATGCTCCTAAACCAAATATTTCAAGCTTTAAGAGGACAACTTACACGCAGCCTTCACACTGACAAGTTGGAATACACAAAGGTACAGCCAAAATGAACCCACATTCGGTCTATCTATGAACTAAAAACAATTCAACTGTGAAAATGCTTGGAGTAGTTTAAAAGTGCTCAGCTATATTCCTTGTGCTCCATCACATACAGAAGCAGAGCATCACCCACTGGAATGCCTTTGATCAACCTGTTTGGTTCAGTGTTTAATGGGAACAGCGGTTTTTGGTGGCTTTAATTATTTCTCAACTGAAATATAATGAAAAAGTATCTCTGAAATAGCTGCTATAGGGAAGGGAGAGTTGGTATGTCTGAAAGGAAGCACAAGGTGGTGAGCAGGCTCTCAGCTTCATTAGGAGGCTGCTTAGTGAACATGGTCACAGCAGCTCTCGGAGGTTTTCCAAAAAACATCACAAATTTGGATTAAGGTTTTCTTTACTGAACTCTTCTTACACTCTTGATTGTCCTCTCAAAAATTCTCATGTCATCAGTCTTTAATGTACAATCACCATGTTGCATTGCATCTGGCAAGTAGTTGTGGATGCCCGATCCCTGGAGGTGTTCAAGGCCAGGCTGGATGGGGCTTTGAGCAACCTGGTCTAGTGGGAGGTGTCCCTGCCCATGGAAAGGGGGTTGGAACTTGATGATCTTTAAAGGTCCCTTCCAACCCAACCCATTCTGTGATTCTATGTACCCTTCCTCCCACACTTTGCTTTCATACCACTGATGACAATCACAGCTGTATATTTCTTTAAAACAATACCTCTTCCTCTGTGTATGTACAGACCTATGTACAATACTTCAGAAATTATGGATTCGCTGATGGCAAAGTGATGAATAAAATATTAAATTGTCATATTTCTATGTAAACTTTAACCAGATGCAATTGCTGACACCAATTTCTCCAACTCCCGTACCCAGGACTTCAATAATATCCTCTCTCCCCCCCCCCCCCCCCTTTCTGGTTCTTGCTAAATTTCTCTTCATAGTGATTGCAACAGAATTCATCCTTTCCTTCCCCCACAAACATATTTTCTTTATCATCTGCTCACTGCTTTAACTAAAATAGACTATGTTTCCTCATCTTTCTTCCACTCGTTATACCTGTTACACCCCCACAAACTAATTCCCATTACACCAGTCCAGCTCCAGTGCCTTCACGTCTCTTGCCAAAACAAATTCTCATGTCTCATCTTTTGATTGTACTTCTCTGCCGCCTTTTCTTCCTATCTTTCTTGTCTTATTTTTCAAATTTATACCTTTCTACTCCCTTATGTTCTCTCTATGGCCGGGTCAGATTCCTACACCTCTTCCTTCCAGTCCTCAACAGTATCACTCTGTCTTTTTCATCCAGCTGCCTTATCTTATACTTGAGCTCTACATCAATTTAACCCATGACCCTCAAGAGTCATAAGAGAAATATTAACATTTCCAGTTTTGTAAGTATAACACCATACACTAAAAGCCTTTCATGCAGTGATGCACAGTTTGAAATTCAAGCACAGCACATAAAGAAACTTCAAACATTTTTTCTGATAAAGGAAAAAAAAAAACATATTGTGTAGCTCTGCATATGCTAGTGTTACTACCTCTAGGGTGTAACATTTCAGTTACAACATACCACTTTTCCTAAATTTTTGTTTTTCAAAAGTTTTATATCAAATTGGCCCTATTCCAATTAATTTCCTCCTATCTTGCATACTGAAAGCAGCCTTTTTTATTATTATTACAAACAAAAAAAAACTAATTCCTAATGCAAAGACACTGTTTCTTCAACTTAAAAGCAACAATTCGACTGCTGAGACGTTCACCATGAAGTCTGCTGTAACTGTTTTGAAACATAAGAGCTACACGTCTTACTCATGGGCAGTCATTAATATCATCTACTTTTCCAGATAAAAATAACTGAAGAGATTACATTTTACTTTCCTCCTTTTGTTGGAATCTTGGGGTTCCTTTTGATCTCAAATTATCCATGAAGGATCATCTTATACATTCACTACTAATGCATCACTTATGATCCTAGAAATTTCTTGACTTTAAGATGTGCGATCCAAAGTAGAACTTGAAAGGCTCCGTGCTCCTGTGTGGTCCACAGCACTGACTACTGCTGCTCTGCTCCGGGCTACTACAGAAACATCAGCTCTCACATCGTAACTAGTTAAAAATTTCCAAACCCACGCGTTCAACAATTACAGAGCTCAAGCATATTAACTGACTTCTTAAAACTTTGACTGATTTCCAGCAAGAATCTCAGACACTGGTTTCAGACTCTGCATATCAAAATTAAAGCTACGGGTCTTTCACTCCTATACTTATTTCTAGCTCTCATCTTAAAAGAAAAAAAAAAAAAAGAAAACATTTTTATTTGATTTTTCCATAGAGCACATATAACCTAAACAGTTTATTTTTAATCTGTGTAAGCAGCAAGGAAATGCAACTGGGGAGTTCAACTTTCCATAAATCTATAATCACTGACTTATTTAAAATTAGCCAGGACACTTATTCACATGTTTCTAGTAGCTCCCAATCAGAAATTATTAAAAATGTCACCTTTAGAACAATGGTCCTCAGACCCACTGCCTTTCATGTTCTACTGCATTTCACTCACTGAACTGAGAAACAGCTTCCACGCACAAAGAGCAAGTAAATTCATCTCTGAGAACAAATTGTCACACACTGCCAACAGGACAACAGAAGTAACATTTTCTGATTGAAAAGCCTTAATATGAATCTAAAAAAATCACTGCAGTGATGATAATTGCTTGTAATAACCAATAAACCTAATTAGAATTACCTCCTGTCTGTCTAACCAAGCAAAGGCACACGTGAAGAATCACACAAAAAGCTTCAATTATTATTGTTCAGGCTGCAAAACCTAGATTAGCAAAAACGTAAAACAAAACAAAAGGAATACATTTAGTTCAATGAATATCTTAATAGGTCCTGACACTAGTTTTACAGAATGCAAGAAACGCAGTGTATTTCACAATCTAGCTGCCATCACTAATGACGACAATTTGCCAGCTTTCAGAACGGGGCATGCTGCAATCTAAAGATGACAGAAATAAATGTTTTAAAAACTTAGTAAATTCCTAAGTGAATCTTGTCAAAGCATATAAAATTCTAAGCCAAAGCCAAGCAGGACAAATAAAGAAACACATCGATTACACAGTCTGCTAACAAGGTATGCCACGATCAAGGGCAGTTTACAAAGCAAACCCTGGTAGCCCTGAGCTCACCAAAGATTTGTGACTGAAATAAACCATCATGCTGAAGAGAATACCCATTGCACCCAACGGCATCAATAAAATGTAACTGCATCAGGTGACTGTTCTAACACCACCCAACGCGATGTGAAGCGTGTGGCACGACAGCTCGAGAGCCGCGAACGCGACGACAGTGTTCTCAGAACTGGGATACTCAGAGGTGCTGCTGCTATTTAAGCACACCTATTTCACCCTTCTCTTGAAGATATGCCCCAGTAATCACCACCATTTTTATAACCTGTGTTTCCTGAATGAGGAGTTTCTACACAGTTGTTCTTTTGAATTCAAGGAAAACTTCAAACCTTCCAAGGTTAACATACCCTTGTAGGAATCCAACCTTGTTCCTACACATTATTGAAGGTCTGAACACCTAATTAATTAACTTTCTTGAAAGGGATTTTTCACCTTTTCAAATTAGGAAAAAAATTTACAAAGAAAAGGAATCCTAAAGGATACTGTATGAACCACCCAATTCAAGCAGCTATAAAAGTTAAGGTGGTATGTGACAATAATAAAATTCATGGCAAGAATTCTTCTCTTCTGAATTCCGTAAGCTTCTCTCATGAGCCTCTCTGTAATGACAGAGAGTATCTGAACACAGAATAACCCAAGGAATAATTTCCGCCTAAAAGAAATTGTTAAACACCAGAATTTGAGAGAGAGAAGCCTGTAATGGGTTCAGCAAATACGTACATGAAGTTTCCAGGATATTTACACGGATGGAAGAGAAGATATCAATTTTATCACTCGAGTCTGTCTACAACTCATCACCTTTGTCTCATTGCTTTTACTCATGAATCTGTTCATCATTATCAGAGTTCTACACTAGCACAACTCCGCTGAGGCCCCAGCACAATAGGCTGGAAAATAACCCTCCAGTTGGTTCCTTTTTTGTAGTTTCCATGATTCTTTATACAACTCAAACTTCACAAAAAAAGGCAGATAATTCTTTTGGCATAATAAAAACAGTTCTAAAGGAGTAGGATCATGTGACAGAAGTACTACACATTTTTTAAAAGTTAATGCATGAATGTCATTTAGATAAATGAGATTACAGGGAATATGACAAAAAAATTTTAAATCCATACAACCATTTGGTAAAGATATTTGCATGTGCAATATTTGACATGACTTTGAGAAACATTTAATTACAAAACTATTGATCATCTGCAAAATAACGATCAGTAAAAATACTAGATGCCATTCTACTATGGAGGGGATAAATAAAACTACCCGCTTTCCTTGGGCTACGATGCGAGTAATTTTGAGCACAGCACAATGAAATACATTTCAGCCTCCATTTTACAGCTACTTCCAAAAGGCCTACAATCACAACTCGCTCTTAACATAATTTTATTTACCTAATAACACAATTCTTAAAACAAAAAATCTTGGAAGCACTAAAAAGGCAATGAAGCTCAGCATCAGTTTTAAACAAGATATATATCCAATGGATCTTACATATCTTTATTCTTGAAATAAAGGACTACTTACTTGATTGGCCATGTAAATTGTGAGGAGACCTCTCCTACAAACAGAAATGATAAAATTAGTTAATGAATTAAACATGTTTTTACACATTGAAGAAAAACACTTTAAGCATTACGAAATCAATGCTTAAACTAAAATTAAAGAAAAGAATTAAAAAAACAGATTATTGATGGAGGACGAATCATTACCACCCCATAGAAAAATAAGTACAAAACCAAAAATAGCACCTTGATAACACGGTACCCAAAGCAGTGAGAAATTACAGGAAACAAGTTATATATAGCAACTTGCTACTGCACGAGCCCTGAAGCCTTCATGAAGGAAGAAGGCACCTTGAATTACATGGAACTTATCACAAGAATAGAAGCCTGCACACAAGCTTGTAATGTAAGCATACAAACAGTGACCAAAGCCTAAGCTAAACTGTGGTTTTACAGAAAAATGCTGGTGTGTAAGCTTCTGTTTTGTGACCAGCATTATGTAACTCAAGGTGCCTTAGCCTTTCTGCTTATATTATCGTGACAAGTGTTTTCTGAGACTGATGACGCAGAAATCTTGGCACAAACCAGCACGCTCTGGCTTTTCCAATTGAGAGTCACCATGCCAACAGTGCCCTGGCAGAGTAGCCACCATTTTCTCTTCTAACTTTTACCTATTTTTTTTCCCCCTCTTCGATTTTCAGATCTGTCCCTATGCCTCAGCCCTGAGCTCACATGACTAGTTAGACAGGAACAGTATAAACTTGAGCTAACGCTCTCAAACTTTTGCTGATGCTACTGGAGCACAAGACCAAAGCTGGACTCTTGACTATGCAGATGTGAGCTGCTCCAGTACAGACTGTATCAGATGTCACTGTGGGATACAGATGAAAAAAACAGAAAAAAATAGTTATTTTCTGTACATCATTTTCAAATCACCAACAGCCTTGAGGAAGTGGAAAACCTTACCACTGTGGATTTGCTTTGCCCTCATCCCTTCCTCCTCTTCTGCAAAGATTAGCTTAGAGACTATGGCCAAAGGTTGGAAAACTCAGTTTCAGTATTTCATACTGAATGCTGTTCTTAACTTCTTGATTTTACTGTCAGCCTTGTAGTATTTGGGATTTTTTCTTATTGTCCCCACTGCTGTTACACACAAAACTTAAAAATAATATAGAACATGTTTAACCATTCAAGTTCCTCAGCATGGAACTGAGTTTATAACCCAATCTCATCTTTGTCTTCACAGCATTCAGGATTTTTTTTTAATATTGCTCCTACAGGAATAACAGGAGGTCCAACCCACATTCCATTTTACTATGAGACTTAATTTTTCAAGCATTCACAGAATGCTTAAGAGCCTAAGAACATTAACTGAACAGATCCTGCTGTCAACCAGTTGAAGAAGCAAGCAAAACAAAATCACAGGTAGCAGGAAACAGAGAAATTCCTATTACACAGTTTCCAGGCTTCAACCATCCTAAAAAAAAAAAAGTTTATTCGGTATTTTCCACACCTATGCTTAGGTGTTTATAAATTTGCCAAGTTATGCATCTAGATCAAGGTTTTTCATGGAGATACATTCCACTTAAAAATTTCACTGCTTTCACATCAGGAAATGTTGTGGAAGCAACAATGCACCACCCTAAGTTGCCCTATATTTGCGGGGAAGATCAAACTTGGTGTAAGTTCAAAACTTTACCTAGCAAAATCAGTTTGGAATTTTTTGGTGGGTTTGTTTTGTTGTGGATTTTTTTTTTTTTTTAAACCCAACAGTTACAAATCTGCTCTTTCTATACTTTCTCAACCAAGTACCACTCTGTGGGTATTAGAATCAAGACTCTAGCCCAGAAATCTAAGAAAAAATAGCCCAAATCTAAAGATTTGTCAAGGATGAGAAACACAAGAAAAAAAGACCATAGATAGGGAACAGAGTCTCTAAACATTAAAGCAAAGAGACATCTACAACTTGTAATAAAGCATTAAAATACTGTATGATGTTTCTGACCAGAAAGGGGTGAAAATTTATCTCATGTAATAGATGAATTCAACTCACAAGCTGGACTGTAAACAACCTCTTTCTTTCAGCTGATTATCTCAGATGATAAAATAATATTAGTGTCCTGACCCTCCTGATTACCAAACTGGCAGCCAATCCAGTTCTGTTTACAGTAAATTTTATTTTAATTTGTTCTTGTGGGGAAAAATACTGGATATTTCATGTTCCTTGGATAATTATTTTTTTAACCTTGTATGAAAAGTTTAGGATAAATATCCGGACACTTAGCTGTTTGAAAACACAGAATTAAATTTACCCATGACAGCTAATCTGGTAGCTATTTGAGTATTCTGGAAAACATCCGAACTTCCATAACATCCTGCAGTAACACACTGACCTGTGAGAATCCACCACCAGCTGAGTGACAGACACAGCTTTAGGAGCAGAGTGTGTGTATTATATACAGCATGCAGAAAACCAGCACGATTATAGTATGTGCACATCATTTACTTGGTGGATTCTCTGCTGTCAGGCAGGCAGGGTCTTTGAGCCTTCCAATGAATATGTTTTGTTTTAAGTACTAAAAAAAAATAAGAAGTTGATCTAATAGCTTCTATTGTGGTCCCTTTGGGCTAAGCATAAAATGCAACTTGCCAACTGCAAAGACAAAGAAAGGAAAAGGGGCTAGAGAAGAGGAAGGAAAGAAACCAGAGGCTGCAGTGGAGCTGCGACAAGACCGATGCAAGGAGTAGGTGGTCGGGAGGTGGGAAAACTTGTAGACAACAAATGTGCACAAGGAAGTAACTTCTGGAGCTGAAAATACAGAAAGTTGCTAGATGACATCATCTGAAAGTGCCTGCAGCAAACCTGGACCTATCTGCTGCTGTATGAGGCCTCAGCTAACTCCAAGCAGTTTTCTTCCTCTAAATTAATTCTGTGACTCTTTTAAAAATAAATAGTCCCATGTTTCTGGGAAAAAAAAGAAAAAAAGAAAGAAAAAAAAAAAGACTCCAGCAACCCTAACCCAACCCTGAACTCAACTGGTAAAAGTGGGTGGAAGTTCAGAAAACGTTGTACTATTTTGTAGCAATGACAGCTGACGGAAAACAGGACAGAAAGATGGAGGTTGGCCAAGCAAAAGGGTCACTGGTACAACCAAGGACTGTATTAAAACTGCAGCTGGTAAACAGGAGAAGAATATAATTGGGAAATGGCATTACAAGAGCAGGAAATAATTAAATAACAAAAGTAATTAGCCAGCCATGTCTAGCCACCTGCTTTGGGGAGGTTTAAAGATCCTAATAAACAGCTAACATTTCACCCCCAAAGAATCAGTGTTGAACGTTAATCTCAGGAGCACCAACTTCAGCAGGTAGATAGACCAGTGATGGCCCAGCGAGGTGACTACAGGAAAGCCCAGGCAGATGCACACAAATCCTTACTGCCCCTTCCTCCTTCATCGTCTCCCTCTCTCATGCCATTTTCTTCCAAAGACCACTCTCATCAGGATATTCATTTTGGCTTCCCCCGCCTCCCTCTCACCCCTTTAACGGAGAGTATCTCCCACACCCTGCCTGTTTCTAATGACATATGAGATCTTTAATTCCAGAAGGAAAAACACAAGCTGAGGGCAAAATTCACGAGCAGCAGACCAAGGCTGAGCCAGGACAAGTCAGCATCCAAGAGAGCTGCATCTGTGGGACAGGAGGTGGGATGGCACATCCTGGTCCATCCTGCCAATCTGCTCTGTTAAATTGAAAAACCAAAGAAAAGTTGTTCTGAAAAAGTTTTAACAAAACTGTTATCTTTTACCTGAAAAAGAAGACTGCATGAAAGCAATCAGGTTGTTTAATTACCCTTTAAGTACCAAAAAGCAGCAGTGTTCAGCATACTTTTCATTTTGCTTCTCCTTTTTTTTCCTCCTTCAAGTCATACTTTCACATGAATTTTCTCCTATGCTTGTCAGAGAACTGAGCAGGAAACATCTCAGAGTTTAGTTTTTCAGCACCGGTCACATCATGTGAACAATTACAATCTTGTGCATTCCACTTTTAATGGTTAAATTACAACAGACCAAAGGCTTCCAGAAGATAATTCTCTTGTCCACTTATACCTTTCTCAACGAAAAGCTCCTTTTGAAAAATCTGCTTTTCAGACAACCGGTAACATTCAGGCCAAATTCTAACAGCAATAGCTCTTAAACTATGGCCTATAAACCTCAACAGAGAACCACATATTTTTGCAATTGCTCTGCTCAGAAGAAAGTGTCTAAAATAACTGCTGAAAAAAAAAACCAAAAAGCTATAGGATAAAAATAGCAAGGAAGCCTCGCAGTGCACCAGGCTGTATTACCAGAAGTGTAGGTAGGAGGGCAAGGGAAATGATTAATACCCTTGATTTGGCAGTCACTACACCATGCAGAGTACTGCACCCAGGTTTGGTCCCCAATACAAGACAGGCATTGATCAGCCAGCAGTGAGGACCACGAGTACAGCTGGGGAGATTTTGACTTGAACTTAGGAAGCAGCATTTTCTCCATTCAGACAGCCCGAACACTAGAACAGGGACCCAGAGGGGTTGTTGGAAGTCCATCCTCAAAAGATTTGCAAGGCTGACCGGACAATTCCCTATGCAAGTTGGTCCCAACTCAGTGCTGGTCCTGCTCCGAGCAGGATGACCTCCCAATGCTCACCCAAACAATGCTATCATTTTACAGAAAAAAAAGGTGGAAAGCAACTTCAAGATATCATACATATTTTTTTTCCGCAGATTATAAAATCAGAAGAGATGACAGTGATAAATAATCTGCTTCTTATACAAAACACAAATTTTTCTGCAATGAATTAGGCACTTCTTCAAAAAGATCAAATTTGTCTTTAAGTGTTTCTAATGCAGTCACCACAAGCACTGAGAAATTATTCTAATGCTACTTAGCTTTACAATTTGCATCCTACTTTAGCCAACTGGTCACTGAAACCAGTTACATCTTTACCTCCACTGCAACACCACAGTCTCCCACCAACTCCCAACCAAGTTACCCACACACCATTTCTTAAAACAAAAGCTGAGCTCCTTCAGATTTTCCTCAATGTTTCCTAAGATTTGAGTCATATTCATGGCTCTTTACTGAAACTGTCCAAATTTTTCAGAACTCACCTTCAAGGACTTACAAATGAAAATGCAAGAAATAAAAAGCAGATTAAAGATATCCTATTCTTTGTTTAATCCATAGTATCTTAAAGTCAAAGAAACCACTAAGTGCCATCCTCAGACATTGAAGGCATCTGCCTGTGAGCAAGGGACTTATATTTTCACGTAAGTGCTTTAAATTCTGGAAAATATATTCAATTTAGGCCAAAGTCCAATTCCCCTTACACATGAGTTAAAAATCCTGTTCATACCCATAGAAGCAATGGCAAGTGTCCAAATCTGCACGCCAACATATTGTTTGTTGAAGTTTTCTAAAGACCATTTTCTTCCCTAGCTTGACATATTACAAAATTCAAATACTAACTTTAGTTTCACAAGTAGCATGAGCTTTTGCTTCATGTAATAGCAAATCATACAAAATACCAATTTTTAAAATACAACCAAGATATTTTTTCCTACAAAACTCACTGCCAGCTCTCTCTTCTTATTTATGGTTTTCCTTCAATATATTTATGGTTTTCCTTAAATATAGACTTGGTCTAAGCTAAAAAAAAAAAAAAAAAAGAATAAAGAAAAGCAACAACAAACCCCAACCAACAACAAAAAAATCACCTTGCCTGAACAGTGGGATGAATCCTTAGAACATGCTTGTGCTTATGGAAATTTTATCATAAATTAATTATTGTAACCACAGCAGCACTCAACAAAAATTTCCAACTGAAAGCAAACACCTTCTCTTCCTCTAAACAGCCACAAAACCAAGGTAGGTGCCTGTCTTTTTTAAGCTATTTGTCTCTCAATATTCATTCCTCCTTTTGGATATTCATTTCTTTTGTATGTTTTGCCTTGCCATGCCCGTTAATATGGACATACAGAGCCCTCCAGACCCTGTGGTTTTCTCATCAAGAACTTATTTTTGGCAATACAAAGTTTAAAGCATTGTCTTCTCTTATTGCCTACTTCCAGTTAAACCACAAAGCTTTTCACGTTTAGCTGAAATCTAAACATTCACTGCCATTAATTAAACATATTTTAATTACTATAATTGCATTTTTGTACGAGTCGTGTTTTTTTTATGATCACTTTTTTTTTTCTTGCTCAAAACTAAAGGGGAAATAAGTGACCAAGTCAGAAATAACAGGAAATAACTATAGCAAGATGAATACCGCTACATACAGAACTCACATAAATTGACTAAACAGGCACCTCTTTCAGTGAGAATAGCTCTGGGTGTGAGCTGTAACACTGAACCAGTAAATGCACACCACAGGGTGAGGTACACACTGGGGCAAGGACCCTGCTACAGCTCCTGTAACCTCGGGTACAGCAGCCGTTAGTAGCAGAGATGGTTACAAGGAGCCGGAGGATGGATAAAGCAGCATGTCAAAAATCCTTATGCATGCCATTAAAAGAACATGTTCTCAGATTAAGCAGACTCACTGATGGGTTATGTTTTTCCATGTTTATAGTAAATTTAAACCGTTGGAGGGCAAAAACCCACAAAATAAAAATATCCACCTCACTGCAAAGACAAAAATAGTTTTAGCTTTGCGATAAAGCTTTCTAACTTCAAACCAAGTCCAAAATGTTGTGTTCCTACTATTTTCTTTTTCAAAAAGTCTTAACGTTTCAAAGCAACAAACCTGAGCTGAGAATAAATCAGTACTGGAATGAAGCAAGTTAAACTTACCTTGTTTTATAGGTCACAAGAAAAGATCTGAACTATGTGTGATTTTAACATAGTGAATTTATGAAAACACATTTTTAATAAGTTTCCTACAAATTCATGTTTGAATTTTACACTAATTGAGCCTGCTGCATATTCTTACAGCTACCACCTTATTTTAACCAATAAACCTTTTTTTTGATTTTCTATAACTCTGAGAAGACACAAATAAAATTACTTTCAAAGGTATCAGTGGATTCAAAGGCATACATGGAGAGGAATGTAAAAAACAAAGGGAAAGAGCACATCATTTATGCTGTAATGTCTTGTTATAGTAAAATTTGAGAACATTTGTCCTTTTTAAAATAATTAAAGAAATAAAGAAAAAAGAAAGAAAGAGTTAATTCTGCCTTTAATTTCTGAGCATAAACTAAGAAGCTAACTTAATAGTTTATAATGACTCCCCAGACAGGATTTGTGGTCTGCAAAAACAGGAAGAATTCCTACCCCCAGCTTCCCTCCCCCCCACACACTGTAAAACACACCACTTTATAACCTGCAGAATTAAATCAAACACACAAATCACAGGTTTCCCCTCAAAAGAAAAAGGTCAATATCAAGAGGGAGGTTTTTTTCTGCTCTACAGCAGCTTGACACCGCAAGGTAACCAACTGTAGATCTGGAGTTGCGATTGCGTCCCTGTAATAACACAAGTACTACAGATTATGTTTAGGGTATCGTTAATCTCTCACACCCACCAATTTCCTACTGACAGCTGGAGGCCAGCAGCGAAGTCCTGGTGCAAAAGTTCACTTAAAATCAGCAGGAACAGATAAGCTTTCAAAATACTGTAGAAAATTATGAAAACAGACCTAAGCAATAAGTTTACAAAAAGAAAATGACTATTTTTTGAGCTTAGTAAATACCAGTAGCAAGTCTTTCACACGAAGATAATATTCAGGCACATAATTTTATGTCAAAAATATACAGTTTAAGGACCCATGACCCACTGTTTTTTTTTAAAGGAATCTTCTATTTCAAAATTTTGGTTGTTTGAAATAGGAAATGGGCACTTTACAAGTCGGGGAATTTGAAGTTGCTCAAAACTGCAAAGCAGTAATACTTGCTTTGAGCTCATTATATGTTAAGTAAAATAGTTTCTTGCAAATACTCAGAAATTATTGTTCTTAAAAGGAAAGAAAATAAACCCAACATGGACCATGATTTGAATACACGCCAAAGAAAGGGTATGAGAAAACTGGAGAGGGAGAGAAGCCAAGAAGAAAATGTATCTACAGCAATACGTTCCCATTAAATTAGTACCAGTAATTCTTACAGAGTTTTCAGCTAGTACAACACAAGATAACATCTACAGATAAATTTTTTAACTGATTTTTACTTTACTTTATACAGATTTTCTTTCAACATTGCCTCCCTCTTCCTCTTCTCCCAGTTTCTCTATGGTGTCAACAGAGTCAAAACAAAAGCTGACCTACAGAGGGGAAAAAACCTCTTAATTAAAGTGTGATTTAACCTCACAAGATTCCATGAAGAGATAAAAAACAAATTCCAAAAAGCTTATTAGTTTCATAAAAGGATTGACGAGCAGATAACAGAAGAATAACAAATTAATCAAACCTCAGGGAAAGACATGAAGGATTTCCAGCAATTTTTTGAATTACTAACATTCTTGGTATAGAAGGCCTATCTAGTGCTAAGTAAGGCCCCAAATAACAATTTCTTCAGTTTGTTGATAGTAACACAGAATTGTTTTTAATCAGCTCAGTCGATCAAAAAGAAAACAGTTCTTTTCTGGGCACCTTCTCAGTCACAATAGAGCATGTGCTCTTTGGACACTCTGTCTGGAAGGTCTGTGCATAGGGTACAACAGCAAATATTCTCTTTTTGAGAAAACTGCCTCAGGGATCCTTAGTAGCAGCAGCAGGTCACTGCTTCTGCATATTTTGCTGGCAATCACTACTGCTTCATAGCAAAAGGATGATATAATGGATAGATCTGTTAATAAAAATTAGGAAGAAGAGCAAGACAGAGGGCACAAATCTCAGAGTTGCAGAGATCATAGAATCATAGAACGGTTTAGGTTGGAAGGGACCTTAAAGACCATCAAGTTCCAACCCACCTGCCATGGGCAGGGAATAAACCATGTTGCTCAAAGCCCAATTCCAACCTGGTCTTGAACACTTCCAGGGATAAGGCATCCACAGCTTCCCTGGGCAACCTGTTCCAGTGTTTCACCAACCTCACTGTAAAGAGCTTCCTCCTCATATCTAATCTAAATGTCCCCTCTTTCATTTTAAAATCATTACCCCTTGTCCTATCACTACACTTGTTGATAAAGAGTCCCTCCCCATCTCTCCTCTAGGCTCCACTTAGGTACTGGAAGGATGTGCAATATTGCCTGGCCTTGGACATAGACTCAGTATATTTGGGGAGTGAGAAGGACAGGAAGAAAGAGAAGAAAATTCTCCTATAAGGCTACTACTCTAGCAGACAGCTTGGGGTTGTCCCAACACCAGTGGAAATTTATCCAGTATGTGACCTGTTCACCTCTACCCTCCAAACTTTCTTGGACTAAGAGCCATTCACCCATACCCAACCTGTGCATCCCAAACCCAGCCCACAGCACCTTGGTGGGAAGCAGCTCCAGAGACTTCCCAAGAAGCCCCCTGAAATAGCACCTTTCCCTCCCCAAGTCATATTCTGTGTCCAGTTTGATACTGTGTTTTTTTACAAGCTACTCAAATCATCATTTTTTCATCTATTTCAAAAGACTTGAGCAGCCTAATGCTTTCTTTAAAGTCTGTCAAAGTAATAGCTATCGTTTTGTATGCATGTTAAGAGTTTTCTCTTTACACTCATAACATCTTCTTAACGCTTACATTTGTGATCAGATTACACTGTTTAAAAAATACCTGATGCAAAAAAAAAAAGCTAATATAACAAATCAATCCAACTTGAACCAGACTTCTGCAGTTTTCCACATATTGCAACTAACTTCTACATGCCCTTTTACGTTCAAAAACCCCAGACCAGCTACTCCAACAGGAGCATATGGAGTTAAGACTTGGCAAAGTACAGTGTTGCCATTTGCACTTTTTTCCCCATTAAAACCCCAATGACAGCCAGTTAAGTCATATTAAAACCAGGCGTCAAATCCAGTTAGGAACTATGAATTCGCTGTGCAGAAGGTAGATTAATGCTGTTAGAAGTGTGCCTACATCTGTAAGGCCCTGGAACACATGGGGCTCCAAGGAACAGCAGTGTCAGAAGCCAATGTAAACCTTCTTTAGAAAGGTGAGCAAGCCATATTAAAAGTTTAACTGAGATTCATTTCAACACATCCCTATTGCCCAAGAAGTCTATTTCCGGCAGGAAAATCATCAGTATTCAATGATGAGATGTGCCAGATACTACAGACAGACATTAATGTGACATTTCAGCCACCAATTTCTTCACTGTGAGAGTGGCAAGGCACTGGAACAGGTCGCCCAGAGAAGTTGTGGATGTTCCATCCCTGGAGGTGTTCAAGGCCAGGCTGGATGAGGCTTTGAGCAATGTGGACTAGTGGGAGGTGTCCCTGCCCATGGCAGGGGGGTTGGAATTCAATGTTCTAAGGCCCCTTCCAACCCAAACCATTCTATGATTCTGTGAAAGCAAGAAATAAGCTATTGTCAAATCCAGTTTGAACCTATTATTTTCTAAGTTTAAGCTCAAGGATCCAAAATGCCAACAGTTGATATGAGAACATTTTTGTTTTTCTCGGTCCATTGCTCACAAGGAATGAATAACAGACACTGAAGAAAACCTTAAAAGGAAAAACTTATCATTGACAAAGCAAGATGGAACACATGAATTCCTTCAAGTAGACAAAATGATTCTGTACTACCAGACAGTCCATATTGTTTCAGTCTTTCACTAAAGCTGGAGCAGTCTGGGTTACAATGACAGGTGCTGGCCCAAATTCATAAGACCTGCTTTATGCCTTTAATGCTGTGGACTCTGTTGTTCCCACTTTTAAGACAGACTGTCTTTAGGAGAAGGTTTTAATGCCATACATGTACTTCATCAAAAAGTTTCCCTCTGAAGTGAAGGTCATCTGATTACAAGAAACACTACGCAATCCATAATACTAAGTAAAGGAAGTAAAAAGGCGTTTTCTGTCCTGGGATGTGGAGGGGAAAGAACAGGAAGGGGAAGCAAGATGTTTAACCACAGTACACTGCTGCAATCTTCACCACAGAAAACCCTTGCATGGTTAAATATAGCAAATCACAATCATTCTAAGTTTCTACCTCCACACTTTTCCTGCTGCAGGAGCTAACAACAACATTCATTCCTTGGGAGCAACAAGGAAAGAGTTGCTTCATTGACGCGGTTTATAGGTGTGGCTCATATGGAAATAGAGATTTAAAGTCCTTGCATCTGTACTGTCTAAAAACAGTATCTACAACCAGACCTGAGGAAGATACCACAGAACAGTTCCCTCAAAGACTTTCAGCCATTGTACCAGAGGGACGGTAAGGCTCAGATGTTATCTCGCCAGGTAAATGTCAAGCTTTTCACTGCCACATCAGCCAGCACTACAGCCAGCTCACCCAGGCAGGATCTGAAGTTTATTCTATACTGGCAGAATATTTATTGTTCCCCCCTGGGAGCTGCATGCTACACACAAGCATTCAGACACAGAAGATGGATTAAGTGTTTGCTTAAACCAAGGAAGTGCAAATGAGCGTCTCCTGGATGCTACTGCTGAGCAGACAGAACAGAGTAATTAATCCACTGTTTGTGCCATTTGAACGCAAGTCAGACTTGCAGAATAGCCCAATGTTCAGCAGCAGTCTGAATTCTAACATTTTATATGTAGGCATTTCAAAAAAATGTATTTGCCAAAAGGAGTCCTTAGAATATTAAAAAAATTAAACTTTGGCTATAATCAAGTCTCAATTACTCGTGAAGCAGCGCAGGAAGAGCCAGCTACACAGAGTCACCTGGGATCCATCAGAGCTTGTAGCTTGACCTTTCCACTGCCCTTTGTCTGTCCAGGCTGGGTTCACATGAACTAACAGAGGTACCAAAGAGCTTAATGGATGCTGGCCATCACGTCTCTGTATTCTTACTCATGAAGTAAATGAATAGCACGGCTGGTGCTGGGCCTAAGCTGGTAAATCCTGAAACTCAGGGAAAAAGGAGACCACCAAGCAAATGCAACCAAATAGTCCCGTGTGATCCAGCTCAGCCCTGACTGTAACAACACTAAGAGAAAAGAAACCCAGCCTGTACAGACTCACCCAGATGTCTGCAACACACTTTCCACCAGCTCCAGAGTCACAGGTACGTATTTTACATGGGATCTTCCGGCATTCTTACTCCGTCTGCCTGTGTTATCACAGAATTTGGATTGTTAACTATATAACTATAGCTGCTATTCCATCTTGTGCAGGACTTCAAGGACCACACAAGAAAGCTGGATCAAATTTTTCCAACACTGGAATGCTGCAGGCTGAAAATTCCTGAAACTTGGTTGCTGAACGCTTCTGCGGACATGGTGACAGCTTTTCAGAAGCCTGATTAGCTTATAGCCTGGGCTGATTGACTATAAATGTGTGGGACTGTTCTTCCTTCTTGCTCTGTTCACAACTATAGGATCCATCTTCCCAACCTTTTGCCATCTAAAATGGATGAAATCTAGTTTAAGACAGTTATCCAGACTGCCTTTGTAACTGAGACACACAATGGCGATTCACTCAACTGACTGGGAAGAGGTGACTGGTATGAAACAGAAACACACATTTTGGATGGTTGGAAAAGTCAAAGTGTTGATGGTAACCACTTCTTTTAAAAAAACATGCAGAAGTAAAAGGATTATATATACTTACATCTTATATGGACACACAGAATCACAAGGAGTAAAGGGCAGGGGTGATAGACTGATTGAAGGAAAAGCAAAGAGCACAGTATAGGAGACAGGATTTCTCTTGTATAAAGCAAAAAGGTTTCCATACTTCATTTAAATAAAGCAAATTTAACTCTGCAGCTAATTTTACAAATGGAACACATTTGACATCTTGCTAGTAACACAGCACCTTTTTATGACCCACAGAGGACACCCTTTCCTTTACACAGGCCTGCTTCACAATCCCTCTACAATTTCAATGGCAGCCTTCCCTTCATCTACTGGGCAGGTGACTTTGTCATAGAAGGCTATTAAATTAGTTGACCAGGACTTCCCTTTTGTGAATCCACATTGACTATGCCTGATGGCTGCACTGTTCTTTAAATACCTTTCAATAGACTCATAGAATGGTTTGGGCTGGAAGGAACCTTAAAGATCATCTTGTTCCAATCCCCCCTCCCTGGCCATGGGCAGGGACACCTCCCACTAGAGCAGGTTGCTCAAAGCCCCATCCAGCCCAGCCTTGAACACAACAGTACTGCTACAATAGTACCCAGTATAACCTTCTCCAAAATTTTCCCAGGAACTGAGGTTAGACTAACAGGTCTGTATTTTCCTGGGTCTTCCTTCCTGCTCTTCTTGTAAATTGGAATACCTCTGGCTAACTTTCAACCAGCACGGACTTCCAGAGACCCTCAAGACCTTTGGTATATGATAGAGAGGGGTCCTGCCAAAACATATACTAGTTCCTTCAGTCCTCAGTGAGGGATGAATCCCATCAGGCCCCATGGACTTGTGAACATTCAGCTGATACAGCTGGTCCCTTGCAACTTCAGTGTCCTGAAATGAAAAATCACTTCCCATAGTCATGCTTCGCTGACTCAGGAGACCAAGTAGCCCAAGATCTATCACTATTATTAAAGACGAAAACAACAACAACAACAAAAAAAAGCGCATTGAATGCCTCTGCTTTTATTAATTTCTATGAGTCAGGTGACCACCCTCAATAAGTATCAGTCTAATGTTATCTCCAGATCTCTTTTTGCTATTGAAATACTTTAAGAAGCCCTTCCTGTTGTCAGATACAACACTGCCTAGTTACAACTCTAATTAAGCTTTCGCCCTTTCCATGTATTCTCCCTGCACATGCAAACCACAGCTCTGATCTTCCTGCGAAGCCTGACCTCACTTCCAGAGATCATGCAATTTCTTTTCCCTCTTGAGCTTCAGGAGGAGTTCCCTGTGCAGCCAAGCTGGTCTCCTGCCCCGCTTGCTTGACTTACAACACACTGGAATTGGCTGCACCTGTACTTATAAAAGGTGGTTCTTAAAAACTGACTTCACTAATATTGATTTAGCTGAACGGAGTTAAATCAACTTAAGGAACTTTTTCTAGAATTAACATGTAATGCTATAACAGCAAGTGAAATCTCTTTGAAAAAAAAAAGAAATCAACAAAGTTACAATTGCCCAGGATATATCCTACAGAGATCATCAGTCTTCCTAGTGTAAAATACCAGGCTATTGGGGTTTGTTTTTTTTTTTCCCCAAACTGGAGGCTAAGTGTGTCAGTACAAATCTAGCGTAAGCCAGGTGATCCCATTACTCAGAAAGACAAATTGCTGTAAATCATTGATTGGAAACAGTTTAGCCCTGTGAAAGAGCTCTCACTAAGATCCAAAGTCAGCAAGAGATGCTACTTTCTATGAAAAACATTCCCGAGAACTGCCACATCCTGAGCTACCTGCCATTCACAATGTTCCCACAATCACAGCATCTTCCAGATCAACTCCTGTGCTCCCAGGTAACCTTGAACCTCCAGTCACTACAGCAGTAGCAGTCCTCAGAGCATGTTCTCATGCTCTTACTATAATAACCCAGATCTCTCAAACATTAGCTCTCACCAAGGCAGTTGCTGAAGTGCAATGGATGTTAATGTATTGTGTTTTAAAAACAAAAAGCATTCCCATTAACTTCTACAGCTCAGCTCTGTATCTCACAGTAATAGTCACTCTAGAGGAGTAAAACTCCAAAATAAGGTGTTTCCCTGGTGGCTTTCCTTACCACCACAAAATACTCAGGTGAGTGATCCAACGTCGAGGTTTTTTTTTTCACTACAACACAGAAAATCATCCCTCAATGTACCTTGCTCTCTCAGTTTCTTACCTGTAGCAAGTAAGACTACAACTTGCAAAAACACTTGCTGCCTTAAGAGAGTTTGTTTACTTGTTTTGATCACTCACACACCCCCATACTGGTGATTTATAGGCTTCCCTAAAACACAACCTCAAGCAGAGTAACTAAAACATTTTGAGAAAGGAAACTGTCATCTCAAGTCCAAATATACTTTACTACTATTCAGAAAAATATACTATACAGAAGTACTATACAGTTTGTCCATTCAAATTTGTATTTGAATGGGCAAACTTACAAAAACACTGTATTTATTAACAGCATATACTTTTTACCCTCACTATGCTGCCATATTCTTCCTTTATAGTGTATTTAGACTAATGGCCCTTTTGGCAAGTAAGTAACGACAACTGAATGTTTCATCAGAACAAACATACAGTCTAAAAATTCCACACCATTCTTACACAAATGTTTCTGCCACTTTTCTAAGCAATACATAGTAATACCTTTGTTTTCAAGAATACTAAATATATGTGCAAATATAAATGTTCTCTATAACATGCACTGTTGCACTATATTACTTTTTAAATGCACACACTTTAAATACTTTTCTGAGTCCAGTACACTGATTTTTTTTGATGAAAAACACCCCAAGTTTTCAACTGAAAACATGTTGCCAATAGTTGCCCAGGGCAAGATTTTACAACCAAATTATAAAAGCCCTAAATCTCAAGTTTTATAATACCATCAGTGACACAGTCATAACTGTAGCAACGAGACAGGCGCCGCTATAATGTTAACAGCCAGTACGTAAACATTAATGCAGCCTAAGCGGGGAGCGGGGGGCAATCCCAGAAGGGTCCCTTCAGAACTGCCACAGAACTTTTAGGTGCCTGTAGTTAAACTTTCTTTGGCTTAATTACTTACAAAGGGCATGGGGGAAAAAAAACTTAGCCAGGCAGTAAGACAATTAATTTCAGTCCCTTCTTAAAGCTTTAGCTGTAATTCTTGAAACTCACTAATACATCGTTTTTTGAGCAAAAGTTCAACAAACTGAAGTTTGCCATTTAGCTATTAGCAAAGCACAAATTAAATGGTTTTGAAATATGAGCATATTTACAAAACACTTAAGAACATCATTCTTTTCCTTGAGAGTAACCACAGAGGTCTTAAATAGAGGCTCCTCAATGAGCTATCAGAATTCTTCGTCTTAGAAATCAGTAAGGTACAACTGATCTAATCATATTTCCAGTAACAGGCTGGCTTCAGCCAAGCCTCAAATCACATTTCAACAGCTTCATTCACAACAATTTTAACAAGTATATTCAGTTACTTCCTTGCCTTCTAGCAGTCTCGGTGTTTCTAGAACAAGGTAGTACTATGTCTTTCAGTCAAAGCCACATACCTCCTCTGCTACACGCTCAATTCTTGTTGATAACACTTAATAGATGTTAAAAAAAAAAAAAAAAAGACAGGAGACTAACTTTGAATTACAAAGAGAAGCCAAAAGAAGCAAGCAAAATATTCATATTTCAAAATTACAAAGAAATAAAATTGCTTCTTATCAACAATTTGAAACAACACCTATAGGAGTAAACAAAGTACACAGTAAAACCACCCCATGCAAATGTTAACAAAATGCATGTAATGATTTCCTAAGGAAGCTTAATGAAATTAACGTAAGCAAGTCACATCTCTATTTTTGAGACCATAACTTTTAATGTCTAACACTATAAAACTAAATTCTGTGACAAAAGAATTACATGTTTTTCTTTAATACAACGTGTAAAAAAGGTGAAACCATAAAGAAAATTAAGTTCTTTTAAATATACTTAAGCAAGTGCACGTGTTAGAAGCTTATTTATTACAGCCATAGTTATTATGACACTATATACATAAAGAGTAATTAAAATTTTGAAATCACAGTCAAATAATCAAAAGGAATTAGAAAAATGTACATTCTACTGAGCTGTGTGCATTTGTCCAGGAAAAGGGAGCACTTTCCTCATTTGCAAGCACATTTTCTTTGCCTGTGAAAACACACAGCACACCAGTAACGCCTACAATATTTTTTGTTTCATTTCTCATT
Source organism: Gallinago jamesoni (assembly GCA_025769975.1). NCBI lineage: Eukaryota > Metazoa > Chordata > Aves > Charadriiformes > Scolopacidae > Gallinago > Gallinago jamesoni. The sequence goes on along the minus strand of JAOQGH010000001.1, from coordinate 205,712,888 downwards.
TTTAGCACCTTTGCCAGAGCCATAAACACAAAGAAATAACATGTCAGCACTAATACTAGCAATTATCAAAAAGATCTGTAACGTATGAGATAACGTACAGTCAAAATCAGCTGAAATTTACCTCTGTACCCTCTTAGCACTTCTCAGATCATCAAACGTATATAAGCTGTGTGGCTCAGAGATGTCAGATTGTCACTTAAAAATTCTGCATTGCTCTGTAAGGATGCTCTTTCCTAACCCTAAGAGGCAACCCACACTGCTTGGGAGTACCAGGAAAAGGCAAAGATTCTGAGTTACTCCTTCAGAAGGACTAAAGGCAATGAATCTGTATACTACAAACATATAATCTCCATGTTTATGCATCTACATTCAATTATTATCTAAGAAATACTTCTTATTAAAACATTACTTAATCATAATAATATAACTAGTTCTCTTCCAGTAATCTCACTGAACATTTATAGATAAATATACAAGAAGTTTACAAGTATTTTTATTCCTTGGCCCGTTCCACAGGTCCTAATAAACTAGTTTTCATAGACAGGATATATTTTACAGCCACCAAATAGAATACGCATGGACATACTAACACACAATCTGTACCTTTATAGACCAGTAACGGCAAAATATAGTGCAGAGCATTTCCTGAGTGACTTTGGAGTTTGTATGCAGTGTCACCTCCCCTTCTCACTGCCAATGCCATGCAAACTTGCGATTACATATTACACAGACACAAGCTACAATCAAACTAGTTCTGTAACACATTAGAAAACATTCTCCTCGGGATCATATTGTGCCCAGACAAACTATCCCATCTCTTTTTCCCCTTCTTCTGTACGAATTATAAAATGTACAAGGCTGGCACACATGAACAGCAATGCTCAGAAGAAAATCTGATTTACAAGCCTGCTGTTCCCAAGTTCAGGACTGACAGGGATGCTGTGCAAGCAAATGCCAGTGAGGTACTTAAAATAGGGTATCCACTAGGGAAGAGATTAAATGATTAAATTTGATGTTGCTGCCAGCTGCTAGTAGCAATATAAAGGGCTATAGATATGTTTATGAACTCAAATCAGGACTTTTTCCCACCTCCCTGACTTTTCAATACAATTTGTTGTAAGCTACTTGGGACATGACTGTGTGTCTATGAGAAAAGTTGAGACCACAAGTCTATTAAAACTTCATTTTTGCCTGTAACAGAAGCTAACAAGCAAACAGATGTGAAATCAGAAAGTCGTATTTCACTGTCTGTCAGCAGTAGCACTTCACACATTATACACAGTTAGCATCTGATAACATATCAAACAATTTTGTATTTTAAAAAAACCTAAGCTTTCAATTACCATTTGATGCCATTTAACAACTTTTTTTTTTCATTAACAACAAAGACCCCACATTTCCAGCTGCATGTGTTACAGTGCAATACCAACGTTGCCTTTTTACATTTTACCTGATGCAATATAATATGACTTCTTAGGCAAAATACCTTATATCATACATTTTGGATTCTGAGAGAAAGGAGAATAACTTTCCAGGAGTTAAGTACTTCAGCATTATTCTTTACATACATGCTGTACCAACCTACTTTTGCCATTCTCACAAACCTCTATTTCAACTTTCTTTCAAATTTCAAATATTAAATAGAAGCCTGTTAACATGTCAAAGCTTTCATACATTGCCACTAAGACTTTTAGAAACCCCCCGTTTGACATAAAATTTATTTGCCTTACTCTCTTTTCAAAATTCAACAATCTTAGGTTTCTAAGTTTTTTCAGAGCTGTTCGACTGGTAATCAAAAGCCTTGCATGAGTTTGGGCTCACAAACAGTTTCAACACTTGACTCACAAATACTTTGAAAGCAACAAGGAACCCAGAGATGGACAACCAGTCGAATTTCTTCCAATTTAATGTTATCTAGAAATATTAGAAGTCTGACACAAAAACCACCTTGTAACAGCTCTGCAGGAAAAGCTAAGCTAGTGCTGTCAGAGGGAGAAAATGCACTTGCTCTCACCAAAAAATGAAACACTGATGCCAATGGCAGTGCTGGAGTCTAAGTAATTAGAAAAAGTTCTACCTCAACGTATCCACTCTCTTATGAAGTAACTGCAGCAATATGAAAATCAGTCAGGTGGAAAGGAAATTTAAAAGATAATTTAGTAACTGTATTACAATCATTTTCTCTACAGTTACATTAAATAAAGTGATTTAGAAGTTCTTGAAAGGCAAGAGCACTTTTTACACACCCTCGATCTTCAAAACCAATAAATAAATCAGTCTTTTAAAAGGACAGAACTTTGACGGTCTTACCTAAAACTTGGCTTGGGCTTTGTTGACTCCATGACTGAAGTTTAGGAATTGAGCCTGACAGTCAACAACACAACGTAGACACATTTGCCATTATTTTGAAATGACCGCCTTAAGGAAGTTTCAGATATTCGTAGTAACCCAAAAATGTTAACATCTTCCCCAGTACTCAACCCCCCCCCATCATCTTTTAAATAGCAATCCCCTTACATCAGCCTTTTGTCACCTTCTCTATGTTGAATAAAACCTACTAACTAGATGACTAAAGCATTTCACTCCATCTTGAAGTAATTAAGCATTATAACTTTCACTATTGATACAACCTGCCGATATAAGATGAATTTCAAAACAGCAAAACCTTACAACCCAGGATTTCACCTGCCACCTTTCACGGCCGCATGGCAAATGGCAGCTTTTGGCTGTCCTTGGACCACTCAGAGGTCTCTGCCTTCTCTTCACACTTTCATAACGGATTTTCCATTGATTGCTGAACTTCAGCATCTTGTCTTAAATGAAAGGCTTTGCTTTCTGAATCATTCTGTTTCATCCAATTTGGATTACTTCAGCTCTTCCAGTCAGATTTTTTCACAACATCCTATTACTTCTCTATCTTAACCAATGTCACGTTGTTAACTCAAGTCATCATCAAATTTCACCAGCACGCCCCTTCCCTGTGACTAATGACAAACATTATTTAAATTGAACTTAAAAAAAAAAACACATCAAGAAAAACCCCACACAGCTTCATCAGGAAATCCTCAGCAACCCAACCGCATATTAAACAAGAAAAACAAACCACAAACAAGAAACTGAATGTTTGTAAAATGTTTTCGCTGTAGCTCTCTAGATTTAAATCTAAGGTTGCAAAAGACACTATTTCAAATGAAGTACAATTCCAGCATTCTGAAACAAAACCACTGAATTGTCAAACATCAATCATCAAATGACCAAAACAAGAAATATTATTATACAAAACTGGAAATCCACAGACACAAACCGTACCTGCTTTTCCTTTCGATGAGAATAGCCATATAAGAAGCAGGCAAAGCAGCACCAAAGCCAGGAGACCAAAAGTAGAATTTTCCAAGTATCTTCCTGAAAATGTAATTTGTACACATATTACACGCAAAGGAATCAAACCATCTATGTACAAAACTATATTTAAATTTTATCATAAAATTACACACACTGTATTAATTTTGCCTCTTTACATTCATCAATACTTACAAATAAATACAAATTATTAAATTTTTACAGTTGTGTAGTTCTCAGAGGGATTCCCAAAGTTCTTCATGAACACTAAACACCTGAAATACTTCATTAATATATACTTTTCATTTAAAGGACTACTTTGCTTCCAAGAAAACAGTGCTTTCAAGAGATGTTTCTGAAAAATTGCAGATATTAATCACAGAAGAATCTTCTAAAAGAACCTATAGTTGCTCCTCTTCCTGCTACTTGTCCAAATACATCTTCAGGAAACTGTGCCTTGTAGAAGGTGGGGATGCAATCAGGTAGCCAGAAATCAAACCAAATTATTATAATATACATCATATTCCAAGACAGATAGTCAACTAATGCTAAAACCATCAAACCACTTATTTACAGTAAGACAAGGAACCAATCTCAATGTTAACAATCAATGTTACGAGACTGGAAGCAGCAGTGACAGCCCAGTTCCATTAAGGTGAGAAGCTCTCTTTTTTGCAACAAGTTCTAGATTTCACTCAGAGTCAACACAATTTCAACTATCAAAATTCCTCCAACATTAAGAGTTGAAAAAAATGGTTACACAAATGACAACATCTAAGAAAATAATTTTATAAATTGGCCAGTGTTAAAGGAAGAAAACCAAAAATGCTCATCAGACACAATGGCACCAACCACATTTGGTCTGTTCAGGACACCAGCACCTTCAGACTAACTCAGGTTGATCACAGAAGCAAACAACAGTCAGGCAGTCATGAAATTTGGTAGCATGATAATAAACATACTTCAATTACCCCAATGTTGCTCAGCTGATAAGGACTATCAGTTCAGGAAAACAGTGTTACAATGGAGTCTACCCTTCTAAAAACACAGTGAACAAAATACAACAAAAAAAATGGCAAGCACATACAGGAAATTTTCTTAGACAAAATTTCATGTTGACAAAACAGAAGAGAGAACAAAGATAATTAATCAATACCATCTGATTAGCCCGCTTTCATTCTTGCTATAAAAGGCATGATTAGCCTCATTTCATACCTCTCCTGCAAAAATAACATTACCAGCAAGCAATGCCAGCTTATGTTCGTAAGTGAAAATAGAGCCAGTGTATCAGCAGCAAGTGATGTAATGGCAATTACACACACTGCTCATTCCCACGCCTGCAAAAGGATAATTTCTCAGGATGACAATGCCAAATGCTGCAGGAGCTAAAGTTCATTATTAGGACTCTCTTGGAAAGCAATTACTGTATGAAGTTTCAGAGAAGCCATTTTAAACATCTTAATAAGTATGAACACATCTTACCAGACACACCTGTTAAGTAACAGAACAAATGTCTTTTCTGTGGGAAAGAAACAAGAATTTGTTCTTTTGGCATGGTTTAGAATCCCTGTACGAATGCTTACGTCTTTGGTTTGATAAGAATTCGGAAACAACAGTAACATATTTTACACAATAAAACAAATTAAAATGCCCAATCAGTAAGTGAAACATTTAAACTTCTGCCAAAGTAAATGAAAACAAGCCTTTGTTATTAACTGCATGGTTATTTTCACATGGTCTATGGTTCAAAATTTCAGTGAGAAATATGAGTTCTTTCAGGTTTTGCAACTAATTCCTCAATGTACTACTACATCCAAAACTATATCCAAAGCCTGGTTGATACATAAAGTTGAATCTAATCAAGCAAGCTAATGTAAAGCTGTATGTGGAGATATTTAATTATTCTAGTTCCTAGACTAAAAAAAAAAAAAAAAAACAAAAAAAAAATTAAAAAAACTGAATACCTAATAAAACTGAAAACCTAAAAAAAAAAAATTAAAATCACACCTTTCATTGAACAGATGTAATGCTTGTCAGTCGTGGAGCCTAGTGCTTCTATCGGAAGTCCACACAGATGTAGTCTTCTGGATCCCACCAGCAGAAAAGATTACAACCCCCAGCTGGCCTGTCACACATATATAACAGAGCTCATCACCCCCACTGCTCTGCCAACAGAGCAGCCTGCACATATTGCCTGATTCACTTCAGGAAAAAAAAAAAAAAAAAAAAAGACTCAGCAAACTTAGCTTGGTAATTCCTTCTAGAGTGAGAACATATATCCACGCCTAAGTAATTGCTGACACTGCGTTTAGATGCTTTTGAAATTTTGCCCACCCTATGGAAGGGTGAGAATATTAAGCAATGCCTGATATTATTTTAATTGCCTTTTCTTGCCTGAGTTTTATATCCCTCCACTCTGGCGAGACCCCACCTGCAGTACTGTGTCCAGCTCTGGGGCTCCCAACATAAGAAGGACGTGGACCTGTTGAAACAAGTCCAGAGGAGGTCACGAAGATGATCAGAGGACTGGAGGACCTCTCCTATGAGGACAGGCTGAGAGAGTTGGGGTTGTTCAGCCTGGAGAAAAGAAGGCTCCGGGGAGACCTTATACCAGCCTTTCAGTAAAGGGAGCCTACAGGAGAGATGGGGAGGGACTCTTTATCAGGGAGTGGAGCGATAGGACAAGGGGTAACAGCTTTAAACTGAAAGAATGGAGATTTAGACTAAATATAAGGAAGACATTTTTTACACTGAGGGTGGTAAAACAGTGGAGCAAGTTGCCCAGGGAGGTATTAAATGCCCCATCCCTGGAAACATTCAAGCTCAGGTTGGATGGGGCTCTGAGGAACCTGATCTGGTTGAAACTAGATGAACTTTAAAGGTCCCTTCCAACACAAACTATTCTATGATCCTTGAAAATATTTGCAGTGGTTTCAATTTTGGTTTTTCCCTAGGTGAAAGGAAGCAAATGCTACAAAGGCATCAAAAAGAAATATGAGCACAAGCCAGACTTCTCACTGACAATTACATTTCATATTTAGTTCTTTTAATTGTTACTGTGTGACTAAGACATATTTTCTGTATGAAAAGTGACTAAAGATTCGGTGGGACTTCAGTAAAGGTATGAACAGAAGTAGTCACTTTATCCAGGACACCCTATATGCCTGTCAACACGTCTCCTCCTTGGTGCTACAGAAGAAAACAGGCAACTCTTCTCAAATCAGGAATTGCGCAGGTTAATATGGGGTTCACACATTCAGCTACAAACCCTTTACTCTGCTGCTTTGGTCTAGAACTCCAGGAGGGTAAAACCAGTCAACTGCGTGGGGCTTGCTGGACAATTTGGCTTCTGAATTACTGCTGTGCACACTATAATCTACTTTCCAACAAAAAAAGATGCAAAAAGTGCATCGTGCATCCTATTATACAAATCTACCACATCCCACTTCGTACCACTATCTAGAATCAAGTCTAGAGCACCAAGGTCTCCACAGTCTCAGACAATCTCTTTGCATGGTTGCAAACAGAGTTCAGAAATACTGGGGCCACAGTTATGCAGAACACCAGAGAGGTTCTGATATTTCTATGATGGATCAAAACATGATAACAAACCACATTCTGGGCTGGAAAATGACATAAAATTACTTTTGCTCTCAGGGGCTACTGAAGGAAGTACACCATATCACAAAGTAATAAATTTCAGGAATCATACAAGTTCAAGCAAAACATTAAAAAAAACCACACAAACGTGAAAAAAGGCACACAAATTGACTAAAAAAAATAAATAAAAATTTCCATTCCAAAGCATTTCCATCCTCCATCATCCAACAACAGACGAGAAAAGTAAGCTTATATGGCTCAAGCTGCAAGAAAATGTTGATATTAAGTACATTGCAAGTGAAGGACTTGTCAACATTATGATCTTAAGAGAAGCTCTTTAAAAAAAAAAAAAAATAGTACTCAACTACTCAACTTGTAAAGATGTCACATATTTATACAGCTTTCTGGCTTGTTCTCATTTTCTTTCCAAATAATACTTACTCGGCTCCTTGACCATATTCAAGTACTGAACTGACGTATTCAAAGAACCTGTCCATGATGATTCTTGAACACCCTCCTGATTAATAGTAGCCAGGTTAAAGTCCATCCCTGTGCAAGGACAGGACTGCTTTTTTCCTCCTGATGCATTACTTTTCACTTTTCTCTGTCAAATCTCTTAAGTGATTCTAATCAACAGATCTTTCTGAAACGGATGAGAGTCAGTTTTAGATTTTTGTGTCCTAAATAAACTCATATAATCTCTCACACTATTCTTCACCTCTTTTTCCAGATTCTTTAGGTATATCCAGAACAAAGGACACAGCAGGAACGTTACTGGTAACCTCTTCCTATTATGAAAACTGATCATTTATCTCTTGCTTGGGTTCACATATTTTGACTACTTGCTAATCATTTACTAATTCCTGATATACAATGGATCTTTCTTCTTGAAGAGTCCTAAGAAGCAAAATCGTCAAAATTATTTGAGAATTCATGTATAATGGACTAATAGGACCATCATCAGATACAGATTTTTCCTTCAAAGAACACCAGTAAATTTGGAAGAGTAGACTTCTCTGATAATCATATTATCTATTGTTTGTTTGAAATGTCTTTTAGTAGCTCTTACTATTCCTATTCATATCCCATTCACTTAAATGCTGAGGCTCTGAATTTTACTCCCATCCAAAAGGCTGCCAAATACTCCTTATAATTGGACTTTCATATACTCCAACAGATGTAAATCATAAGGCTTCCTAAGGCTTCTTTTGCCTCTACTTGTGATTTCAGTTCACCAGCCCCAATTGGCACCCCAGCCAAGAGGCTGACAGTTTTTATTTGCAAGTCCTGCAATTGCGGGTGGCGGGCAGTCTGTAGGGACCGTACCAGCAGACATTCTGCTGGAGGCAAAACCTCTTCATGGGCATCTCTCTGCAACAGAAAACGCACATACAGCTCTTAAGATGTTGGTTGGTTACTCTGCTGCACAGCTGTAAGAACAGCAGGATAATAAGGATTTCCCTTGTCACATTAGAATTGTCCTTTGCACAGTTTTGGCCTGGGTCAACCCAAAGAATGCTTCAGTGGGACTCAGAAAGCACATGGGCTCAGTACCATTCCCACTACTCAGTCCACATCTGGCCACGCACTTTGTTTTGGAGATCAAAACAGTTTTAGACAGCTACGCCCCATGTAAGCAAAAGTGATGTCATGCCAGTGGGCTTCAGAGTCAGACTGTAATTTCTCACCTGCTTCATTTATAAGCACAGGCATAGTCATAGATCTGCTAGCTGGCTAGTAACCTCTGTTAGAGGAACAGACAGAAATAATAAAACTTAAAACTGCACCAGCTTAATTTAGAGAGTAACATCAAACTACAGCACTGAAGACACTGAAGATTTGCAGGCAAATAAATGGCAGGATGAGGAAGACCACTGTATAGCTCAGAAGCATAAAGATAACTCAATATCACTCAGACTGACAGAAAAAAATCACATTCTTAAGAGCTTGTTACTTAAAGATTTAATTTGAACTTTGCAAATTATTTACTTAAAAAGTGTTCCATGGCTCCTCAGCCAGCTCCTCCTCTTCTTTGCCTTCTCCCTCAGCTTTGATGCAAAGCTTAGGGGCCTCTAAACAGATCTAGAAGTAGGGCATAATGGATTTGATTAACTCTTAGTGCACTCAACAGCCCCTCTATCAGGTAACTTCCAAAAATTCATAGCTACTCTAGACTTTACGTGTCTATGTGTAACATCTCTTACAATAAATGCACTTAGATCTAGGACATTGTCACATTCATAAACATTGAAATTTAATTTTTAACTATCTTTACAGTTACTTGAAATACAACTGGAAAGCGCTCAGAATAGAGAAGTGGCATTTGTACTCATTTTTAAGAGCAAGTCTGTATCTCAAAGAACCCCAGAAGATGTGCTGGGATTTCCTTCATTTATGGCCATAAATATGGGAAGTACAGGCTTGGATAGTTGGATCAAATTTAGGATAAATGAAAGTCATCACAGCTCCTGCATCAGGAAAACAGAAACACCATCAAATTACATCAATTCTCTCCAGAAGAGAAAAATTAGGCCTTCTCCGTTCCCCTCTAGAATATATTTGAATGTTCTGCAACAATAACTAAAACAGAGAAAAGGAAGAAAAGTTAATACTCTGACTTGTTGACTGATTTCAAAGATTACAAAAGCAAGAGAAAATAAAGGTTCATATTCAAGAGATAAGACCAGAAATCAAGATGATGGCACAGCTGCTGCTTTTATTACTCCTATCCATTACAAACAACTCTAGTATAGAAAACAACAAATTATCAGGTAAATTGAAAAGTTGCATGCAAATAGCTTTCCTGTTACATTTCATTTTTAGGACAGTATACCAACCTTAGAATGCAAAAGCAAGCAATATACAAGGTCCCATTTGCTGTCAGAAAGGAAGTTGATTGCAAGATCTCAGGTACCAGTTTGTGCAAATAATAGTCAAGTTTTCGTTTCCTGAGAATAGCTGCAATCTGAGGGAGGAGGAAAAGAAAAAAAAAAAAGGGGGGGGACAAACTTTAATTCAGTTAGGCTCTTTTTGCACATTATAAAGAAAAATATAAAAAGGAAAAGGAGACATGCCCATTTAAGTAGTAAATCAAAGCCTCTTAAATTTGCTGGGTTTATGAACAATACCACAAAGATTTCCTTTGAACTTGTTCCAGCTGTTACAATATTTATACCAGGAAATACATCAAGCAATCCTAAATGGGAAGTATAAGGGGAATTTTATTACCTTGTTACCGTTGACTGTAACAGTCAGAAACATTGTCTGCCAGATATCAGAACATTTAAGACCTGATAAATTTACACTGAGTTTTGTCTTCCAGGCAATTGGACTATCACATAAATAAGGGCAGAACATGACTAAAGTAATCCAAATACAATGTCTATGAAGTGAAGATGTATTTCTAAAGGGTTTTGACTCAAATTAGCCAACTGCAAGTCCTCCAGAACATTTTCACCATCTGCTGGAAGATATCACTTTCCTGAGAAATTCTATAGAAATCTTATGTTATTTCTAAAAAACTGTCTAGAACAGAAAACAGGTTGGATCTAAAAAATAAATTTTCTTTTCTATCAGCTTTATGTACATCTCATGTTTTATAAAGAACAGTTACTTAATGATTCAAACACCAAAGATCCTCAAAGCCTTTTCTGTCCATAGAAATTCCGCAAAAATCTAATTACTCAGAGGTGCACAGGGGTAAGACGTGAGCCAACAGACAAGTTCAAATATGAGAGAGTCAGATTAGATCTAAGGAAGAAACATTTTCACTTGAGGGTGGCTGAATGTTTGAGCAGATTGCCCAAAGCAACTGTGGACATCCCTGTTTAAAAACAGGAGAGAGGGAGTTATTCTTCTGAAACACTGTTCGCTCACACTGAATAGCAGGTAGGTGGTTTAGATTCAGAGATGGGCTCAGGATTCTGCTAAGAGTAACCATCAGAAAGTTCTGCCAAAATCTGTTTCTAAAATGAAGCTTGAATTAAAGATTAAGAAGAAATGCATGCATGCACGAACAGTCTTCTGAAAACAGATTTACACGTTACTTAAATGTCAAGGCTGCTTAAACTGTAATGGATTAGGCAATAATGCAATCCAGATTATCTTTCTGTTGAAGAAAAGACTTAACGTAGTCTAAGCACTAGTTGCTACATCCTCAGCTATTTCTAGCCTACTGTATACGAAGGTCATTAACATCTGGAACAAAATTACAATTTCTTTGTTTTAAGAACACAGACCTTACACCTGAAGTGTGAAGCCTTGCTTCCTCAGACCAAAGTGTCAGAAGTATAACAGGGAAAGATTGGCATGTTATAAATTAACGTCAAATCAAAGTCAAAACTTTATTTCTGTAGCTTCTCCAACAAGTTTTAGACAAATATATATTTCTACTTTCCCTTCTTTTTACTATTCTACCCCCAAGTGAAAAATAGAAAAGAACAAGGAACAACAGCACATAAACCAGTCCAAAGAAACAACTCTCATAACTGAATGAGCCGTATCTGTAAGGGCAATGGAGCTTGATGCGTGCCCACAAAAAAAAACCAAACAAAAATCCCAAAACAAATAATGTTCCTCATTTTCAAACTGCTTTATAAACATCAACAAAGCTAAATAATGGGTACAGCTAAAAATACGCAACAGCAAACTATGGAGCAGGCTCACCTCCTCTCTTCCACCACCAATTTTACATGGAGATTACATGGAGAAATTATCAGAGAGACTTCCAGACACCACCTTGCTTTCCCTTTCAGTTCCATACACTTCAGAAAAGTACTATTAACGTTGACAAGACAGAAAGATTATGAAATCTATCAGTCTGCAGCAGTTCATGGCTCCCACTGGGATACACTTCACTGAAGTGAGTTGGAAGGACACTGTGATGAAGGCCAAAATTATTACAATAAATGCACTGCTCAAGGCTTAGCAGCGGGTGTTGACAGCAGGTAGCAGTATGGAAGGAGAGGTCATCAGGACCATCCAGTAGATACTTAGCAAACTACCAATCTCCATGAAGATGCTGGGAGAGATACCAGAAGGTCTTTAAGTTACCTAAGACTCTCTGTAGAGTCAGACAGAGAGAAATTAACATCTCATTGATGTTGTGCTTCACCTCTCCAGCTGTAAAAGGAGCATACAAATCCTAGGATACCTCAGAGTGGTCTGTTGGTCTGTAACAGGACCTTACTGTTGATAGCTATTAGTTTAGGGTTTTATTCACTACAAGAATGAAGGACTGCAACTCTGATTCAGCTCACTGATCCAAACAGTTGAGTATCATTTATCCAGGAATTGTCAAAACCAGCTCTATACCTCCCATTACTCATCACTCTTCTTTATAATTTGTTTTTCTCTTCTCTTTTTGAGATGGACTGATAAGAATTTTACAAAATAAAATGCTTTGGTGATTACAAATTATTATAGGTTTTCAGCTTCAGTAAAATAGTACAGCACATCCACAATACAAGTGGAGCACTGCTGTGCAAGACAGTTTCACAAGTGTGAAACTCGGAAACGAGGCTGCCTCCCCTCAATCCCAAGCTGTCCACGGTGCCTCAACTCACCTCCTAACCCAGGGGCTTCACCACAATCCAGGGAACAGAAGCAACACACTGCTCACACCACTGTAAGATCATGATTTCAAGGGAGAGAAAAGCACAAGCCACTTCCAGTGCTGCTTCTCCCTCTACTTTATTTCTGAAGTCACGGGGTTTCTCTTGCATACTACCCTTTATGAAAAGAAGACTGGCCAAAAAATGTCTGGAACCAGGAAAACTCCTCCAAATGCCAGTGGATTATGACCAAGGTTTCATTTATTCATGACTTCTCCAGGCAACACCTACCTCAGGGTGAAGAACGCTCCAGAATCGCCTTTGACTAACAGTGGCTTAGGAACACATCAGATCTGGTGCAGCTTCCTACCCTGTCTTTCCATAACACACTGAGTCACTTTTAAAATCTGTTATTTTCAAGGCACCCAATGACCTGGCCTTAGGATACTCAGGACTACATAACTCTTTGGGATAAAGACTGTCATTAACAACTCCACCCTTCAATGGAACTTACATTTAAGCAAGACAACCCTTCCCTGTACAGTACCACCTTTCCTTTTGAAAACGAAATAAATAAATAAATCAGTAAGACTGTGGAATAAAATTTCACAGACACTAAGAGCTATCACTGACTGCAACATTTTCCATTCCAGACAGAAGGCACATGGCTTTCACTTTTCATTTACATATACCATGTATCATCCATTTTAAAAAAGTATAATAAAACTGTAAATATTAGTGTCACCCTGTACACACATCTCTCTAAGGAAGAGACTACAAATGAAATAAAAGACCTAATACAACCAATGTCCACTATCTATCCAATACACCATAAAAATGCTATCACGTAAACCAATATGCTTGTTTGTCACCGACATTTAAAGTAACAATTAGACAATGGTACGTTCTCAAGCAGGTTTGCTCTCTACAGGTAAAGAATACCCAGGTTTGATATATTTACTTAATGTTAAAGATTTATTTATTCAATCAAGAAAAATCCCAACCCTATCAAGAGTCAAGCATTTGAGTCAGGGTAGAGTATAACCACTCCTTGTAAATTAATTTGCAAGAATTCTGAGATACCTGGAAATTGATAAAGAAAACCCACATTTCAAAATCCAAAATCCACGTTTTCCTCTCACCACAATTTAAGTTTTCTTATGCTATGATGTTTTATGCACTAAAACGAAACTTTAAGCAGTAGTACAGGCTGCAGATACAGTCTTTATTTGGCCTATGTAAGCGTTACGCAGAGATTTCAGCACTCACTATCCTCAGTCCACACCAAGAGCTGAGCTGTTTGTCTGTAGCAGCCATTGCAGCCCCTCCTGCCATTTAACTCCACTTTCTTCTCTCTCAAAACCAGCAGAGCTCAAGCCAACAGAGCTCTAGAAATAGGCTAGAGTCCAGCCTTGCTAACATTTTTACATTCTTGTCTTCTAATACAGCCAACTAATCAATCCCATCTTTCCCCATCTCCCCTAAGAAATACTTTTCTAGATGCCCAAACGCTCAGCAACTAAGAGCAGAAGGGAATTTAAAACAAATCATCTGCTGTCACAGGGCAGATGGCCTAAGAATGTCCAAAGTTTTTAGAACTTTCCAGTTTCCTTCTATTTGCATCCTCAAGTTCTGGCTCTTAATCCCTCTCCAGTACAACAGTCTGTGGAAAATACAGATATACTGCAGAAGAAGAAACAAATGAATCACAGTTAGAGGGAAGAAAAGGATCAATGGGGGGAAAGAGGATGAAGCAAAAAAGATCCTACATGTTTCATCAATAAAAACATAAACAGCAGAGCTAGAAAAAAAGATAACAGAATGTCTCAGTAAAAAAAAAGCTGAAAAGAACAGATTTAATTCTTAAAAAAAAACATATAGGTTAAAATATTAAGAAATATTCTTCAAGCATTCAAATAGTGTAACACAGGCATTAAAGGGTGTTTTAATGTTTTAAATGCCTATCACTAATTTTCCAGTGATTTTCAAAAACCAGTAAGACAAAATTCCAAGCCTCTTCTACATACAAGAGTAGACTTTTGTTATTTAAATGACAACAGAGTAACACGTATGTAATTTTTTTTTGTATGCTGAAATTTTAAGGAAGTAAAAGATCTCATAGTAACAAGTCTATAGAATTAGTAGCACAAATGGAGATAACTTAAGAAAGTTATATTTATTGCTGTATTTGCTTAATCTGTGCACTAGTTCTACCTCACAACTAAAACCCAGAAGACTATTAAAATATGTAGTCTGTGTATCACTGGATATTATAATTATGAGGGTAAGCATATGTGCATCTGGATGACATTTAGACAGATCACAACACTTCAGTCCTCAGACAACCAAACCTTTACATGCTACAGTCAGACAAGACAATTAATTACATTACTCTTTAATAACACCTCCAAGTGAGAAATTGATTTGATGAAAAATACGCCAATTGTCCTTGTGTGACATCTGTGCCATACACACACTGGGGAGGGGGAAGAAATTAAACACCTGCCAGCCTGACTTCCAGAGAAAACATTTCTGGCCCCAAACACAATGAGTTTGGTACTAAGAATGTGGGCAGGTAAAGCTTCTTGAATAAGGTAAGTCAAGCATGGGGGAAAGATGATTTCCTTTCCACACCTGAAGACTGATTCAGCACTGCCTGGTGTCCTATTACCACCTGTGGGAAAACTCAAAACAGGAAGACTGACTTAATTTAAAGAAAAATAACTTCTTTCCTCACTTCTGCACACAAGTGTTAACCCAAAATTCAGTTATGCTGGCCTGGCAGCCTTACAAGGCTTTTGGAGGCAGCCCCACACCCTCACTACCAATATAAAAGGAACAGATACCACAGCAAAAGACATGACCACAAACCTGTCCTCCAAAATCTTTGAATATACAAGAATCAAAACAATTTCCTAACCAGACAATTATCTTTTATGCACCTAGCCCAGCCAGGAAGATTTCTCTTTCTCCTGTTCATCAACCCAATGTAAACTGAACACACATTTACTCTCTGATGGTAACGATCCCATTTCCCCTACAGTTTAAAACAAGCTCTGATTTCACTCTCACTGAAACACTTTGTCCACTACCATCTTGAAATAGGCAGATAGAAAACATTCATGTATATGAAAAACTCTATTTAATACATTAAAAAAAAATTGCTATGAAAATATATTTAGCATAGGTGGAAAAACCTTGAGAGCCAGGCTACTACCTCTCTAAGGCTATTTTCATATGAATAGAAAAGAGGCTAGAAAGAAGAAACGTAGTTTTTAGACATTTATGTAGCGAAGCTGCAAGGAGATCACCTCTCAAATCAAATGCAAACACTCTTCAAGTAACTCACTGGTCACGCTAAGAATAAATACTGATAAACATTTGAACTCTAAGGCCTACTGTATTTTATGTCTGAAGTATTAAAAAAAAGCCTACTCAGTAAAAATAAAGAAACAGACAGAAAAAATATTTTTAGCATTAAATACAGAATTCACACAATTGCAGTTTGACTCTCCAACATGAAAACATAATTATGAAAAATCAGTCCACCAGATTCAGGATACCATCAGTTTTGAAAAACATTACTGAAGTCCTCTTTTTTTTTTTTTTAATTTAGTCTTCAAATACAAATTCTAAATCCTATAGAACTAAGAAATCTGAATTTATTCTGTCTTAACCACAAAAAGAACATATGCATTTCCAACACCATTCTTAAAACACAGTTGTGTAGTCTAGTGCAAGACTTTTAGCTAGGTTATCAATGTGTTTCGGCAGAGAAGGAACACTCAAACACCAGCTTTCTCATGATGCAGAGGCACCAGTCAGGCCTGATTATTTTAATGATGTGTCATGTAACACCTAAAAGTAATCATCATCCAACCGCAATAACCTGAGCTTCACCTCCAGTATCCTCAGCCTTCACCTCTGTTCCTGAACCAGGGCTTCCACAGGAGGAAACGTGCACTTAACGAGTGTGCTAATTGGCTGACCAATGTACACAGTCTGACAGGTTACAGGGTAGGCTAAAAAACCACAGACCTTGCACCAACCCTGCTGTTACGTGTACAACATTTTTCTTTCCCTCCTCCATCAAACCACCATTTCCTGAGTTTATATAATGTGTGTGTCTTTAAGAATCTACCCCTCCATCAATTTTAGTTAAATTTGCCAACACATACAGCACTGATTGATGGAAACTGAAAAAAAAGCCCTATCATTTCTCTCATTCTTTCACAATGTCCAACTAAAATCAAGCACATCATAACAAACTTTTATTAAAAAAAAATTTAAAAGGGAAAAAAAAAACCTACAGAAATATTCAGACACTTGGCCAAATCTCCAGGAAAGCATAGTTCAATGATTTTTTTTTTTTGTAAGAGTGACTACCTGGCATATTTGGGCACCTTTAAAATGCAAATTTACAGACGATCAATAATGCTGTGTAGATGGTTTACATAACACGTATGCTGAAAGTCATTAAAAAGCAAAGGAAAATTTTATAACTTAAGTCACGTGTGCATGCTAAAAGCAATGCAATCCCCAGTATGTAAACCAGTTAAGAAAATACATCAGATTACTCAAGCAGCAGGCAGAGCTACAGACTGATATCAGACTTCTTTCATAATTGTATTTAATTATTTATATGTTCTTTTATAACCATTTGCAATTCTGTATGAATTTTACAAGAACTTTATTCCTTTGCTTTATAAAAATTATTTTTAAGCACTTTGGAGTAACTTAATTTCAAAATGCCCTCGGGTAACACTTGGGTTTTGAAAGACACTGTTGTTGAAATCAGCAATTTGTTTCTCATGCCTCCTCTTAAACATTCAGATTTGTTATTCCTCAATTAGCTGGTCCCTCCCTGATTTCATGGATTACAAAGCCTGGCTTCCAGATTTTTTCATTTCATAAATCAGTTCCTGCAACATTCTCAGGAAGAGCATATGCCTCCTGCTCTCACTTCTTCTGTCCTTGTGAGATGTTATCTGAGGTGATCACCATCAGGTGGCTGGCTTGTTTTGGTTTGGCTTTTTTTAAAAGTTTTCCATATCATCCACCCAACTGAAAAAAGAAACGAAGAGTACTCACGTGCTCTTTGAATGACATTTAAATTACCTTCAATGCTGGCATCACTCTTATTTCATGATGACTTATCTTCACCACTTGTTTCCCTTGTATTTAAGTGAGTAGAGGGCTATTTTTCATTCTCCTTGAAATGTCTAACTCAGACTAATTTTCAATGATTTTCCCTGAAATTCTCGCACTCGACTATACAGTTGTGCCAACTTAAAAGAACAGATTTACGTCTCCTTGATAAACAGTCCCTTTAATAATTTTTGCTGGTTCCCAGTATTTGTAGTGTCTTTACCAAGATCTTTGCTCAGTCAGTCAAGGCTGGAGGTTCCCTGGTTCCTACAATTACTGAGAAGCAAGCTCCAGGTAACTCCTTGCATCTTTGAGCATAAATTCTTCAGCTCAGCTGAATTCTTTAACTGATTCTTTTGAAATTCACAGTATCTCAACAAAAGACTATTTTTCTTTATTTTCAATTTATGACAGAATTTTACTGATCTGGCCCAAAAGCCACTTGAACAGAGCAAAACAATCACAGACTGGAACGAAGATGTTGCAACCAGGTTCTTACTTTAGTAACACTTACGCTAATTTTAGTCATATTTAGCCCAGCTTCCAGAAGAATCTAAAGGCAAGGACACACCGACCTACACGTCATTCACAGAGATATGGGACAGTAGACAGTACCGAGATGAACAGATATCCCAGCACAAAGCAGTCACGCACCACCATCCCAGCAAGTCCAGGAACCAGGTCCTGAAAGAAATAAGTTTCTCGATAGCCTGCCCCAGAGATCCAAGCTGGCATACAGGAGCGTATTCAAGGGTAACATTAACATCCTTCTTAGCCTCCCCACCCTCCTTTCAAAGGGTTCACAGCACAAACAAAGAAAGCATCACATTTTAATACACTCAAGAATTCTAGACTATTTTAGAGCACAATCTGGCCAGTACAGCCTTCTCACACACCTCAGAAAGAAGACGCATGATGACTATGCCTACGCTGGCAGATAAGACAGGATGGGGTTTTGTGTCTGTTGGCTCCTCAGCTTTGCTCAGGACCTGTCCAAACAGCTCTCCCTAAGAGAAACCACAAGCGAAGCGATCCTGAAGCAGCAGCAGCGCAGCCAGTGTGCACCATCCATTCTTGGGACCAACCTCTGACCCTATCCTACAGCAATGTGCACACAGCCAGGAAAGCAATGCAACACTCACGCTTTGTTCTGCCTCACTGTGATCTTTGGCTGGTGATTCTGCCTTCCATCCAACAGTTTTCAAAGTTATTCATTAGTGCAATAATTAGACTTGTTCTTCTTATCACCGCTAGTGATTTACCTGTGAAGAGACCTGCCAGCTGCCACGTGCATCACTACCTGGCCCATGCTATCTATACTAGTTCCAATGTCCCTCTCGCTTTACACAGAAAGAAAAAACACCTTATACTTCTACAATTGCTGCATGCATTTGTGTCTTTAATTCCCCCAAGTAACAGGCAATAGGACAAGAGGAAACAGCCTCAAGTTGTGCCAGAGGAGGTTGAGGATGGATATCAGGAAAAATTTCATCACCAAAAGGGCTATCAAACATTGGAACAGGTTGACCAGGGTTGAGTCACCATCCCTGGAGGTATGTAAAAGATGGGCAGATGTAGCGCTTAGGGATGCGGTGGTTTTGGCAGTGTTAACGGTTGGACTTGATGATCTGAAAGGTCCCTTCCAACCTAGGCAATACTACAATTCTAATATATACAATGCTGCCCTAGGGAGCTTATAAAATTAATAATGCAGCCGAAGAGAAAGAATACAGACACTCCAGGGGCGAACAGGGGTAAAGAACATATCAGCATTGATATTGTGAGTAGGAAAAAAAACTTCTGACAAAGAAAGAAAAAGAAGCAATTGGTGCTGGCAGCCCAGAAAGCCAACAGCATCCTCAGCTGAGTCAAAAGAATTGTGGCCAGTTGGTCGAGGGAGGTGATTCTGCCCCTCTACTCCACCTTGCTGAGACCCAACCTGGAGTACTGCGTCCAGCTCTAGAGTGCTCAACACAAGGACATGGACCTATTGGAGAGGGTCCAGAGAAGGGTCACAAAGACAATCAGAGAGCTGGAGCACCTCTCCTATGAAAACAGACTAAGAGAGTCGGGGTTGTTCTGCCTGGAGAAGAGAAGGCTCCAGAGGGACATTATAGTGGCCCTGCAGTACCTGAAGGGGGCCTACAGGAGAGATGGGAAGGGACTCTTTATCAGGGAGTGAAGCGATAGGATGAGGGGTACTGGTTTTAAACTGAAAGAGGGGAGATTTAGATTAGATATTCGGAAATGAGACACTGGAACAGGTTGCCCAGAGAAGTTGTGGATGCCCCATCCCTGGAGGTGTTCAAGACCAGGCTGGATGGGGTCTTGAGCAACCTGGTCTACTGAGGTGTTCCTGCCCATGCCAGCGGGGTTGGAACTCAATAATCTTCAAGGCCCCTTCCAAATCTAACCATTCTATGATTCTATGATCTAAGAACCTGAAGGCTGTTATAACCACAGGAAAAGCAGATATGGCACAAGTATGAAAAATATCATAAATGAGACCAAAATGAGTACAAAATAAGTATGAGAAGAGCATCAAAAGTGAGAACAGAATGAGTATGAAAAGGATATGAGAAAAAAATAAGTGTAAGAAATTAATAAAATGCAGCAAGTCCCAAGGACCATTAAAAACTGTACTGGAATGGCAGACTCAGGTTACACCTGTTTTGCTAAATAGTTGGCTGGACTATTCCCCAGTGCGGAGGACACAGACCCACTGGCAACCACACTGCTTTAGGCTGGGTGCTCCTCTCTTCAGTGCCAGCAGATCTGTCCTGGAGAGCAGTGCTTGGAGCCAGAGCCAGGACTAAACTAACAGTGAGCGTGAACCACGACGGGGTCAGCGCTCAGGCTGTTCCCTGGCTGTGTCATTTAGCTGCTGAGGCACGTCGGTTGAGGAAAGAACAGCAGATGTGGGGTGAGAAGGGGCCAGTGCTGGGGAGGAAGAGCTGGAGACATGGTGGGGAAGGGAAGGTTTGTGTTAGAGAGGGGATGGGCGGGACTTGGAGCAGAGAGGCAGGGAAGGAGCCTGGCTTAAGTTAAGAAATCAAATTATCAGAGTAGTAGAAAGAAAAGGTGAAAGGCAAGAATGACTCTTGTCATCCCACAGGCAAAAAGTTAGAAGAATTAGCTTAACTGCAAAGTAGCAAACAGATGATTTTTTACCTTATTTAGGTTAAGAGGAAATGTTACCACCAGATCCAATTACTAGATTTAACTACAAAGAGTTCATACTAACAGCTCGGCACATTTATCTGCTGCAAAACGTGCACCATAATCAAAAAAGCACCTAAAACCTACAAACCCTCACAAAACAGGGGACTTTTCTCTAACTCATGTGATGAATGGTGGATTTCCCATGTGAAATCAACAGAAACCCCAGGAAACAAAAGCTGAGACAATTCATATCCAGTGTTCCGGCCTCTCATTTCCTTTCCCCCAGCCACATGCAAGTTCCCCGTGAAATAATTCCCTGTTGCCCATCTCTGAATTTCTAGAAGTCTGAATTCTTCAATTTTGAAAACACAAGATTACACCTTCACATTCTCTTTAGCCTTCAGCACTCTGAACCATAATTATAGATAGAACAAAGTACAACAAACTCTGCTGAAGGACTTTTTCAGCAAAGTTTCCTTAAAATACCAAGGCAGGGAGTTTTTATAAAGTTTAACTATAAGGTTTACAGGAGATTGTTTAGGGTTTCTTCTGGGGCTATAGGTGTTAAGCAGTTTTTAACTTCTTTTTTTTCCCTCCTCTGTAAAAGAGGGTCTCAGAAGAGTTGTGCATTGCAATATTTGGTTTGTGAAATACAAGCAGTCTTAATTATGAAACAGGCATTCCTGGCAGCCACTTTTTATGAGGAGGGAAAATTCAATTTAGATATAAAACTAACTTTTTCTAAAGCAATCAATTTGGAGTAAAAAAAAACCTGCAAGAGTATGATATCTGAAGATTGTATTTTTTCCAACAAAAAAAATACCCAAGCACAGTTATTAAAACACACAAAAAAAACAGTACAGTACTACTTAAAAGCAAAGACACTTTGCAGCCATCCACTGAAAACCAGTATTTTACTCATAAAACACTAGCACCACTTAATTTGGCTCCATCAGTCTCTCATTGACTGAAGACCAGCAAAACATTTAAGAGATGTGGAGGGTAGATGTTACCAGTTTGGACTCTGGATAATAACTGTCCATAACCATGTTTTCTCCCAAAACGACCTCCGGCTATTTAGTCTCATCTATTCATTCTCACTCATTTCCACACAAGCTATAGCGAAAGGAAACTCTTTTATCTATTTCTCTTCATTATTAGCTTGTGGCAACAGCAAGAACAAACAAGCAAGAAGCCATTTTACAGGCTTGACATCAAAAAAGTTAAATGCAATTTTTTTCTTGCCGAGCTGTACAAAGGACTGGGACTAAGCAGTACCAGAAACATTCTGAACACACACTGGCATAACTACTAAGAGAAAACAGCTTAAGCTCATCCCCTTATGTGAATCTCAGAATACAGAAAAGGACTGACCATTTGTGCTGTCCAACTATGACATCTCATTTACAAATAAAAGGTTTTCAAGCATAGCTTGAAGTCCAGCAAACAATGACCTTAGTAATGACTTTCTTAATCCTGGAGTGTTCTTTCCCTGCCAACCTACTTAATGTGCAAGGCTTCTGCTTCCTCCTCTGCAGTTCCCACTGCACCCTTTCACTCTTTACCTTATGCTGGCTCTGGTCCTCGTCAAACCCTCCTTAATAAATCAATTCAATTCATTAATGCAGCTGAAAATTACCTCAGCTAAAAGCAGGGTAGTAACCTCTTCTGGGTTAGTGAATGAATAGAATCTCTTCAAGGAGAGATAAAGTCCAAGACCACATAAAGAAAGGAATACAGTTGTGTGTCTGGGGGCAAAGGAAGACAACTGCTTCACACACACACACCCCCCTTTAGGTAGCAGCAAGATTTTGGAGCAGCTTGGCTTTAGATTACTCTGGTAAGTCAAGTTGAACGCTGTCAACAAAAACCTAAGACACTTAAAAACTGTAAAGACGGCAGTGTAAAAACTGATGCAGATGTTTTGCAGTACAGCATGACATTGGTTGAGAAAGTTCCCACCCCATCTTGGATTTGTGACAAGATTTAACTGTTCATGGGGCCACAGTGTAAAACAGATCAGGAAAACATTTTTGATTTCTGGGTTTGCTTTTTTTTTTTAAAAGAAATAAGAAGTGGGAGCTTTCTCCCTAACTCATGACTGCACAACTGAGTGAACCATAACATAGGTATGACCAGGAATCTCTTTACCAGGCTTGACAGCTGGAGAATTTTGGTTTAATTACAGAGCTGTTTAAACTGCTTTATCTTTAGCCAGACCTGACAGACTACTGCTGCACCTCTCACAGCCTGTTCTCTGTTGGTACAAGTATTCATGCTCCCACACAACAAATTCAATCGGAAAACAGATAGAAAAAATTACTGGGGAGGGAGGGAGGAAGACAGGGGATATTCTTCTCAGTATTAGTTTCCTGATCCAGCTCACTACATGCTCCACAAATAGCTGCCACTTCTGTTTGTCTCAGTTCAGAGTGAAAATGTTTACTGCCAGACATGACAACTCCTTAGGTCCATGTCGCTACCAGTTACTAACTCTTTTTTACCATGAAGTGGATATTGTTACAACTTTCAGTCATGGAGCACTTCAGTGGGAGCTTAAATGAATTATGCCAGGACTGTTGCAGTCCCACTCCTTCCCTTCTCTTTATTACACATCACGGTAATTTTCTTTAACCAGCACTGTTACAGAGTTGAAAGTACAGACTCAATAACTTGTTTTTCTTTAAGACTTAGCTTGGGGTCAGCTCTCTACTCAATCCTCCAAGCCCCACTACAGAAGAAACACAGAGACGTGGGACAGAAGTAAGTGCATGCTCACCTGCAGCGATTCCACTTTAGACCAGCTTTCAGGATACGTTTACACAGACAGATGCAAACAGATCCTGACTCCTCTACGTACACCCTAATTTTCGGGAAGCAAGCCAGCCGCAACTGAGGTGATATAACCAAGTCCAACTGCACGCTCAAGCTAAGATATGTCACCTGTAGGATTTTCTCTGAATGCTTAGATTCCTTTTGCCTCAATGTATTTTTGTAGCTTCGCTTCATTATACAGTGGAATCTCCTCGATCCTAAAGCACTGACTCCCAAGGTGTCTCCAATAGCAATACAGGCCTGCATTAAGCTTGCTACTGCCAAAGGTACAATGCTAGCCTCCCAGGCAAATACTAAGTCTTTTTACTCAGATATCATAGATACTGGAAAATGACAAAAAATACAATGTCCAGGTTGTGCCCACACCTTCCTACTCCTACCCCACCAGCTTCACCTCTCTCACAGCATGTTATGCCACCAGACCCCACCACCCCCTATGCCCTTCTTCACCCTTCCTAGGTCCAGATTCAATACACTCTCCCTCCCCACCTCAACCATCACACTCCCCCCACATTCACACACGAGACTCCCCTCCAAAATATCCCTTTTGCTTTTCTGTCCCCTCACCCTAGGTCCAGGCTGCCCCTTGACATCTCTCCTGCCTTTCCTCTCCCAACATACTCCTCTCCCCCCGACCCCAGCCCAGCCTCCCTCCCCTAGTATGCCTCATGCCCTTTCCTCCCACCCCAGGCCACGTTGCCCTCTCTACCAGTTATGCTCTCCCCAAACAGCCCCCCATACCCCTTCCCCTCACCTCAGGCCATTCCCCCACCACCCCCATTCCTTGCACCCTTCCCTTCCAGGCCAGGCTCCCCCACCCTCTGATACCCCTTCCACCCGAAAGGAAGGCCAGACTCCCCCCTCCCTAATACCCCTTGTGTCCTTCCCAGATCAGCCTCCCCCACCATGCCCTTCACGCCTCAGCCCCCCGGTCAGACACCCACCGTGACCCTCACGTTTTTCCTCCCCCTCCCCCAGATCAGAACCCCAACATACCCCTTCACGCCTTTGCCCCCTCCCCTCGGGTCAGACCCCCACCATACCCCTCACGTCCTCACCCCCTCCCCCCCCCAGGCCATACCCTCCCCCCATGGACTCCCCCTCCCCCCCCAAGCAGACCCACCAGGTACAGGGTGCTGTAGATGCGGAGGGACTCGGCCAACGCTCCTTGCGTGACGTGAAGAACGGCCCAGGAGCACCGCGGGTGCCAAGTGTGCCCGATCTCATAGCAGCTGTGGGGGATGGACTTGCTCAGGGCCGCCATCTTTGCCGCTGCGCGGCGACTGTTTGGGGGGGGGAGGGAAAGGGGAGGGGGGGCGCGCGCAGCCGCCGCGTCACCGCCGATGCAGGAGAAAGGTCGCGCGGGGCGCTGGCGGCGGCGGGGTTACTCGCGGGCAACCGCTCCCCCCTCCTCCCTCCGCGCGGCTCGCGTGAGGCCCGCAGCCAATCGGCGGCCTCCGGGGGGCGGGGAGCGGCGGGGGCGGGGTGGTGCGAGCCGCGCGGTGGGGCGCGCGCTGCACGTGGGCTTGGGGGCGGGGTGGAGGGGCGCGCACGGCGCTGATCGTGTGTCCCGTGTGTGTGTGTGTCTGTCCCTGTGCGTGTGTCTGTGTGTCCCGTGGGTGGGGGGGTGTGTGCCTGTGGCCCGGGTGTTCCCCGCCGTGTGTCACCCTCCCGCGTGTCTCCTGCGGGTATGTGTGTCCCGCCTGTCCCGTGGGTGGGTGTGTGCGGTGTGTGTGTGTCCCGCCTGTCCCGTGGGTGGGTGTGTGCGGTGTGTGTGTGTGTGTGTGTGTGTGTGTCCCGCCTGTCCCGTGGGTGCATGTATGTCGTGGGTGTGTGTGTCCCGCCTGTGTGTCCCGACTGTCGTGGGTGTGTGTGGTGTGTGCGTGTGTCTCGTGTGTGTCCCGCATGTGGGCCCTGCAATACGTGTCCCGTGTGTGGGTCCCACCTGTCCCGTGGGGGTGTGTGTCCCGCATGTGGGCCTCGCGTGAGAGTGTGTCCTGCGTGTGTGCCCTGTGTGTGTCCCCTGAACATGTGCTGCACCGCACTCCCGCCTCCCCCAGTTCAGGAGTCTTCCCCACCATGCCGCCCTCCTCTGGTACCAGGACCTCTTCCCCACCAGTGCTGCCCGTAGCATCTTCCGTGACCCCCAATGGCCCGCACGGTTCTAGTTCAACTGCAAAACTGGCATCTGCTTCTGGCTTGAAATTTTGGAATCATAGACCGGTTTGGGTTGGAAGGGACCTTAGAGATCATTGAGTTCCAACCCCCCTGCCATCGGCAGGGACACCTCCCACCAGACCACGTTGCTCAAAGCCCCATCCAGACTGGTCTTGAAACACCTCCCAGGGATGGGGCATCCACAGGTTCTCTGGGCAACCTGTTCCAGTTTGCTCCTCAGAGCAAATGTCTTCCTAATATAAAACCTAAATCACTCCTCTTTCAGTTTAAAACCATTACCCCTTCTCCTGCCACTATGGTCCCTGATTAAAAGTCCCTCCCCATCTTTCCTTAAGTATTCAAAGTCCTGAATAAGGTCTCCCTGGAGTCTCCTCCAGGCTGAACAACCCCAACTCTCTCAGCCTGTTTTCATAGGAGAGGTGCTCCAGCCCTCTGATCACCGTCCTGGCCTCCTCTGAACCCTCTCCAATAGGTCCATGTCCTTCTTACGTTGGGGACCCCAGAGCCAGACACAGTGCTGCAGGTGGGGTCTCACCAGAGCAGAGTAGAGGGGCAGAATCACCTCCCTCGACCTGGTGGCCACAATTCTTTTGATGCAGCCCAGGGTAGAGTTGGCTTTCTGGAAATTTACTTCTGAAATAAATTTTCATTATTTTGGGGACTAAATGGGCTGGGACCTAAATTTTACATTAGGTCTCTGTTAAGTAACAGTTTGCAACAGTCAGTCCTGGTGGAACAAGTACACTCTGTACCTTCTGTGCGCAGCGGTCAAGTCAGGAGATGTTATTTGAAGACCTAACGGGAGACACGTCCCGGGGGAAACGGGAAGATCAGTAAAATAACCTGCAGTCAAACACAGGCTTGGAACAGATCCACAGCAAGAAAATCCCTCCCCCTTCCAGCCTGCCTCACATCCTCCTCCCGCAGAGCCTGGAGGAGGGTTCCCCTCGTTGATCAGACTCCAGAGGAGACTCCACCAGCCCCAACAAGGTAGAGCAAATTTTTCAAAAAAAACCACTCCACCGTTCTTTCCAAAAAGGTGGCAAGAGCGTACTTGCTTTTCAAATTTAGCAGCTCGCGGGACTGGGAGCCGCTGGGAGAGTGTTTGCAGGCTGCCAGCAAATCTGAAGGGGGAGAATTTGGGCCCAAATATTTCGGTTATGCTATTTCAGTCAGGCGAGCTGGACCGAGCAGCCCTGTGTTCGGTAGAACCCCGTCTATGACAGTCGGTATTTAAAATCTAGCGGAAAGCCCTGGAGATAACTTTAAATCCAGCTTTAACGACGAGTAACATTGCCCCTGCAGCTGGGGTGGCGTGGCTGTCTGGGGTGGGGGGGGTGGTGGGAATATTGCCAGGTCCTGACCCCCGTAGGGAAGCAGAGTAGGCAAGATAACCTGCTGCAGCGCTGTCTGGACTTTGGCTGGGACCCAGTGCCTGGCTTGCTGGTTTTGTATTACTCCGTTAGAGAGCTGCCTGTGGGCAGAACAGGCAATTATTGCCTAAGATATGGACCCTGGCTCCCTCGCTTGCGTGTTTTGGCTTTGCTGCTACCCTGGGCTTGCTCGCTGCCTTGTGCTTGTGGGCAGGGAACTATGGCACGTACAATATTAATAATTGCACAAGGCTCCTCATTTCACTTCTGAGACACGTTTTTGCAAGTGCGTTCCAATTTTTTAGGACTTGTCCTGCTCAAGTGAAGGAAAGCTGGTAAAGAAGGACCCAACAAGATACCCTGTTCGTTTGTGCAGCAACCCTGATCTGCCTGCTCAGAACTGGAGGCTTTTCACAGGATCATGGAATCATCAGAGTTGGAAGGGATTTCTAGAGATCATCTAGTCCAACTTATCTGCTAAAGCAGGGTTGCCCAGACCACATCACTCAGGACTGCATCCAGGCAGGTCTTGAAGATCTCCAGAGAAGGGGACTTCACGACCTCCCTGGGCAGCCTGTTCCAGAGCTCTGTCACCCTCACCTGAGTTTTTCCTCATATTTGAATGGAACTTCCCATGTTCCAGCTTGAGCCCATTGCCCCTTGTCCTGTCACTGGGAACCACTGAAAAGAGTCTGGCTCCATCCTCCTTCAACCCACCCTTTAGAGACTTGTAAGCATTGACAAGGTCTCCCCTCAGCCTTCTCTTCTCCAGGCTAAAGATGTCTCCTGCTGGGCTAGCCAAGGGTGAATCTGATGTTGCACTAATAAAGAAGGTGGCACAGCCCTGACCTTGCTCCAGACCCTTTTCCTTGGGACTGCAATACTCTGTTCTGGGAAGAAGCCCTAGTGGTAAAGCGGCATGGGAATATTGCTGATGGCCCAACTAGCGTTGGATGCCAGCCCAGGCTACTCTGTCCTGGGAGAAACTTACCCTTGATTGGAACTGGGACAAAATAGTCTTGGAAAGGGAAGGAGTCACATGAATTAAAAAAATATTGAGGACATTTACTTTTGCCCATGTAATTACCTGACATTTTCAGGAGCTCTCCTCATCGCGTGAGCAGGGCTGTATACTGGGAATAGCAGGCGCTTTCTATAATGTCACTTAAACATTAACACCAGTGATGAATCCCATGGCATACGGCCAAGCGACGTGGCACACGCTGTTCAGGACTTGCCTGGTAATATCCAGGTGCCTTGGAGAGAGTTACTCGGAGCAGTCCCAAAACCAAAGCCAGGGAGTGAGCTAATTGCTAAGCAGTGGGGGGTGGGGGAGTTGAGAGCACTCAGCTTACTCCCTGGTCCTCATTAATGTAGCAAGTATCAGATATACCGATGGGTCTGAGTAAAAATTTAGGCAGCCAAAAATTGTCAGATACATATCTGAGCCTTGTTAGACTCGGGCAGCTACGGCATCCCGGTCTCCCTGCCTTGTGCTGCAGAAGGGAGCGATGAGGCAGCTTCTCACCCCCTTGAGACTCTCAGTCTTCTGACAATCCAGTTACCCACATACCCGTTTGCTGCTGGGTGAAAAAACCCACAGCCTTCAGCACCAGCCCATGGCCAGACTGCCTTTAGCAAGAGGCCTGGTAGGCAGCACTGCAATCCTCCAGTTTACCTGTGCTGATGGTAACTGACTGTATCAGGGAATCGGATGGTTTGGGTGGCAATTGCTGCCCGAAGAACAGTGCCTGCCTTTCCAGGTTTCAGTGCCTCCCACAGTCCAGGAACCCTCTCTGCTCATACCTTCACTGAATTTTTCACTGAATTTCACTGAATTTTTTTTAGAGTTGGAAGGGACCATAGAGATCATCTAGTCCAACTCCCCTGCTGA
>JAOQGH010000001.1:205655863-205683707 GCA_025769975.1 Gallinago jamesoni | reverse complement strand
CTCTCAGCCTTTCCTCATCAGGGAGATGCTCCAATCCTTGAATCATCTGTGTTGCCCTTCGCTGGACTCTTTCCAGTAGCTCCCTGTCCCTCTTGAACTGGGGAGCCCAGAACTGGAGGCAGTATTCCAGTTGTGGCCTCACCAGTGCTGAGTAGAGGGGGAGAATGACTTCCCTCGACCTACTGATGATTTCCCCGGACCAGTAGCCGACAAATCTGCTGCCTGCAGGTAAGTCACATATCTCACCTCAGCCCATGGGAGAGGCTGGAGGTGTGAAGAATCCCGCCTGCCTTCGCAGAGATCAGGAACCAGTTACGAGCTCTGGCTGGGAATCCAAGGCGCAGCATTTAACTAATTGGAATAAAGTCGGGGGGAGGGGGGGGAGGGAGGAGGAAGAAATGGAGGAAAGAAGCCAAATGGGAAACTTCACGTCGCAGGAGGCTTTGCCTTCCAAATGCATTGGGATCTGGGAAATCTTCCTTCTAAACATTTTTAAACATCAGGGCAATCTGGAAACATTTTAACTTGGAAGAAATGTAATGCTTTGCCCTCTTTGCTCCCTCATGCTGCTTTCCAACTTCAGTGCTTTTTTTTTGGCATGTATTTGTTTTCTCCCTTGGGACAGGTGATCCAGCTTTTCCCTGCTACTTGTGCAGTCCTTGGTGCCTGAACTTCTCTTCTGGAAGTAGGTTCTCCTGTCTGATAAGAACTGCTCTTTCCAGCCCAACAGGGTTTTTCTTTTCCTCACTTCTTTTTCTTCTTTTCTCATTCTTCCAACTCTCATTGTTTTTCTCCTTCAGTTTGTTCTCCTGCCATCTGTGCAATTGTCTCATGCCTCCATCATAAAGTTTATGCAATCCAGACTGAAAAATATTCTGCTGCTAAAAAAGCTAAGGGTGAAATTCATCCTTCTGCTCAGGTCAGTGGAGGCAATGTGTACATGCCAACATCTGCTTCCTTCAGCAAAGTGCATAGGACCTTGGAGATGTTGCTGTGCTGTGTCTTCTCCAGGGAGCTCTCAGAATATGGAAATTTGTAAAAAAGAGCAAGTTCCAGAAGAGAGCTTTTTGAGAAAGAAGGTCTGGAGTTTCACATGATCGGTGATGTTCCTAGGGATAGTCAGCTCCACCAATCTCCTCTGTTTCTCAAAACCCAGCACAAACGGTAGGTACAGGATATAATTAGTTTTGTAGAAACGAACCACAAGGTTGTAACACATGTCACTGATACATGAAATGGCTGTTTATTGAATGGGACTGAATGGCCATGAATTGAGCTGGTTTTGCTTTCCTCCAAGGAAAGATGGACCCTTTAAGAACTACTTTCACTTTTGTCTCGAAAACTAATTACACTTTAAACATAACCCATTTTGCATTATTTGGAAAGGGATTATCTTCTGTCTTACAGTCATGAATGCTACTGGTTCATTTTTTAGCAGGAAACAATCTCAAAATACCCTTGTGTTTGCTGATATTTCAAGGTAAAGGAATTAACTGGAAGCTTTCCCATTTTCCAAATGTAATCATTTCCAAAATAAATATGGGATGGGCTGTGGGATAATACCCTGTGAACATTTTAATACACACAATAATATTCTCCAGTTTATATAAATCTGGACTTTTTCCAAACAGAAATGTTGCAGTCTTTGTTACAGAGGCACCTAGGACTACACCAAGAAAACAAAATCATAATGTTCTCCACGCTGCTTCTGCAGGCCAAACCAAGAGATGACATACTGAGCCATTTTCATCCTAGTGGATCAGTAGAATTGTACTTCAACTGCATTTAGCCTGTGGTGCTGCTGTTCCTGGAGACAGTCATCAGGTGCCAGAATTGGTGGTTAAAGGCTAAATTAAGCCACTGGGCTCACTAGAAAAGGAGTAAGAGGCCGTGCATGTGGACAGCATCCCAAGAGCAGCCCAGAGCAGCTACTGTGACCCTGCTGCTTCTCTTCCTCTTTCCTGCTTTCCAGGAAAGTGCTTTCTGTATTTCTGGAAAGAATGAAAAAGCTCATCTTGCATCACCTGGGCACCTCAGCATACTCCTGTGCTTGAAACTTCCTCACCTGGATGATAAAGGCTACTTCCCCACCTTCATCTGACTGAAATCTCTACAGCCTGCCTTTACACCACCCAGATGGAATGAAATCTTTCCTGGTGGAAAAGTTGTGCACTATCCAAAGGTGTGTCTGCCTGTGCTCTACAGCCACAGCATTGTCTCTGGAACTCACATCCTTCCTCTGCCAACCTCCCTTCTCCAGGTCTTTCAATTCCAGACCTGTCCCACACGGCTTCTACATCCTTCATTTCTGCACACCAGGTGGGGGCAGCAGCCTCCAGACTTGCAATTGGTGTTCACCTGTCCATGACCATGAGTGGGAAGGATGAGAGCTGGTTGGGCTTGCTCACTGCTCCACATCTGGGGCTCTGAGGCAGCATTAGATGGGTCTCCACTACTAAAGAGGCCCAAGGAGTGACCTAGAGCACTGGACCTCTATTGTCTGTACCACCTGACTGCTAATTCATTCTCTGTCTGTTTTGGGCCTTCTGAATGAAATCTGAGCTAAATATGCTCTAGAGAGGTCTGGCCCTACGTAGGGTGGATACCAGCCAGTCCTTACCATTTGCCTGCAGGAGCAGCAGTTGGTGGTTGGCTGCTCTTCAATAGTGTCAATACAAAGGACCTTTCACAAAGTAGGAGAGAAAAAGGGAGGCAGGAATGAATGATGAAATTCTCCAGTAAAAAACATTTGTTTTTCCCTCCTCTTCACCCATTTCTGTCATAACTGCAACATGATTTATGCTTCAAACAGGAATTTTTTTCAAAGTCATGAATAGCTTCATGAACTTAAGAAAAGACTGAGGAGGGGCCATTTTGAATCTGTTTGAAGTCCCTTGCATATTTAAAGTTTCTGTAATAAAACCATCAGTCCACAAAGTTGGGCTGCTAAGACCACGGATAGAAATGCAGTTATTCTAAAGCCACTGAGCATCCAACAGCTCCTTTGAAAAGTAATGACAGTTTCTAGTAACTCAGCACATTTTGAAACGGCTTTCAACTTAAGCCTGAATTTTTCCAGAAGAATAATGAACAGTAAATTTCAGTGACTTAGTTTTTAAAAGCTCATGTTGAAATAGCCTCAGGACTCTGATGGCTCCTGCTGCCAGCACTTGCACTTCACGGCAGTAGAATTCAACAGTCTAAGTGGCAGCTGCTGAGTCACTGCCTTTTGCAGGTTTGTGTTTTCAAGCAGACAGCAGTGATTTTAGGTTATCCTGCACTGCTGGGTGGATAAACTACATCATCCTTCAGCAGGACTCTGGGCGTGAAACACGGTCACAGGTTGCCCAGAGAGGTGTGAGATGCCCCATCCCTGGAAACATTCAAGGTCAGGTTGGACGTGGCTCTGAGCAACCTGATCTAGTTGAAGATGTCCCTGCTCACGACAGAGGGGTTACACTAGGTGGCCTTTAAAGGTCCCTTCCAACCTAAACCATTCTATGCTTCTATGTCCAAAGCTGTGAGCAGGGTGAATGGCTGGGAGGAGTCTCGTTGCAGAAAGTTGCCCCCTTTGCCTTTATTTTCTGCAGGGTGGCCCTTTGCTCCAAGGTGTCTTGAAAGCACCTCAAATTGTAAATTAAAGCAGCAACGCTCCCATGATTACTACTGGCTTTCAAAAAACTGGGTTTAGGCAAGCAGGGTGTGGCTTTAGATCTCCACATGTGGACCTCCTGTCGAAAACCAAGGCAGGATAAAAACCAGCGGTGAGTTTGGTGGGACTGCAAAGATACTGACATCAACAACAGACTCTGTTTTTGGTTTCCCTCTGCTGCACCGAGCTCTGAGTGTACATGAAAAAGAATCCAGGAAAGAAGCTGAAGGAAGCTAGTTAAAACTCTCAAAAGAACCGTTTTTAAACATAGAAGCTTTCAGAGAACAAAACCTCCTTTTCAGCACCCCTGGCTCGCTCCTAGGGGCCATTTCTTACATTTCTGTTAAATCAGTTGAGAAAGTCACTAAAGCATAGCAACATTGTAGTGTCCCTAGGAAAAAAAAAAAAAAAAGCACCAAAGAGCCTTGAGAAAACTCTGAATAGTGCAGAAAGCAAGAACAAATGTTTTATATATGTGGTATTGTTAAAACTCCCAAGTGACATAAATATAATAAACAATAGTGAAGAATGGGATATTTCTGTTTGTTTCCCCACACTCGAGATGACCTAACCTACCTCAGGCATGGTTCCACTTTGGGACTTGTGAGTTATTTGATCGGTCCAAACTTGTGAAAATAAACACTATTATTCTACTGTTCTACATTGCGCATTCTTTTGTTCTCTGTAAATAGACTGAGAACTAGCAAATGAAAGTAAATTATAATAAAATACAAATCAAAATCAAAACCGCAGATAGATAAACCAAAACCAACACATGGGGAAAAAAATGTAATAAACACAAAAATAATGAAATGGTATCCTCATCACTGAGCACAGCTCTGTGTGCTCCAGATGACTTTGTCAGCATTTCATGGTTGAGTTCTGATCTCATTTACAGACATCTCCTGCAGAGACTTCCCTCATCTGGCATGGCCACGATAGTAATCTGACATTTTAAGGTCAGTATTTTCAGAGAACCTTGTGGGAGTTAGATGCTTGGATCCCATTGGATTTCAGTGCAGGTTGGACACCTAACTAAAAAAATTCCCTCCTTAAAGTAATAGGGAAAGTTATTTCTTTGGTCCTCCCTATGTTGTCTTCCAGAGACTAGTTTCCAGTTATGAGTAAATGCCATGGGGTTATCTCAATATCTGAGCAACCAGCTAGAAGAGATGAACCTGAGCGTAGATTCTTTATTAAGAAGGGGGTTGCTCTTTGAGCCCTATGCCCAAAACCTCATTCATGCCTCTGTGTAACAGTAACATCTCAAAGGCATGTTTTGCAGATCATTTAAAGTTTGTCCAACTTCGCGCGCATCATGTGTTAAGAATTACTATTGTTTATAACACAAATGATAGGGCTTTCACCACTCCCTGGGAGAGGCCAGTTTGCAGCCTGATGAATGTCACTGTCAGAAAGCTTCTCTTGATACTTTTATAGTGTTTTTTAGCATTGGAAGGTTTTGAAGATAGGGAGCAGAAAACTTACTGAGTTGGATAGAGGCAGGCATGCATGTGCATAGAGATGAGGTAACTGCGCAGACGTGGTATCATTTTTCATTCCCCTCCCACACTAGGAAAGCACCTTCCTTCTACATCCTATTTATAGAAAAGAATAGAATTTTGCTTAATTTTCTTTTTTGGAGAAGAGGTGTAATTGTTTTTTTTTATACAGGTCTCTTCAGTCAAAAATCCAAGGGGAAGCAGCCCAGTTGGGATAGCACACTGTCCCTAAAAATAAGGCACTGGAAATGGTTAGTGATCTGATGCCCGTGGATGTGAAACTTATATCTCAGCAACACGAACACAAATGATATATTTCAAATAAGTTCCTTCATACCAGAACTCCAGTAATCTTTAGATGGGAAATCATGATATATGCAAGAAATTATACCTCCTCCCAGCACTCCCCACCCTCACTGAACTGCATCTGTCTCTGTTTAGGGAGAAGTATTTTAAGCCAAAATAGTAGAGAAAAGTGTATTTTCAGATGATGAAGTGAAATTTTAAGTTAACTAGGCTAGGTTGAAAGAGTATGCAGCTTTACCACTGTATGGAGGAACTGAGAGAGACACAGGGTTACAGTACAGCCCACCAGAAGCTCGTTGTCTCAAAACAACTGTTATTTAACATCCAGCATCTCAGTTTGTTTTAGCTGAAGAAAATAAACCCTAGGGCCATCTCTTACCAGTACCACCTTCTAGCAGGACTTCTGAAAATTTTCTGTTCCCATGTGCCTGCTTAACCAAAAATCTCTGGAAATGATGGCTTTTTACTTGATTAATCATGTTCCTGGGACTCGGTTCATCCTTTCATAATTCAGAGGCGGGAGCAGCACGACATTACACTTTATGCTCTAGTCTTACAATAAAGGTGTTAAAAGGATCGTCTGGTCAGGATGACACCAAGAATTTTTTATCCCGCGGTTATGCATTGTTGCCCAAGGGTTCTTGCATAAATTCTCCCTTGCTCCCCCACCTTCTTATTACACTTGAGCTTGTGTTAATTCCTCTTAACTTCACCCAACTGCCTGGAGCAGCCGAGGAATGAGATAGACATCCTAAGCTCCTTTGACAGTCAAGGGAGAGTGGAGCATCCCCAGTGCCACTTCATTAGACCTCCACTGGACTCTCAAGTACCTTCTCTGTCTGCCTTGGCTACACGGAGTTCGATGGTGAACAAATGCCAAAACCTATCAGAAAACTCACCCCTGGCTGCACAACCCCTCCATCAGATGTGCGGGGAGGAGAGGCAAGGTTTGGGACAGCACAGAGAGTCACTGGCCTTTTTGGTGGTCATCCTCCATAGCAGTGGTCTTAGTGTGGTGGCAAAGTGCACACCTCTGAGCCTTTCCTGCAAGATTGAAATAAGGAGGGATCTGCCTAGGCTTTGGAGCAGATACAACAGCTTTTGTCTCAACTTGGGAGCCTGACTTTTCGTTGCTTTGCACCTTGAGTTCAGAGCAGAGAGGTTTTTATGCTGGTCTTCTTTCCAACTGATTTCTTTGTCTATCTGGAGTGATTTTATGTCATAAGCTGAGTGAAAACCTCACCTCTCATTACAGCGCTATGCCCAGCTGTGGCCTGAAACTTTCATATTTGGGAAATAATTTGCTTTAGTTTTGCTTGGGGAATATTTGGGTTACATGGGAGCTTTCTTATGTTTTTTATGCACATTTTTAGGAGTTTTCTTTTTATATTTTTCATAGTTCCCCAAGGACGTGTGTATAGTGTCAACAGTAATGAATGACATGAACTTTTACCGTAAGGAACTGAAATATCATGGTAATCTAGTTTTCATGATAATTTGGCTCTGTGGAAGCCTCTCCAAGGAATAAAAATGTCTGAGAAAAATGGAATTCACATAAACTCTCATTATTTTCTAAGTTCTATATGTCTATGGGGAACCAGATGAATTATCAGCCTCCAAATATAAATTACACTGCTCAAGAATGAAGGATCAGTACATACTCAAATGCTTGATCCAGAAATAATAAAAATAAAATTCTGCATTTGTTCCATTGATAACAAAACCTTGGTAGAGTGCTAAAATACCATCGTGATCGGCACGGTAGAAAAGAATCAGGGTGCGGTTCCCTGGCAGCTGAAGCCAAACTAAGCTGATGATGTTTTCTTTTGTGGTCACACCACCCCTCCTCACCACCACAGGACTATTTATTTTATTTTTTTAGTTTTCTGTCAATTAGTACCTGGACCTACCCTTCCCAGGAGTCAGAGGAAGAGCATATATGCACTTAGGGTAAGGTGGATTGCACTCCATGCAGTTGCCTGTACGTATGCAAGGAACACAAGGTATATGTGAAATGACAGCAAAGCCTCCTGGACAAGAGTGAATGACATTATTTACGCTCAGACTAATTTTGAAAGTCCTTTAGTCTGTGTAACAGTAATCCATATGATTAATTTGCCAATTTGGAAAGAAATTAAGAAACCTGTTTGCCAAAGACTTGCCAAACCAGTCCTTCTCACTGTCTGGAATGAAGTTTATGTGTTTGTCTTCATAGGAAAGTAGCACTGCTTTAACTATATAGGAATAGCTAAAGAAAAAGGAAAAACTATTAAAATCATATACAAATGGTTTATGGAAGAGCAGCTCTATTTGTGTGAGAAAGAGGGATAAACTGCACTGAAAGAGGGAATAAAACAAAGCAGATATCTTTCGCAATTACATCTGTGCTATATGGATAAATATGTTAGCAATATATTAGCAAGAACTCATCTCCTTAAATGAAATAATTATGCCAGCTCCCAAACCGAGTGCAGATCATTTAAAGAGAAAACAACCAGTAATAAATAAAAAAAATAGAAGAATTGCAGAGGAGACTGAAATTTGGAAATCATTAGCATTCAGTGACTACATTTTAAATAGCCCACAAAGTGAAGACTGGTGCCACTGTAAACTGGGCAGTCCAACTAGAACTGGGAGCATCAAGTACTGCTGCCTATTTCAACTTCTCTGCGAGTCTATGAGGACCTGAAGGCAGTTCCATGCCTCATTTAAAGCCACTTCACTGGCAGGTGAAGCAGCTCCTCCTCCTGAGAGCGGTGCCCACCGTCCCTATCAGCCAGGGGACAGCTTTCACTCCTGTACCCAGTCCTGCTTTGGATATTCACAGATGCCACAAAAGCAGCAAAATTCACCTCCTGGCAGATGCTGAATTTCTTCCCCAGGAGAATCACCCACCACGTGCCTAACACAATACAAAGGAGGTGGTTTTATTTCTTTTCCAGCCATGCCCTGCAAGTCAATACTCGCTGTTAGGGAATTAAACACAGGCTTTTTAATGGGGAAGATTAGTACATTTTAAGATTTGTGGTCAAAATTGACAGCTCTGTGCTGCTCCAATGACACAAAACAACCTTAAGCCTGCAATAACTGATTGATTAAACCAGCTTCTCATGGTGTCGCTGGAGCAGTACAAACCTGCCGCAGCGTACCAGCAAATCCACCTTTGCAGCTCCTAATTTAAGGGATTTATATCTCAGCCTAACTTAATTTCCAAAGTTAAAAAAAATTACTTCACTTAATTTAACTATTTAATTAATTTCCATGTTTAAAAGCTTGGTGTCTGACTTCTTGGGTAGTAAGTTAACTAACTTAAATGTTGAAAAGCTTAGTGTTTACTTCTCAGATAATACATTTGAGGAGAAATCAACATAGGATAGTTTCAAAAAAATCTGTCACATCCAGCAACTGCTGGAGAGGGTACAGCAAAGGGCCACAAAGATGATTAAGGGCCTGGAGCATCTCTCCTGCAAGGAGAGGCTGAGGGACTTGGGTCTTTTTAGTCTTGAGAAAAGAAGGCTGAGGGAGGATCTGATAAATGCTTACAAATACTTAAAGGGTGGGTGTCAGGAGGAAAGGGCTGGTCTTTTCTCAGTGGTGCCCAGTGACAGGACAAGAGGAAATGGGCACAAACTTGAGCATAAGAAGTTCCACCTAAACATGAGAAGGAACTTCTTTACTGTGAGGGTGGTAGAGCACTGGAACAGGCTGCCCAGAGAGGTGGTGGAGTCTCCATCTCTGGAGACATTCAAACCCTGCATTGACAAGTTCCTGTGCAACCTGTTCTGAGTGGACCTTTTCTGGCAGGGGGGGTGGACTAGATGATCTCCAGAGGTCCCTTCCAACCCCGTATCATTCTGTGATTCTATGATTCCATGATCCCTGTCCGTCAGCAGGTTCATGTGATGTGAGTGACAACGGGATGTGAGGACCAGGACTGGGTGCCATGTGGGAGAGAGAGGAGTAGTAATTTATCTCAGCACACCCTGCGAGGCAGAGAGTCCTTCTTACATCATGGCCACTGACATTTGCTTTACAGAAGGTGCAAAATGCCACCAAGAGCCAAATACGACTTTGCTTACGGAGAGCAAATATATGGGAAATAACCTCCGATGCTGCCATAGAGTTAAAGCAAAACAGGATGAAGAAAGATTTAGAGGGAAAGATGACTCTGCAAAAAGGAAACTAAGCCGTATTTATAAAACAAGCCTCGTGATCTCCCAGAGACAGAGACCTCAGCCTGTCATTTTCTACCACGGATAAATCACGCCTTGTGAACGATCCATCTATTATTTCCAAAAACTTTCAGGCTAATTTGCTGTTGCGAAACGAAATTTCTTCAAACGAGACCAAAAAAAAAGTGCATTCTTCCTTCAGGATTGCACTCTGCACATGCCAAATCCGAAGTTATAAAACCAAGCTGTTTTGGAGTTATCTGAGCATGAAAAAAAAAATAAAATAAGGAAAAAAAGGGCCTCTGAACAATTTTCTGAGAAGAAAACTGTTCACCATTTTCCAGAAAAAAAAAAAGTCATTCCTTGGACTAAGCTCAAGTGTGAGAAATTTCAAGCCAAAATATGAATCTCTGAGCGTTATAGAAGCAAAGATGAGCAGCAGCTCAAACCAAAAGTCATTTTGGGAGCCAGAAACACTGACTCCAAAGTTCAGGCTGATTTTCACCTCCACCGTGGATCTGTTTGTCAAACCACAGTCTCCTAATTTTCCCAAAAGGAAGAGATTTTCTCAAAATAGGAAAAAGCTGGATCTCTGCAGCAGAGCTTTCCTGAGAAGTTTGGTAAAGTCAGGCAAAGGAGGAGGGCTGGTTGTTTTGGATGAGTTTCTATTTCAGTATAACATTTTATAAATGTAGCTACACTCTGAAAAAATCATTGTGCAAACGTTTTTTCTCACTGGATCCTGCCAGTTACTTTGCCTCATAACTTTTTCTCCATTCTGCTGATCTGTGTCAATCTCTGGATTATTTGAGGAAAGGGGCTTTGGGAAAGCTGAAAAAAAAAAAAAAGAAAAAAGAAAAAAAAAAGAATTACAGTTATTCTTAAACCTAGAAAGATAAATACCTTTGTGAAAAATACCAGTACCTAGATAAAGTGACCTTTACATGGACATCTTTCATCTCATAAAAGTTATGTCTGGCTTTGCTCCCAGTGCCCCATTGAACATTGCGTGTGATATTTCTGTGCCTCTTGGATTTCTAACCACCCACATAATCTGAAGAATCTCCTTGTGTTGTCAAACGTTTTGATGCTATCTAAATGCAAAGGGTTTCTCAAAATGATGCATGTTAAGTAGCACTGAAATTTCCTGTTTACAATGCTATAAAACCAAATTCTGAGGTCTCTGTGCAGACCAAAATATTGACTTTCAGGGGTCATGGAGCAACTATTGACCCACATTGGCATGCAAGGAATTACACATGTGAATGTGTAATGTAATGTGGATGTGGAGCTGAGAGACGTGGGTTAGTGGTAACTTGGCAGCTCTAGGTAAATGGTTGGATTTGATGATCTTAAAGGTCCCTTCCAAACAAAATGATTCTGTGATGCTCTGAGTCCAGATATGGGATCTCTGTGTCACAGATCAAGTACAGCCATGTTCAGTTGAAGCGTCATGAAAAAATTTCTATTCTGATTGTTACTGAACAATTGAAATGTTGACTACAATGGACAAACATATTTCCTGCTTCAAAAGAGTCAGCTTCACAAAATACAGAAGTAAGTAGAGGAGAGGATTTACATTAAGCATGTGAATAGTAATTAGAAATTGATTTTAAATATATTACTAGATGTCTGAAAAGCCATCATTGAATACAGTGATCTGTCTTGATTAAAAAAATTCAGCTAGTTTTATAAAAGGGAAAATTAAGGAAAAAAATGTAATAAATTTTAAAAAATAATTAAGTTTAAGAAAAGCATAAATGTCAAACAGTAGAAAGGAGACATTAATTTGAATGAATATAAATCCAAAAGGAATTACAAGAATGTGGTAAAATAAGCAAAACCAAAAAATGAATGGATAGATGATCAAAGACAATAGTGTTTTATGTAAACTGAGACAAGGTCCCCAATGGTACTGCTAAGTTACTCAAAGCAAGTTGTGGACTTGTCAGTAAACAAAGCATGTGACAGAGGTATCTAACAGATATTTTTGTTGTATATTGGAAAATACATGAGTTGGTGACAGAGATAACTAATGCATTCTTACAATCTCAGTGTGCCAAAAACAGGTCTAGAAGTTACACATTTAAAAAACCCTGCATGTTTAGGTAACTGGTGTTCAAGCACTTTAAAAGAGCTCTCTGGGAAGACAATACCAGTCATCTCCTCTGTCCCCAAGTCCCAGGAGATGGGCAGGAAGGCAGGGACTCCTCTCATCCAGCAATAGACACCTCTTCACCTCTGGGATGGTCATCCTATGTTCCAACTACCATCATTTAAAAGGTAGAGGCATTTTTAGAATTAAATTCATCTGATCAAAAGTTGACACACATATTTAGTTAAAATAATCACAGCTTAATGTGGTATCCACTTTAAAAAAAGATCAACAGGGTGCCCAAGGTTTTCTAGGTCTGCCCTCATGGCATCAGCCCTGGCTCTCGGTGTGATGCTATGGGGTAGAACCTGTCCTTGGTGGTCTAAGCAGGGTGATCAGAGGAATGGAGCACTTCCCCTATGAAGACAGGCTGAGAGAGCTGGGGTTGTTCAGCCTGAAGAAGAGAAGGCTCCGGGGACACCTTATAATGACCTTTCAATAGCTGAAGAGAGCCTACAGGAGAGCCAGAGAGGGACTTTGTCAGGAAGCGTAGTGACAGGACAACGGGTTTAAATTGGAAGAGGGGAGATTTAGATTAGACACCAGAAAGAAATTCTTTACAGTGAAGGTGGTGAGACACTGCAACAGGTTGCCCAGGGAAGCTGTGGATGCCCCGTCACTGGAGGTGTTCAAGGACAGGTTGGATGGGGCTTTGAGCAGCCTGGTCTGGTGGGAGGTGATCCTGCCCATGGCGGGGGAGTTGGAGCTGGATGATCTCTAGGGTCCCTTCCAACTCTAACCATTCTATGATTCTATGATTCTATTTTGTCTAGGAACGAAGAGAGCATTTTACCTGAACATTTGACAGGAACATCACTCCTATGGGAAAGCTCAGCCTTGTTCTAATACTACAGTTCAGGCAAACACTGATGCATTGAAAAAGCTCAGAGTTCTGAGCCTTCTCAGATACCCTGCAAGAGGATGGAAGACTCTGAGAGATGTTGGTAAGCATTATTTCATTTTGTAATATAAAAGTATGTACACGGCTTTAATAAATATGAAAAAAAAGGGCACACAAAATTATGGGAGAAATAGTAATAACAAAATAATAATAAATTATAAGTAGGCTTTTATATTCATGTAATTCCTATTATGTGAGTTACCTTCTGCCAGTGTCTGCCTATCCCAGCTGACTCCAAAGGGACCAGGGGTGCTCAGGCTACTAATTCAGACGTATCCCTTGAGACTGTTAAGGGTGGGCTGAAAGTGCTTTTCAAACGGCAGGATCACATCTTGCTCCTTTAAAATCAAAAGTATGACTAAGGAATTGGAAAAGGGTCCTTACAGTAAGAAACTCAGGAAGTTCAATCTATTTTGCTGAACACAAAAAGGTCAAGGGGTGTCTTAACCACAGCCTGGCATTACCTGCAGGGATAATCTCAGGAATGACTTCTCAACCTGACCCGCAAAGATGGAGCAGAAGTCGGCAGCTGGAAGCTGAAGGTAACTCAGACTAGAAACCAAATGTAGTTATTGGTTGTCACAATAAATAATAATTATCAAGGCGGCTGCTGATCCTTCAACGAAGACAACTGCAAAATCAAGATCAGATGTATTAAAAAAAATAAATACACTCTAGTCAGGCAATAATGGAAGAAGGAACATGGTTTGTGCTGTGCCAGATCCAGGCCAGCGTCTCACACTGCCCAGTAATCCAAGAATCTATAAACCCACTATCCCAGAGGTTGCTTACTTTGGTCTGTTTAAAGGAACTATTATATAAGTGCTTATCACGGTGACATTTAATCACTGTTAATACATGCATAAGGTTCAAAGCAGGGTAATTACCATTTTTTCCAACTCTAACCTCTCGTATGATTTGCCACCGCCTCTCCCAGCGCTCTTGTTTTGAAAACTAATTCCTATTATCTAAAAGACTTTCCAAAGCAAACACAGCAGTGTAGCACTTTCTAATATTTATTTTGTGTTCTCAAAGAAAAGGCAATAGCAGTAGAGGTTTGGGTTTTTTTTGGGGGGGGGGGGGGGAAAGAGTTCTTCTCAAAAGATACTTGTGTCCACAGTGAGTTTAAAGTGTCCCCCTGCCCCTTTACGGAGTCCAAGGGCCAGGTCCACATGCAGAAGGTTTTGCCGTGTAACTGCTGAATATGCAGTAAGTGAATTTTTTCTTCATGGGAATTAGGGAAAGGTCCTATTCTGGTAGCAGCAAATTCTGCTTCAGTGCCTAACTGCAGCAGGAGACTGCAAATAAAAAGGGTTTTCATCTACTAAGACAAAGACGCATAGTTTTAAGGTCACCACAATCCTCCCTCCAGTCTTCTTTCCTACATCATTTGGACAAAAAAAAACCCAACCAAAAACAAAACCCCAAAAAACCCAACAAAAACGCCTCCCATGGGAAGCTATTCTTCTTGCTTTCGGGTGTTTGAGCGTAGGGAGGGTCCCCGTGCCCGCCTGATGTAGGTGATAAGCTCGGTGGGGCTGGGAGCAGCTTGGCGGACACGTGTAGCACCCTGTGTGTGTTCA
The DNA here is from genome assembly GCA_025769975.1 of Gallinago jamesoni. Taxonomy (NCBI): domain Eukaryota; kingdom Metazoa; phylum Chordata; class Aves; order Charadriiformes; family Scolopacidae; genus Gallinago; species Gallinago jamesoni. Next base: position 205,669,436 of record JAOQGH010000001.1, on the reverse strand, counting down.
CAGCGTTATCACACACAGACACACACACACAGACACACACAGTCACACACACCCCCCCTGATTAGCAGCCGAGCACCACTGGTCATGGACGGCAACGCTTGGGAGTAAATACGGGCCTTGCACGGTACGGGGTGAGCTGCTGACTCCACCGTAGGCTCCTTGCCTGACCTTGGGACTGTAGCACTGTCTGCCTCCGTGTTTAAAAAAGTTAAGATAATATTACTTGTCTGCCTCGCAAGGATCTTGTGAGGTTAGAGGCGCTGTTTACTGGAGTGAGCTGTAAAGTATTAATGGTGCTGAGAGCTGTTTAACTATCTGTGCTCGTGAAACCTCAATTAAAACACTATCCATCTTGCTAGAGGAAAGCACATGGAAAGCCCATCAGTCCCTACAACATCAGGGAACAGCTGGCACACATGTTTCCCGCATCTCAGAGAAGGAAAAAACCCCACGGTGGCGATGGAGAAGGCAAAGCCCGCAGTGTCTGAGCACGGAGCACTTCATAGCATGGGTTCTGCTGCGGTTTGCAACCTCATGCCCAGAGAGGAGCTGCCTTAGTCTCTTAGTCTTGGTCCAGTGATGCACCTGGGGGATGCTGGGCAGAAGCAAAGGCCCCGAGGTGCGTGCAGAGACACTGCTGCTCACGACAGACATGCTCAGCAGCACATGGCCACGCCACAGGCACACAGCAAGAGGTCACCCAACTGGGGCTTTACAAACAGTTTCAAAGTGCTTTACAAACAATTCATTAATAGATGACATATTTTTTGCTAAAGGCACAACCAGCTCAACCAGATTTTATTACAGGTGTAAATAAACACCGAGAGAATTTAAAAGCGAGACTCATTTGTCTGGTCTTAATCCCTCCTCCCGCTGACATGTTAAAGGTCTGCTTAATCATCCAGCCCTTTCCCTTCCAAACGCACAAATGTTTCGTCCTCACTTACTTGTTTTACGGAGATTTCTACAAATGCCAGGAGGTACCTAGCAGTGCCCTCCAGGTTTCTTGGCCCCAATGAAAAAAAACAAAAACAAACAAAACTCAAACCCAGATGTAACCCAGCGGCCAGCACTGCAATTTAACTCGTTGAGAAGAAATCGCAGCAACTTAGAAAAGCCACCCCAGATATTTTTTAAGCTGGCCATGAAGAAGCTGAGCTCCCTTGGCTGTAAAAAGACAGGTCAGGAGCGAGGGAAGGGCTGGGGTGCAATGGGCATGAGCCTGATGAAGTTAAAGAAACAAAACCACACGATATTTGCTAATTCATGCTTAGGTGAGCAAACCTTCAAGCCATACCTAGTCTTACTCTTTAATTCAAGCCCCAACGTGGGGCTGGGGTTTCAGCCCACCCTGCCCCTGGGGAGCTGGACTTGGGCGCCAAGGGGAGACCCTGGGACCAGCACCCATGCTGGGGGAGGCACGGTGGGAAACACCGGGATGGTGGGGATGTCTCCCAGCGGCACCAGGCATGTGGGAGGGAGGGCAGAGGGTACCTGTTGTGGGGAGAGGGGGAGGGGGAAACGGGTAGGGGTGCCCGGGGTGTTTCGGAGGGAGAAGGATGGGGGGGTGCAGGTCTGCAGGGAGGAGAAGAGGGGTGGCGGGGTGAAGCCAGGAAGAAAAGTGCTTTTCATAGAATCCTGGAATCATATGGGGTTGGAAGGGACCTCTGGAGATCTTCTAGTCCAACACCCCCCCCCGCCCCCCCCGCCAAAACGGGCCCACCCAGAGCAGGTCCCACAGGAACGTGTCCAGGCGGGGTTTGAATGTCTCCAGAGAAGGAGACTCCACCACCTCCCTGGGCAGCCTGTTCCAGGGCTCCGCCACCCTCACAGGAAAGAAGTCCCTCCTCACGTTTAGGTGGAACTTCTTATCCTCAAACGGGGGTGGGAGCGCGGGCCGGATCTCCCCGGGGAGCGGGAGGTCTGGGTGCCAGGGTGGGGGTGCAGGTAGGAGACGTCCCCCCTCCCCGTCCCCTTCCAACTTCCCGGTGGGGCGGAGGGGGCGGCGGAGCTGGGAGGGCTCGGGGAGGTGCCGGTCCCTCCCCTGGGCAGTTTCTCCACCGAGCTCCTTTAATAGCGGAGCCGCCCCCGGCCCCTCCCCGTTGGAGCCGGCCCGTGCGGCACGGCACGGCCGGGGCCGGGGCCGGGGCCGGTGGCGGCGGCGGCTGCTCGGGCCATGGCGGGGGGTGGCTGCGGGAGGGGGGCTGCGGCGGCGACCGGTCGCGGGGGGCTGCTGGCCGTGCTGCTGGCGGGGCTGCTCGGCGGGGCGGGGGGTTTCGGCGACGAGGAGGAGCGGCGCTGCGACGCCATCCGCATCGCCATGTGCCAGAACCTGGGCTACAATGTCACCAAGATGCCCAACCTGGTGGGACACGAGCTGCAGGCGGACGCCGAGCTGCAGCTCACCACCTTCACCCCCCTCATCCAGTACGGCTGCTCCAGCCAGCTCCAGGTGGGTCGGGGGCTCTGGGGGGGACGTCCCCTTTTGTACGTGGCCGGGGGGGGACGGGACGACTGCCACCCCCCCATCTCCGTCCCCATCATCTCCGTCCCCCGTCTCCCTTCCCCATCACTGTCTCCCTTCCCCCCCTCTTCCCCCCATCCCCGTCCCTTTCTCGGTCCCCCTTCCCTTTCCCCGTCCCCCATCCCCATCCCCTCGGCTCAGTCCAAAACCCAAAACCCACCCCGTAAGTCCCGCAGCCTTTCAGAGCCGTTCCTCGCTGCCCGGGCGGAGCGCGGTTCATCCCGGGCCGAGGTGCGGGAGACGCGCGGGGACCAGGCAGGGCAGCCCCGGGAAGTCGGCGAGGAGCCCCACGGAGCTCTCCCGGGGAACGCTGGGGTTCCCGGAGCTTTGCCTGGTCCCCCCCCACCCCCCACCTTCCGTTTCTGTCGTCCCCGAGGTGCTGCGCCCCTCGGAAATGAGGGGGGACCCAAGGGAGCCGGCTCCTGGGCGCTGCTGGGGACCTCCCCCGGGACTTCCACCCCAGGAGTTTCTTTCCCAGGCGAACGGCAAGCTCCTTGTCCTCCCCACGGGCATGGATTTCATCAAACAAAAACCAGCTTGTTTCTTGGGGCAGAGCTCCCGAATTAGCACGCAATCCCGTTTCTGTTGTCGCGTCACAGAATTGCGATTATTCAAAAGCCGAGAAAACGACAATGTTGTGTTACTGTCCTAAATACATCCCGGACCTTATGGTAAAAAAAGCACCCCACGTTCTTTTTGGAGAATCGTGAACCAAAGTAATTCAATAAATGCCGTTTCTTCTGTTTGTGTGTTAGCTGTAATATCCAGGCAGTGCCTAGAACAAATATATGTATTTGTTTAAATTGCTTTAATTTGGGTTTTTTGCTGTTGTCAGTTGCACCCTCGAGGTTTAGATCTGGCTAAATCTCACTTGCTTTATTGCAGCTGATGGGCTAAATTTACATGGAGCTAATCTAGGGAGTAAAATGTTCAGGCTTTGGCTTCGGACCACATTTGAACTGAGAGAAGACAACACTGTTAGGGTTTGCTTTTTTTTTTTTCTCCTTTTGTTTTTATTGTTCTTGGTTTATTTGTTTTATGCTGCTTCCTGTTTTTTAAGGCAAAGGACCAAATATTACTGCTAAAAAAGCGAGGGAAAAAAAAAAAGAAAACTTGTTATATTTCAACCTGTTGAATTTTTCCCTAACGCACTTGTAATTTCTGTTCCTCTCTTCCAGTTCTTCCTCTGCTCGGTCTATGTCCCGATGTGCACGGAGAAGATTAACATCCCCATAGGTCCCTGTGGCGGCATGTGCCTCTCCGTCAAAAGAAGATGCGAACCCGTTTTAAAAGAATTTGGATTTGCCTGGCCAGACAGCCTAAACTGCAGCAAATTCCCACCCCAGAACGATCACAACCACATGTGCATGGAGGGCCCGGGAGATGAAGAAGTTCCCATTCATAGCAAGACCTCCTTGCAGCCTGGAGAAGAGTGCCACAGCGTGGGACCTAACTCGGATCAGTACATTTGGGTGAAGAGAAGCTTGAACTGTGTCCTCAAGTGCGGCTACGATGCCGGTCTCTACAGCAGGTCAGCTAAGGAATTCACGGATATCTGGATGGCCGTGTGGGCCAGTCTGTGCTTCATCTCAACTGCCTTCACAGTCCTGACCTTCCTGATTGATTCATCCAGATTTTCCTACCCGGAGCGCCCAATCATATTTTTGAGCATGTGCTACAATATTTATAGCATTGCTTATATTGTGAGGCTAACTGTGGGCCGGGAAAGGATATCCTGTGATTTTGAAGAGGCAGCAGAACCTGTTCTTATCCAAGAAGGTCTTAAGAACACAGGATGTGCTATAATTTTCTTGCTGATGTATTTTTTCGGGATGGCTAGCTCCATCTGGTGGGTTATCCTCACACTGACGTGGTTTCTGGCTGCAGGACTCAAGTGGGGCCACGAAGCTATAGAAATGCACAGCTCTTATTTCCACATTGCAGCCTGGGCGATCCCCGCCGTGAAGACCATCGTCATTTTGATCATGAGACTAGTAGACGCAGACGAGCTCACCGGTCTGTGCTACGTTGGGAACCAGAACCTCGATGCGCTGACGGGCTTTGTCGTCGCTCCGCTTTTTACCTACCTGGTCATTGGGACTTTATTCATCGCAGCGGGACTGGTGGCCTTATTTAAAATCAGGTCCAATCTTCAGAAAGACGGAACCAAAACTGACAAACTGGAAAGGTTGATGGTCAAAATCGGTGTCTTTTCAGTGCTGTACACCGTCCCGGCAACCTGTGTCATCGCCTGTTATTTCTACGAAATCTCCAACTGGGCCATTTTCCGCTATTCGGCAGATGATTCCAATATGGCAGTGGAGATGCTCAAAATCTTCATGTCCCTCCTGGTGGGTATTACATCAGGTATGTGGATCTGGTCGGCCAAGACTCTGCACACGTGGCAGAAGTGCTCGAACAGACTGGTGAACTCAGGGAAAGTGAAACGGGAGAAGAGAGCAGATGGTTGGGTGAAACCTGGGAAGGGGAATGAGACTGTGGTATGAGAAAAGGGTGACACCCCCGATGGTCTGACCGCTCTCCCATGAAGGACTGGTCGTGTGTAAGCATCACCATGTAAATTTTGGGAGTAGAGTAAGGAGACGGTTACACGACCTGTCTCTGGGGGATGGGGAAAAAAAAAAAGCCTTAAATACAATAGCCATAAATCATGCTGCCCAAAATAGGAAAGCCCAGAGAGGCTTTAAAAGCTGTGAAATATCCAAACACGTTATCTTCTTTTTTTTTTTTTAAAGCAGGATGCAATATACTAAAGTCTTTAGATGCTGAGGGACTGTAGCCCACAGCTGCGGCATGTTTTCTTTTCATCGTCTTATAGCAGATGGAGGAAGGGCTGGCTGCGGCCAAATTCTGGGCTGATTTAGGGTCCAGTTATCAGAAGATGGAACTCCTGGGACCTCAGTTAGATGTCTTCTTTCTGAATTCAGCCTCATGAAGGAAGAGCTTGCCAAGGGTTGTGTCTTCATGTCCCGGGGAGTTCTGTTGCTCTCATATGCTGCACAAGTCAGCCAAGGATGAGGTCCTCCAACAGATATAAAAGGGACTTTCCAGATCTGAGAATTACCCACGATGAGTAGGGTTTCGTGAGGTATTAGTGAGAATGATTCTCTAAGTAATCTGACGGTCTAATAATAATTTTGACTCATTCTTTTTTGCTATCTGTAACCTGGTCTGGATTGAAAATTGACTCTGCCTTGTAGGAAATTGGACCTCCCTAGGTCCCTTCCCACCTAAATTTTCTGTGGTTCTATCAATATTTCAGATTTTTTTTTTTTTTAAAGCTTTATTCAATGCCTTTGTCAGAAATAGAGGAGGCAGTGGGAGCCAGTAAACTCTGATGGTCTTCTGCATGGACTATTGTTGTCCGCCTGCCTCCATGCTTCTGCCTTCAGGTGCTCCTGCTCTTTGCAGCAGACTGCTTTATTCTGGTGCACTTAATAGCCTTAAATAAAGTCTTACATTATGGGGTTCCTTCCTTCAGGAAAAGAGAAAAATGAGTTGAGGGTCTCTTCACACAATGCCGGTTTTCTCCAAGTAAACTTATCTGGCTCTCTCTGGAGACCTATTGCATGAAGCAATTAAGTCTTAATATATTTCATTCAGTGCGATGGTATCTCTGCAGACGCCAGTCTGGGGAGAAGTGAAATGTTAAGTTCCTTGGCAACATCATGTTCACACAGATCAGTTGTATAATTATGTGTGTCAGTTACAATTAAAAGAACGTTCTCAGCCCGTGACATGGCAGTACAGCTGACTGCCTCGACGATTTGCTCACTGACAGCTATGGAGGGTTTTTTTAATGTATATTTACATGCAGAATGTGAGCAGGCATTCAGTCCTCGGGAAGAACAAGAGACACTTCCAGTTTTTGTAAGGAGACCCCTAGAGAAGAGATCCAGCTTCTTGGTGAATAATGTTGTTTCGTAGCAACTGTCGAGTTTTCTTACCCTTTTATTTGAGGATGCATTGGCTTGTGCTCATGGGGAGCTTGAATTTTGTGTCAGGGGCTTGTTTTCCTAATAAGAAAGGTGATGCAAATAGAAGTAGCCTTAAGGGTAGCACTTAAAAGAAGACTGTTCTGATACTCTATCCCTTTGAAGGACCTTCCGTTTTACCTGTATGCCCTAAATTTTGGCTTCATTTGTTTGTCTGGACCCTGGTCAGCTGCAGAGCGTCCCCCTGGTCCCCGGGCTTGCACGACCTTCGAAGGCAGCTGAGAACAGGCACTGCTTTATTACGGTCCTCGCTTTTCGCACAGGTGCCCCACGTGTTTCCCAAAACCACAACTCATTCCAGCTCTGGCCATGAGCACTAATCTGTCCCAGAAGCGTGTATTGTTTCAATGTCGATGTTGAAACATGTGCTAGAGCGCTTTCTTTATTTAAAAAAAAAAAAAAAAAAGAAACCCAAACCCCAAACAAACCCTAATTGCAGTCTTTGCGGTTGGGCTCCCTCTCCAGTAGAACAAGTGACAACTTGACACATTCTGCTCGAGATGCACAAGCGTTGTCTTGGCCAACACCGCGTACCAACCCAGCTTTTTCATCCCCTCCATAAAGTCTTTCGCTATTAGTGCTGTGTTTGGATCTGGTTATTCTTCTGTGGACAAGGAGTTCTGCAAGTAGGAAGTCTTCAGATGGCTGAGCTTCTCCGTCGTGCGGTCTCGTTCCCATCCCAGCACGGGATGTGAAGTCAGCAGCTGTATGTTGGTTTTTCAAGGGGTGAGGGCGCAGTAGGAGCCTTGTCTTATCACCTAGTATTGGGCTGTACCGAGGTGTCATGTTCACTCAAGTGTCCTTCACTCTGAAATGGTTTGGATGCTCTCCTGGTCAATGTGGCCCACATTTCACCTGACTGATTGGATAAATGGCGTTTCTAACCACGTTATGTACATAGAAGTGAATGTTAAGTAGTAGCCTGTTATCAGGTCCCTGCATCTCCACCTGTGACCCCGTGGACTGCAACAGACAGATGTCCCTGGTGATCTGAGACACGGGAAGTGAGTCTGGTGAGGATAGCACTGCGTAGCCCTAGGAGGGACTCTGCGGGATATTCCGTGAAAGAGTATGAGGGAGTCAAATACTGGGAGGAGGGAGCGGGCTGGAGAGAGACACCAGCTGATATTCCTGAGGGAACACCTTTGCCAAGCATTTGGGGGGGGTCACTGTGCCAGCCCAAGGCAAAATTAGCTGTTGCAGCGGTGAAACCCATCCATAAATATATTCATCCACTTGTGTTTGCCTTGCCCTGCTTCGGGTACGGGTGGGAAGTCACAGCAGATACGCACTCTTGGTAACCACCAGGTTTTAGCTGATCTGCAACTGATTTGTTCTCTCGTTTCAAAGTTGTTATGAATTCAAAGCCCAAAAATGTGTGACTAATCCTGTCTCGGAAGTGCAGTCGCTGCGGTTATACAATTAGAAACTTTGCAGAAGTTGCCTTCCTCTCACAATCCCTGCTCCCATCTCCCGCCACAGCGTGTGCTCTTCTCACTGCAGGTTTTGGAAGCATCTGCTGGAGAGGTACAAGCTCAGCTCTTATGTTAAACAGACAAGTTAGCTCCTTTTTTTCTGAATTTCAAGGAAATAGACGCTGATTATTTTGGGGTGTACAGAAAATATATCTTCTTCAATGTATGTACTGTAAATTTCTAATTTATCACTGTAAAAAAACCAAAACAACTTTGCTATTTAATTTTTATATCAAAATAAAACTTTAACCTCTGTTGATAACTAAGGTGTTCCTGGCAGCCTGCATGTTTTTGGTGAGTTTGTTTCTTAAATTGGCTTTATCACTTTGCAAGTGTGTTTTTCCCTTGAAGGAAGGAGGACTGAAATGGTCACGTGGCAGTGAACAGATGCTCCAAATGGTTTAACGAGCACGGTTTGGATCTACATGTGGGTTGTGAGGAAGAACTGAGAGCAAAACATCATTGGGCAGCGGTGAAAGTCCGTGTGTGCTTCAGGGCTTGCAGCAGGGTGGACAGAAACCCTTTCAAAGACGGTGCACAGGTCCTGGGTGCTGGCTGGAGATGCAGCTGGAGCTCTGGTCTTGTCTGAGCCTGTCCCCAAAACCAAATGGGAGTGCCAAGATGGAAACACAACCATCCGCTGCTGTGGTGGGGCTCCTGGGGAGAAAGGAGCCTCCTGTAAGGCTCCTTTTTATTTCATAGATTATGGAATACGTGCATCCAAAGATGCACTGAGCATTCAGATCTGAGGCGTACAGCGGAGGAGCGTAACCACAATGGCATTTGGAAGGGGCAAATCCTGCCCTTAGTAATATGCTTGAAATGAGTTCACTCCTAGGGGTAATTTCAGCCTTTCAGAGAACAGATTCAATTGATTGTCTACATTGCTCATGAGACTCCACCTGGAGTACTGTGTCCAGCTTTGGAGTCCTCAACACAGGAAGGACATGGACCTCTTAGAATGGGTCCAGTGGAGGGCAATGAAGATGATCAGAGGGCTGGAGCACCTCCCCTATGAGGACAGGCTGAGAGAGCTGGGGTTGTTCAGTCTGGAGAAGGGAAGGTTCCGGGCAGACCTTATAAAAGCCTTCCAATATCTGAAGGGATCCTACAGGAGAGCCGGAGAGGGACTCTTTGTCAGGAAATGCAGTGACAGGACAAAGGGTAATGGTTTAAATTGGAAGAGGGAAGATGTAGATGAGATATCAGAAAGAAATTCTTTCCTGTGAGGGTGGTGAGACACTGGAACAGGTTATCCGGGGAAGCTGTGGATGCCCCATCCCTGGAGGTGTTCATCCCTGGATGTCCCAGCCCCTGGATGGGATTTTGAGCAAGCTGCTCTAGTGGGAGGTGTCCCTGCCACTTTAAGGTCCCTTCCAACCCAAACCATTCTATGATTCTATGATTATTTTTTTTGATGTGTTGTTTTCTTGGTTTTGGTCTTTGGTGGGTTTTCTGTGTGTGTTTGTGGTTGTTGGTTTTGTTGTTTTGTTTTTTTTTTAATTAAGCTTTTTAACACTTCATTTACTTATTTTTTCATTTCTTGTTATCATTTCTATTCACAGTAAGGATGTACCGTGGCAGTGACGAGTTCCTTCTTTTTACGTATGTCCCTCACCAGCTCGTCTGACACTGACAGTACAGTTTGTGATTATTAGTCATCATTTCAACCTTCTTAATCATCTCCATCGTGGAGCATTCTGTTGCAGGATTACTTAATTAGCATAATACTATTCTAATAAAAAACAAAATCAGACTAGAGTGGATAATAGGGAGGATGCACTATAAAGAAGACAGTAGGAATTATCACCTGTATATCTGCAGTTAATCAAGTTTTGAAGAGCAGCATCTAAACCTGGTAATTAGAGTGATTTGCTCATGCCTTTGGCAGCTCATCATCGTAATGTTCTCAGGTTGGTGATTAATGAGATTTCCGACTTGAAACTTGTAATTAGGAGCCTTTAATATAGCTATGGCTAAAGGTAACTAACATAAAAGAAAAGAGCTTCTGGGGCAGTGTGGAGCCCCTCTTGTTGGGGCTGTTCACAGCACCAGACAACCAGACACAGCATTCCAGATGGTGGTGGCTGCACCAGGTCTCTCTGGTGGCCACTTGCCCAAGTGCACGTCCCCCGCATCAGTCATCTTAGAGGATCACCTGTGGAGTGACAGTGGGTTGCTGCAGCTGATCCAGTCAGGGGACAGCTTCCCGAGCCACCAGCCACAAATGAGCCAGGTTTGTGGCTACATACAAAACTTACAAAAAAGTAGCCCTTATCAGGACTTTTTGTTTGTTGGATTGGTTTTGTCTTGTTTTTTCAATGCTGTCTTTAAAGAATGCAAATGTTAATGAGCTCGCAGTGAAGGAGACCAGAGTTCTGCTGCCAGAAATCAGAATCATCCTGAGCTCCACTAACGCAAAAATGTGGTATCATGAGACCCTGGCTTCGGTGGTGGACTTTCCACCACACCCCTCCGTCCTCAGCCACTCCTTCCCATAACTGCACTGCATCTCAGCTACTCATTCCTTTTGCCCGTGCTACTATGTGTAGTGCTGAGCTGTAAACTGGAGAGGGCTGGAGAGAGCTGTAAACTGCTGGAGAGGGTATAGCAGAGGGCTACAAAGGTGATTAGGGCCTGGAACATCTCCCTTATGAGGAAAGGCTGAGGGATTTGGATCTTTTTAGTCTAGAGAAGAGAAGGCTGAGGGGGAATCTGATCAATGCTTATAAATAATTAGAGGGTGGGTGTCAAGAGGATGGGGCCAGTCTTTTCTCAGTGGTGCCCAGTGACAGGACAAGAGGAAATGGGCACAAACTTCAATATAAGAAGTTCCACCTCAACATGAGGAGGAACGTCTTTCCTGTGAGGGTGGCACAGCCCTGGAACAGGGAGGTGGTGGAGTCTCCTTCTCTGAAGACATTCAAAACCTTTCTGGACAAGATCCTGTGCAACCTGCTCTAGGTGGACCTGCTCTGGCAGGACTAGATGGCTCCAGAGGTCCCTTCCAACTCCATGTGATTCTGTGGTTCTGTAAAGAAGATCAGCCAAAAAAGCAGATTAAAAATGATGGTCAGAGGTTTTGCTCTGTTTTATGCTGGAGGTTTATTTTTTCACTTGGATGATATTAGTGGTCTGGTTTACCTGGCAGCCCCACCAAGAGCCGTGGTGGCACAGGGAGGCAGCAAGAACTGCCAGGGAGCAGGGTCTGGCTTGCATTGCCTGGGGTCCTGCAGCACCCTGCGGAGCTGCTCCGCGAGTCCCCTTGCACCACCATCCCTGCAAGAACAGAGCTGTGTCTACCTACGGGGATGCAGGAAGGAGAGACAAGCAGCAACTACCCGACCACTTCCAGCTTCCCCAGTCCCTGCTAAAATAGCAAAGCCTTCAGTGGGGCTGTTGGTAACCTTCGGTTTGATGCTTCGGCTGGGATGATGCAGTCCAGCTTTGAGCTGTTCACCCACAGGTAAAAGCCCCATTGCACAGCCCCATAGCAGCCATGTCACTGATGCTCCATAGTGGCCTTTTTGGCACGTTTGGGCTAATTGGCTCCTAATAAAAGCCAGGAGTTTGCAGCCTCTGCCTCAATCTAGGACAGTTCAACCAGACTGACAAATATTTATGGAGTTTGAGTGGGAGGTGGAGCATCTCTGACAGGACAACGGGTAACAGTTTTAAACTGGAAGAGGGGAGATTTAGATTAGATATTAGAAAGAAATTCTTTCCTGTGAGGGCAGTGAAGCACTGGCCCAGGTTGCCCAGAGAAGTTGTGGATGCCCCATCCCTGGATGTGTTCAAGGCCAGGCTGGATGGGGCTTTGAGCAACCTGGTGTAGTGGGAGGTGTCCCTGCCCATGGCAGGGGGGTTGGAACTTGATGATCTTTAAGGTCCCTTCTAACCCGAACCATTCCATGATTCATGTTTGCAAAGCCAACGCTGGCTGCGACGGTGACAAGGTCCAGGCTGGAACCCCATTGTGCCTGCTTGCACCTCGCCAAGAAGGATGGAGGAGAGGATGGGTGCAGACCTGGCAGCTCCCAGCTGACGCTGAGCTGGTACAGTAGATCCTGTATCACTGGTATTTCCTGCAGCTGGGAAATGATTTCTGGCCAGAAGTCCTGTGCATCCTGGCAGACTCCAGCTGTTGTAACAGTTTTATGTTGTTAACAGCCAGATGTTTTGTTTTATGCTCTGGGAACAGCCTACCAAACACTCACCATGGGGCTGGAAGAGCACAGAGATAGCTTAGGGGCTAGTGGCAGCAAACAAGGGCTCACGTGCTAAGAACTCACTGAGAAACTGTTTGTTTTCCCATTATTTTTTGGGGAGCAGGGGCCTTCCATGTGCCAGATGTTAGGTACAACACCAGAGGAAACAGGTTAAATTCCAAACTCAAATATTATTGCACTGCAAATTTTGCTGTAATTTGTAACTTTTTGGTTTGTTGCTGCATTTGCTTGCCAGAAGCAAAAGTGCTAATTAAGTAGAACCAATTCAGTGGGACTGGGGAAGGGAAACTGAACTTATTTTTTCCATTTTAAAATCAATGGTTTAAAACATTAAAAAAAAAAAACACAAAACCAACAGTTATCCATGGCTTGTCAATACACTGGTGAGATAAAGATCTTCATTTTATATTTCCATCAGCATTTAGCTAGTTTCCTGCCTGGTTTTCTCATTTCCTGAGCTGACTCTGAGGAAGGGAAAAACATCCTTCCTGCAAAATAGATACAAATCATTTGACAATCTGCTTCTACAATATTAAGTTTTAAAACATTATTATGCAGAGACACAGCCTGACAGTAAATGTTTTAATGGATGAACTGCAGTATTTTTCTCCGAGGGAACTCAGAGATGCTCTCAGCCAACTACTTGGTAAAGGATGGTGAGTAGGAATTGAGTTTTTTTCAGGGATTTTTCTTACATTTCTGGGTCTTTGGCTTTGCAGCAAGGAGTGGCTGACATCTAGCGGCAGCTCCACCCTGGCCCCAGCCCCTCGCAGCCGCTCACCAGCCTTGCTCCCCACTCGTGTCCCAGCCATTCCCGGGGGATTGCTTGGGGCAGGTTTGCTTGTCGTGGCACCTGGGGGGCTGGGATGCAGCCCGGGGAGCTTCTGCCTGACTGGGGCTCCTCGCCTCCACCGACTCCCCACCCCTGCCAGGTCATGTCCCATCATTCCTGGGAGGGTTGGTACTTCTTTGATAAGACCAATGCTGCTGCCATAGACTTGGGTCAGAAGGAACTTTAGAGGTCATCTAGTCCAGCCCCCCTGCAATGAGCAGGGACATATAGTCATAGAATCATAGAATGGTTTGGATTGGAAGGGATCTTGAAGAACATTACGTGAGCAAGTGCAAGGTTCTGCACCTGGACTGGAATAGTCCTCAGTATCCATACAGACTGGGCAACGAGGTGTTAGAAAGCAGCCCTGAGGAAAGGGACTTGGGGGTGCTGGTGGATGAGAAACTGGCCATGAGCAGGCAGTGGGCACTTGCAGCCCAGAAGGCCAATCGCATCCTGGGATGCATCAAAAGAAGTGTTGCCAGCAGGTCCAGAGA